>KB303931.1:151926-210004 GCA_000328365.1 Capitella teleta | reverse complement strand
TCCGAGGTCAATGACCAAATATATTTGTAATGATTTTAACGAAATGTCTTATTCTAGTCGCTTAAATGAACTTCATATTTTACCCTTATCTTATCGGAGAGAATTTATTGATCTTATGTTTATTTTTAAATATTTTAAAGGTCATATCAATGTTGATTTCAGCGATGAAATCAAAATTTTAGACAATACGCGTATTCTTAGATCCTCTAACAATGGTTTGCTTCTATTTGAACATAATGTAAGAACTGAGACTTTTAAATCTTCTTTTTTTAACCGTGTTTGTCACTTATGGAATATTTTACCGGTTAATATTAGAAACTCACCTACTATTTCTATTTTTAAACATCGTTTACTTGATTTTTATTTTTATAAATTGGATCATCATTTTAATGTTTTTAACTCTTGCACCATGACGTCATTTTGTAGATGTTCTGGTTTTTACCATTTCAATTGATCGTTTTTGATTCACATGACAATACTATTTTTACGATTTTATCACTTTTATTCATTCTCATTATAATTATTTTTAACAAATTTACTTTTGGTGTGAATAATTTTTTGTGGGCCATGCCTTTTATTATTCACCGTTGTCGTTTTTATGGCATGAATTTAATAAAAAAAAAAAAAAAAAAAAAAAAGGTTACCCCATGAAACGATACTTGAATATATGTATATATATATATATATATATATATATATATATATATATATATATTTATATATTATATTAGCTATCCAGAGATATCAATTATAATAATTGAATGTTGATTAATATCTAATTTAATACATACAGGTTGACATTGTATTCTTTTGAATAATTGGTTAGCAATAAAAACGACGGCTCTAAAAGTATACCCAAGTTAGGCAAGTACACGTTTCTTATCTCAGATCTAGTACTTGCAAAAATGAATCGTAAAACGTGCATGTTTTAGCGTCAACCTTTTTTAGTGTTTTTTTGTTTGTTTTGTTTTTTTTTGCGTCAAATCTTAGGAATACATGCCGCAGGAAAAAAGAAAAAGATTAGGCCAGTTCACTGATTATTATTGAATTTTAAACAAGTACATTTTACGTTCACCGCATTCCTTCGCGCGAATTTCTCATGACTACCGAATAAACCCGCGAACAGAGAAATGCGTACATTTTACGTGCGTGTTTTATCATGTGATCAGAGGTGCGTTATGATTGTGTGCGTGAGGTGCATTATGATCCACAACAACACCACGCACCAGGTCATCTCGGTGCAACATGAGTTGAGCGGCTTGGTTACGTGACGCTGGGTGTTACATCATTAATGGCTCACGTGAATGACGTAACATGGCAGTGGCGGAAGAGAGAGGATTACGTGTTACGGTAATACGCAATACACGTGACGTGGTATATTAGGACCATTCCAGGCCATATCTTGGGTCACAAGATAGAACTATTCAGGACCAGGTACATCCCCCACTTATATTGAGTTCTTTATTTATAGGATGTCGCACATGGAATAAATGTAGAGGCATAAACAAGGTTAACCCGCTCCTTTCAGAGAATAATAAAAAAATAAAAAAATAATAATAATAATCAAATAAATAGCGCACTAAGGTAGGCCTAGAGTTGTTTGTTTGCAGCTCACAACACACACAGCTAACAATAGGAATAAATTTATATATAAACTTCTAAGATGTGAGGTAAATATTCCAAGAATTCAGGGTTCAACCAATTGACAGAAAACAAACTAAATTAAAATTCAATAAAAATTCAATAAAAATTCAATAAAAATTCAAAAGAAATAATTAAAGAGCCAAATGAGAATAATTCTGATGTCTATTCTAGCAAATTGACGATATATACCCCTATGAGAAAAAAACACCTAATTTGCATGACTGAACTCTGTTTATCTATTAAAGGCGTGTTTTTTTCGCTGCTCAGGTCGAAAATAGGTAAACTCGGTGGTGCACATGCTCAGAGGAGACACGCTTCAAGCATGGCCCCAGTCACGAGTGCACTCTTGACACGGCCCCTGCGTCTCCAAATGAGGCGAAAAATGAAGTTCAAGAGGTATCTGTAAAATGAGGTACTCACTGCGTGATAATTACAGATGGGTTTATTTATTAACCAGATAATTAATCACTGGTTTAATTTAAACTTCAAAGAAGAGAAACTAATTATTATTGGACAGATTATGTATACTGCATTTACAGCTTGAATAACTTGACTTCAAGATGAATCATTTATTCAAGTGATATTGAACAACTGAATAATTATTGCATTAAGATTCATACGTTACCCGGGTAAATATATCATGCTGTATCAATGCAAGTTTGGTTAAATAAAGGTGTATAATTTGAAATTTAATAAAATCATTGATTACAGAGATTACTTCTTCTTTCTTTTCTTTCCCTTTTTTATTGTTATTTAAACTTTTCATTAATTATTAATACAATTTAATTTGATTTAAATGCCATTTTGTGCCAGTAATAATTTTGTTTCGTTCAATTTACTATTACTCATGGATTTTTTTATTGGTTGCAAAATAATATAAATATGAATATATCCGGTAATACATACCAGCTTACAAAATCATTAATTACCTTTTAATTATGAATTATTGAATGATTAATTACCTATTATGGAAAATAGCACAAGCAAAGAATTAATTCATTAACATCATGAAATTAAATGTCTTGTCACGTAAGTCGCATTCACCAGAACTGATTTAATATATTATAATTGTATGCATGCAACTAGTTGTTAAATTAATATTATATCAAAGTATCTCAACTCTAAGGTGTATATAATATATGACAATTGAATACCATAGTAAATCAGAAAATAACGATAACCTAATAAAAAGAGAGCTTAAAACGAATATTTAAATCAAAAACCATGTGTATCAATTTACACCTATTTTAAAATATATGAATATAATAATTATAACAATCATATTCATGATATTATGAGTGACAAGAGTGCTTATAAAATATAAAGACATTCATCAAAAGTATCTCAATCATAGACTTAATTATAATCAATTTAGCCTGTCATTCATAAACATATTATGATATATGATATTATAGATTCTAATCACATATAATATAATTAAGATTAGATTAAGATAACAGATATCAAATAATATGTACCAGCTACATGCTTAACCGCTACCAGTGCTACTCCCCTATAAGCACAGCCTAGCACATGTTAGAGCAAGTTTGCAGTTTCCTACCTTAGGCCATCCTGGCTCGATTCGTCCATAATTCCTTGGCTTCGATTTGATTTCTCTTCGTGCCACGAATTCACATTTCTAGCGCAACTGCTAGCCGCGTATGGGAGGTTTTCGTCAAAATTCGCCGTTGTAAAGGGTTGTATGAGCGCTAAATGTGGAAAAAGCGTGTTTCACCAACGATGTTGAGGGTCTAACTCACGATGATAACAATTGTCATGCTTTCGTTCACGTGCAGGAGGCGGTGACGTCACACTCTGAGCAAAGCCGAGTCACGCGGCGGCAGGCATGGTCTGGCCAGGGAGATGAGGCTCTTTACGGACGCGCATATTTGGGGATAAAATCCCGATTATCCGGAAACATGTTTTTCATAACATAATATTAATATTGAATTATAGTTGTGGTATGTATTACGTGTTTAATTTAATAATTTAATTTGATTTTATTGCATTGATTAGGAACCTCATTAGGAAATTAGGATTTGTCGCTTCTGTAGCCCTCACGTGGGAATCATTCGAGACACGTGTCCAGTAGCATGGAACGTGTTCCCAGCAGCTGCGAACTCTCTTCGATTGTTGATGCTTGTTGGTGATTACGAAAGACATGTGCCCATCCACGGGTGGCGAATTACACATCATTATAAGCCTAAGTGACCCACCCAGACTCTAATTGCCTGCATGGCTTATGCTTATGATGTGATTAATAGATGTTATGTCTACAGACACACATTTATAACTGCATTTAAGGAAAAAAAAGGCTGAAAAAATATTCACTGTTGGCATTTTCGCATCTTCAATTTGTGCTGGGTTTTAATCGATATCTTTAACGATGCAAATTTCAATGAATTTCAAATAGGGTTGAAGGCACATGAGACGTTCTTTCCTGTCCTATGGGGGAGCGGATTTTTTTTTTTTTTTTTTTTTTTTTTTACAAACAGGCTTTTCATGTAATTTTAAGTGTGTGCTATTACCCAGTCCAGAAATAATAAATTACAATAACAATTATTTTATCGCAAATATTCCTATAATAATAATAATAATAATAATAATAATAATAATAATAATAATAATAATAATAATAATAATAATAATAATAATAATAATAATAATAATAATAATAATAATAATAATAATAATAATAATAATAATAATAATAATTTTATTCAATCATAACATAAAAGGTGCAAAAATAACGTAGTGGCAGAAGCGTGATCGCTTTTGCGCCACATGAAAAGTACAGAGAAAAGGAAGAGAGAAAATAATAGTTATAACGAGTCTAGTATATATACTAGTACTAGTATATGGCGATGTTTCTCTAAGCAGCAGAATTAAGGTGTGGACATACAAGCAAGTTTAAACAGCCAAAACGTCCAAATCAGCGCCTTCAAATCAAAGCATTATGTAATCATTATGTAATGGGACACGTGGAAAAAAAAATCATGTGAATTATTTACGGAGCCTCTTCTCAATGAAATGACTCCACTGTGTAATCGATCTGTCATAAATACGATATATACGAAATGTGTGTGTCGTGTGTTTGTGATTCGTCGTTCTTTATTCAATTCCAATCAGTGAATTATGGAACGCAGGGAAGTAACCCAGACATCAACGATCCTGTTAGGAATCTGCCCCAGAGTACCAGTGTTTACAAACAGGATATCCAGGGAGGCCATTCGCAGTGTTCGCTGTCTCTGGATTCAGAATACGGTCGGATGCCAATCCTGCGCTATTTGTTGCGGGTTGGAATGGATTTAACAGTATAGGCCTAAATGCCTTTGCAGCCAGACGTCAATCAATCCTCATCCTCAATCCTTATCCTGGTGTCCAGGAGCCAAGCAGCACGAGTTCCGATTTCTCCGGACAATGGTTTAGGAACTAATAGACAACCATTGTGCAAGTCACTCATGTTAATTTCAATTCATAATTTAATATTTGTTTTTATCCAGCACAATAAATGGTTATGCTATTGGCCATAAGTACGTTCGCATCATCAGCTTAATCAAAGCTAGGTTATTGTTATTCAATAGGACATTCCCAGTTATTGGCATCACTAGAATTGGGAGATGCCAACAAGGAGTTAAGGTGATAACAAGATCCCGTAAGAAGATACTGCAAAGTGAATTGCAGTCAATTGATATGTTACCCCTTCCAAATGTACACGTACAATATAGGAATCAGGGTATGCCGCCATGCATACACCAAGTGTACGTGTGAAGTAGTGCGACTCCCAATTAGAATTCATTCTCATGTGCTAGATCTAATTTACGTTTCGATAAATTGAATTAGAACCGAATCCGCACGATTATTCACAATTTCTGTGGCTTCCGATTGCCCGATTTTTTTTCCAGTCTCTCGTTGACCATATCCGTATGTACTATCAGCCTTCCCTCTTCCGATAATAAAGCTATTATTTATTTTGTTACAAGCAAATATATGGCAAGAACTATGCCTCGCTGAATGCGAAAATAAGTCCCGCTCCATTCAACTATTAAGCAAATGGGCAAGCGTGTCCAGGGAGAAAAGGCGTCTGGCCGCTTCCGTATCGGGCACTCACATCTCACCCACGGCGCAGGGAGATGAACAGTGAAAAATATTCTTATAAAATGTATCGGTTATAAATATCTCGTAGAAGGCTATTTGAGTTTCCTCTATGGAACAGCTTTTCGATGAATTCAACCGGTTTTAACGAATCTCTACACTTTATTTACTTCAAAGCAATATATTTTAATTAAACGTCATATTACATAAGTATAGCATAAATATGAAGACTATAGCTTCCTAATTACAGCACACAAAGAAGCTAGTCTCCATATCAATGAGATATTAGAGCAAAATAAAGAACAACATCAGAATTCAGCGCTGTGCAATGTAAGACTGTAGTGTAACATAGGCCTGGATATTAAGGCCTATTATAGTGTGCGTAAATGCACTATATGTATATTATGATTAGCCACTAATGTAGGCTCATGTCTATTTGGCGATATTTTGATTCATACCTTAATTAGCATCATATATTTTTTTTCTTCTATTTAGTTCCGCCTACCTTAGCCTGGCTATATGACGCCTTCACGGATTAGTTTCTTTCATCTCCCCTGAGGCATACCTGAGCCAAAGAGACATGGAAGTTCATCTCAGCCTTGCTCAGGGATGTTTTAATGAAGATCATGCATGAAATCTGGTTTCTTATCTAGTTCAGGACTTTATGTCCATTAACTTCATTTGGTTTACCCTAAAGGACCTTCGCTGAACACACACATAACCCATGTACCTACATATATTAGCATAATTAAATTGTGTCGAAGCCGGCAGAAGTAAGCGCTTGGCGATCGTAAATCCTGATGCACCATTTGATTACTGCAGATAGAATGTATCCTGACCTTTCAATTAATGCAAATATTAATATAATATAACCGATAATAACTGTTTCTCAAAAAGGATTTGACGCATACAGAGAAAGGGAGAGTTATTCCTCTAACGACTGCTTACCGGGACGATCAGAGTCTCCTATCCAACTTTCTCCTGGGTCTTATGACGTCATAAGACCCCACCCTAAACATTAGGGTACTAAAATTTTTATCGACGTACTCACAATTCCATTTAATGTTGAACAATTCAACGAATTTGCCCAATTACAACTGAAATGAAGGAATTTGCCCAATTACAACTGAAATGAATGAATTTGCCCAATTACAACTCGAATACCTGCACCACACACGTGATCGAATGGAAATCGCATAAGCATAATAAATATATTATAATAATATTAACTCGATCTAACAATCAACCACACATTGACACATTAATTGGCAAAAATATACTCAAATATATTGTTTTTGTCGGTTTTTACTGTTAAATTGAGTGAAAATCATTCGATTCAAACGTACGTCTTGTGATAAGTTATTAACCCTATAACTCAAGATATCAACGATTTTATCAGCATTTTCCTACTCGAGGCGACGAAGGCGAATCGTTTGTGTTGAACTGTTACCGACTTACCTCAGCAACTTTTCTTTTTGCCGCGCGGAATTTCGATTATCAGTTAGATAAACCATCAAAATGTTGTGATGACGAGAGGCCCATCATACCTCACTCTTTTCGATAGATGCTGTTCAAATCACGTACGTGTTCGAGAGGAGAGAGTTTCTCCAGATCGAACATGCGTTGCAATGCTCACGAGTGAGAAGAGATGCCCGCATTCAAAGATGGAGCAAAAATGCTCATCCATATGCAGGCATGCATTCTCATTCGAATGTTATCTATAATTTAGTACTCTATTTAGTCGTTTCATTGCAGTTTATTATGGTTTTGCACGCGTGTGCCGGTTACCTACTAATAAAGAATAAATTATATTCAGTCAGCTTTGCTCTCTTAGACCATGCGCACTCATAACAACCCTTTCCGATCCGTGGGGGCATAAAGTATATCAATATCTGGATGAATGAGTGATGTCCCTATAAGTAATGCATGTACTACTCACATAAGTTAAGAATCATACGTGAGGGTTTTCTCGTTGCAAAGGTTCTTAATGAACACGAGGTGTTTTCTAGCTATATAATGCTATATAATGCATGATTATGCGTGACTGACTTCATGTGCGACCACTATATTAGGTTGGTGAAATTTTGATATTTTTCTTGTTGTTGTCTTTTTATGCACATTATATGCACAATAACCCCTCCTTCCAATTTGCATTTACGGATCATTCAGCACAAAATCCTGAATTACGCGATAACTGTACTTCACTCGGAGACGCACACCGAGTTGACACCGGACGGTACATCGTGATCACAAACCGTGACACGATACAAATCATGTTCGTGATATGTATGTACGTAGTATGCACGTGATGTGCACGTGTGAGCCCCGTATCTCGATCTGACCACGTGACCAAGTCAGTCGTATATGTAGCAGCAGTGTGTGACATCACTTATCATGGGGTTGGCACGCGTATTGCTTATCGAAACAGAGCCACAGGAGAATCATTCAAAAGTATCAGTTCAACAGTTCAATATATTTCCTTTTTATACCTAGTAAACATTCCAGAATTACGTAACGCACATTGCGCCATATCCAAGCCCTACCGCGCCACCGCACACATTGTTTCACACTCTCCTCTGGACAAAAAGAAAGGGCAATAAAACATACCATCCTGTGCATGTTATGTAATCGCACAAAGTCACAAAGTCACCTATACATGAATAGCGCACGATTGTCTTATCAGTTTCAAATTCTTTTTCAACAGACAACTTGCCATCAAGACGCCCACGATCAGCAATGAGATAATTCCCACACGATGGTCCTGAACAACGTTCGTGGCACGTGTCGCCCACGTTTGCGCACACGTCCCCTAACAAGTCTGTTGCTGACCCTTGGGTTTGGTCGATTAATTAAAGGCGCATTACCTTTAAGTACATTGTAGATCTGTGCACGTTAATTTCGTATACACGATTCATACACGTGCGTTATGAAAAAGGACCACATAGGATAAGGAAAAAAGATAATTAATTTTGATTATTGTTCATAATTATTCGAGTTTAAGTAATTAGTAGTTTTATTGTACATTTCACATTTAACTTTAGTCAATCTATTTTTACCTTTGCGATATTTATCATCTGGTCTGGTGGATTTTCTTCCGATTTCTTTTTGCTTTTTTTGATTTCATTCTTTTCATTTCATTCTTATATTGTTTGAGGTGCAAGTATATCATGTTACTATATGTAGGTTATTTTTTGGTTAGGTTAGGTTAAGTTAAGTTATTTTTGGTTAGGTTAAGTGTAAATGTTTGGTTATTTAACGTTTAGGCAAACGTGATACACACGTGCCGGTAATTATATATATGCAGCCAATGGTTCGTGAAGTTTTTTAAAGGGATGGGGAACTAAATTTTAAGTGATGTTCTATTGACTCATAGCACCAATTGATAGCATTCCGTGCCAAAAACGCCATGCCTGCAAGGATGCAAGCGTAAGGAAATAATGCATTCCGAATATCGGGGTTAGCATTGGGCCTATGGGAGAATGGCTTCCATTACGAAGTATAGGAGGCAAACGTCAGCTGAGGGCTTCCCGTGATTGGTCCCGTTGCCCTCGTGAAGCTATCGATTTCAGCCAATCAGAGCAGAGCATCTTTGCCATAAAAGGACATCTTTGTTGTGTACGAAACGAAAGCGTCAGTATTGCGCATGCGTGGTGCACTCTGGCTGACCTTTTTACTGTTTCAGGATGGGGAACCTTAGGAGGTGTCCTAGAAAATCGCTTGTTAAAATAAGAAAAATAGCGAAAAATATTTTTTTTCGCGCCTGACTGGTGGCAAAATGATTATTCTATCTATTTCAGAAAATAAAATAAAAAAATATCCAAGGGTTTAGTCGCAGGACACGCTGATATGACGAGACCCATTGCAAAAGATAGGGAACTCGGTGTTTCATCAGAGCTCATGACGTCACGCCTAATTAGCAATATATCTCCCGCGAAATCGTTAGCGATGATATTCCTTGGGTGGGCGAGGCATAGGAATCATTTTTGGTGCATCAAATAACGACCCAAAGTCCATTCTTAACCAGTTCTCCCTCCCTTTAACTAAATATGATGTTAAAGGTTATGCAGTTGCTTTAATAGAGGTTCTTTAAACCAACATGAAGTGCAGTTATACCATGTTACTACGCATATTTTTTGTGGTTATATAGGTTAGGTTTAGTTAAGTTTTTTTTTGTTATGTTAGGTGTAAATTTTTGGTAACATTAGATAACGTTAAATAACGTTACCTAACGTTAGATAACGTAATTGCCCCATCTTGAGTAACGTCAGATAACGTTATTTTGTAACGTTAGGGAAGGTTACCTACACGTGTCTCCCACATTTGCCTAACGTTTCGTGTTTGCTGGGTCGAATGTTTCTCCTGCTTCTCTTTAATTCACGCTTAGACAAGAGTGACGCTGTCACCCCAAATCAACACGCAACGATTTCGACCAAATGAAATGAAGAAAGGGCTGGTTGAATAAATCGTCATGCAGAGGGGTCATGGATCCAGAAATTGGGATATTGTTTAAAAGGTTATATATTGTTATCGAAATGTGTCACTATCAGACGACGCCAACACCATCGGTGTAAGGGGTTCGCACAATGACATAACTATAAAGGCACTGAAGCTGAATTACGGTATTTCGCGACAAGCGACCATTAATGAGCATTGTATTGAATATAGGCCTATACGTGTTAACAGGTTTACTAATAAGACCCATGCCAAATCGATAATTTTGCACGTGAGTTTTGCACTCGATCAGTTGCCATTTAACGAGAAACCCAAACAACGCCTCAGACGCCGCATAACTTCTCGCGTGTTCTGTGCAATTATGATCGCATGCCTGGATCGAGATTCCTTTTAGCGAGACATGAAAATTCAATACGAAAATACGCTCTGTGTGCATGAATATATTGCGAAGATATACTCGATCTGCTGTTTACTGCGGCGAAATTCCACCGCGTTTAAGGCTTACTTTCTGCTATGGCACATTTGTCATATTTCGACCAATATGGAACCCAAGACAGCATGGGTTGCACGGCGTCCGAAACTGCCCAAAAGTAGTATAATTACTATACGCTTGTGGCAAATCAATAGTGTGAGAGGTATTTAACTAATTATAATCTACTACATATCTATATCTTCATTCCATGAAAGTCTAGACGTTCGGATCAATGACATTTGAGCCAAACTCCAATTTAAGCGATTACGACATCGATATGCATCACGTGACCTGTGAAACAATAATCGAATAGTTCAATCACCAACAGCTGTTTATTGTTAATTAAAAGGAGAGGGGGGTGGACTGTGCGTCCTCCAGCACGCTGTTTGCGTCATCTCCTTGGTTCCTATTTCCAGATGAGCAATTTCTAGACGTGCCTCGACGATCAGAAATCAATATCGATAGTCTAATATTGGTTAAGATGGCCTTTGATTATTTTTCCTCACATTTTCAGATTCTAGGAAATGTCTTAAAATGTGACAGCAAGTTGAATGTGGATTGCCATAGCATATTCTTGAAGGTTTGTGTAGATGTCAGGCAAATTAGCATAATTCGTTATCGAATTCGTTGACAGGCTTAGAGATTACATGTTATGAAATCATGCTGTACTCTGAAATTACATGTATCTCTGTACATTGTACTTATTATAGATGCTATTAATTTAGATTATCTCGCTAAGTTTGAGACTATTCACGTGTCACAAACACACACTTTTCTTCACGTCGTCTCTCACAGATATTATGAATGCTCCTGTTATATCAACCATACAATATCAACCATATATCAACCATATATCAACCGTGGCGTCCTCGCCCTGTTGATTTATTTCACATCGCACATAACATTATAATGAAGAGTTGTAATTATTAATAAAAATTGTGCTTTGTGATTATTCACATGATTGTGCATGCTCTGTAATTTATACGAATACAATATTAGTAATATAAGTATATTATTATTATTGAATCAACAAATTATAGCGACACAATTTTTTCTTGAAAATATTGAACGTTAACCAATAATAATCTGCTAAATTTCGAGATCGCAATTTCAAATGTTGATGTTTCTCGAGACAGCCCTTATAATCTTATCCGCAAATGCTGCAAACATTCAGACATTGCCCTTCTATTCTTTGCTGGTTAAAAAATAAATATCGAGAAATTAAAAATTATAAAGTGCATCATCATTTAAACTTACTCTTGATCTGAGTAACTGGGCGCTCCCCTGTACTTCCGGTACTTGTATGTACTGTCGAGGGGTCACAGGGGCTCATTGTGTTCGCGCGCTGCATGTCAAGACACGTGCTATTACATAACAGACTTGATTGCACATGCGTCGTCTACCTGGATACACAGGTGATGCCACTCACCATCCAGTGCTAATCCATTATACATGCGCTTAATCCACGCGTTGTATTGTCTCTCTTTCTATTATAGCAATTTTATCCCGAAATACTTGTTGGATTTAACAACTTTCATGATATGTTATCCTTACATTGAGATGATATTCGCTGATGTCATTTCTTAATAAATCAGAAGGTTGTTTAATTAAAATCTATAAATTAGGAAGAACAAAAAAAAAAAAAAAAAAAAAAGCGCAGTTCATGTGTCGGAGCGAAACATTGTAGGATGCGGAAAATGCTTTGTATCAGAAGAGAGGCATCAAAATCAGAGCTGAGAAAAAGACCACGACGAAATGGAAGAGCAGTTGGATGTCAAATGGTGGACAAACGGAGTCATAACGCTATCATCGCACTCTTTGAGGACATTTAATGGAGGGCAGTCCAACATAGTGTATCATGGGATGTGTTTAATTCCAAATGCCAAGGCATTTGATGTAAAGGTGGGCAGGTAGAGGGGTTTGATTGGTGCCTTCTCAAGGGGGGCGGGAGGCACATGTTAGTTAGTATCACGTCACACGATTGATTACTTGTTGTTCATTGCAGTCGTAGACCTGAGTTGTTTAGAAAATGATCAAACGAAACACCTTTTTTTTTTCAGTGAGGGAGGTTCAAGAGCATCTCGATTGTCGACCCAAAAGGTAAAGCAGATGATTTTGCCATCCATTGGCATTATATATTGCAGACTGGATATTTTAACTTGTGGGCATCCGGTACGCTGTTAGAATTATAGGTCTAATCACCTCGATATTATAGGAAAACAAGGAGAGCACCACTCCTTTATTATGGTTGACATTGATTGTCTACTTATTTGGTGCCAAATGAAAGGGAAACGTGTCGTGCGAGGAGGACGGCATTGTGTCCATTTCATGTATGCGATGTGTGAATGAAATAAAGTTAAAAACAATTAGGACCCCCTCAAAAAAAGGAAAAAGAAAAAAAAAAAGAAAAAAGAAAAGAAAAAAGAAGACGACGACTACGCAGGAACCACGTGATTACTGGTGGTTCAACCTCAACGCAGCCTTCTAGTGATGCGCGGATAATGAAATTTGCCTGATACCGGATATCCGGATATCCGGTATCACAAAAAATAATTGTGGATACATTTAATCGAATAGTAAACAGAACATTACAAGCATCCTTATTAATCAACTCACATGTACAATTGATGGGAGGGTAATCTAAACTTCTGGTGCATTTATGTCAAGTTTTATATTTATCGGCCATCGGTTGTCATGAATACAGATAGGCAAAAATATACACGCACACGTCCGGGAAATAAATGGGATATTGTTAGTCAGACATCGAGATGACGATTGAATCAATTTGATGACTGAAAATCTTGATGCTATAGAGTTGATCAAACAAACATTGTTTAAAACAATGTATTCCTTTTTCAAATATTGTGCTTTATTTCCCGGATATCATGTAGAGAGCCCGGATATCCGAATATCGGATACCGGATGTCCACACATACTAAGATGGTTATGGGAAGTATGGCAGCTGTGAGATGTGGAAATATCATCCCCGGTCTCACTGTGACTTCTTGTGTCGGTTCTATTGCCGAAAATATCAAGTATTAGGATGGTAATGCCAGAATCCATTGCGTTGTTATCAATAGTCAAAAGCTGGGATAAGTTCAAGCTATAATAGATTAGCCTGCGACATTACCTGAACATTGTCTGATTGCACAGGCTTTTGACGAACGTCATGGAAAATACCGTGGCTATGAAAATCAACCCGACACCTTTGCATAGCCCTCAAAACAACAAATATATCCCGCTTCAGGTGATACAGACGCAAATCCGTAACGTTCCAAGAACCTGCAGACCAATTGTTGATAACTGTCGTACTCTGCACTGACGGCAATTTAAACGGTCGTACTCTGCACAAATTAAACCCTTTTCAAGCTTTATCTTTGTTTTAATATCGGTTTAATGGTTATTGATCTCACAAAACAGTAATACTGATTAATCATTATTGCAATCACGTGGTTATTTTTTTATCCCTGAAACTTTGAAACGGGTCGTATAAAGCATAATCTATAATAACAGAAGTGTACATGTACGTGAAAATTGGGGATTAATCTGTGTTATAATGTATTTATATATAAGGATATGTAAATAGTCAAACAATTTCGTGGGTTGTTGACTTGTGAACAGTTTTTTGTTGTTGTCTTGTACAGCTGTTTGCAAATTGCGATTGCAGTGTCATTGCTATTGTTGTATATTTATGTTATCGAGCATCATGAGGCGACATAGATTGTAATCACAATAATGATAAATGAATTAAATATCCGTGTTTTGTTACCTGCTGTATCAGGTAATGTGACATACGCGTTCGAATCACACAGTACTAGACCCTCGACACAGATATCCTTTCACCGCGTGCTATAATTAAACTCTTTTAATCAACTGCTATCGTAACCCAATGATGCCAGCGATTTATTTTCGTCAATTTTAGCATTTATTTCGTGTATCAGTATTTGATAATAAAATTAAAAACCGCAAATCATGGTACAACCTATCATAAGTGACATAAATGCACTTATAAGTACAGTGTATGATTTGAAAAAGAAGAAAAAAAAAAATCCCTGCATAATTATGACAATTTTTTCACGCCCCCAAGAAATCTTTTAAACAGGTGCTCGTGATGGCTGTGGTGCTATGCACGCGTGCGATTTTCCGCATTTCGTCTATTCGCGGACACCGTGTTTAATTATAAGGGCAACACCCGTGTCTTGTAATTTGACATTCAACCTTGATAATATCTCACGTTCAGGCTGAGTTATGTGATGTGCCGTAACGAGGAGAGTTATTGAAATATTGAGGTATACACCGACGCCATTTACAACCAGTGACGTCACGTTTTTGCTGTTTTGGTGTGGAGTTCCATTTTAAAGTTTGTTTGTTTTTTTGTCTATTTTTGTATTTTTATTTTATTTGATTATTATTATTTTTTGTTAATTCATATCACACTCATGAACGTTGGTTGCATTCCTAAATAGCTAAAGCTGACATGCAGGTGACAAACATGTTGTCTTTTTTTTTAATACTTCAAAACATGTAATACACACGAAATAATATGCTATGTCACAACCATGAACCCTTTTATCTAAACCACGGAGAATATAATGTTCGAGGTTAAAGTATGTAGTTGGTATAGCCCAAAATAGTATTATATAACGTTACAGTGATATCAGTCACAGTCCCATGGATCATGGTGTATTTACAATACTTACACGAGGATATCGGAGCGAAGGGTCTGTGTTGCATAGGGCGACTATGCTGATATGTCCGTATCAGCATGGTTCATCATGTAGACTCCATATCATTACCTTTCTATCACGAAACTATTGCATTGCATTAAATCGGCCCAATTGTAGCGTTGCACGAGGGATGTATATGATGCAAATACTCAGGTGTAAATAGGTCATAACTATGACGTAACACAAATGCGTCCAGGTGGTTTCGAGAAACGAGGAAGGAAGTCGCATGCAAACAAGGTCAAATATCGATTTAAATGAACGCCACCTTGAGAACAAAGCAATTAGAACATTGACAACAGCAACAAAATAAACACAAAAAATCACCAAGCACCAGGATGCTATCGCAAATGCACCAGGTGTCATTGACCCTCATAGTGGTATACAAGCATTCTGAATCACACAGGGTTCCGAAGTGGTGTTAACCTTGGCATTACTAAATTAATGCACTCATGGTCATTGGTCAACATGCCTTCAATGGTCAGCTGGTCACCCCATGCGATGCCACTAGACGAAATGGAAAGCGAAGGGGCGAATGCACAAAATCACAGGTTTACAAGAACCCGCCACGTAATGGGAAATCAATGCTTGTACCGCCTCTGGTAACGATGCAAGTCTGACATTTCTGACGCATTATAATCAGAGGATATAGTGATATCATATCCAGAGGTAACAATTCCTGAGCCATGGCTGTCCCTAAACTAGATGGCGTCGATGTCGTAGCATTGCACTAGCAGCATGTTCAGCTGTGTGATCCAAATGTGACCCAAGCAACATTGCAACATGGCTAAAGCGGGTGCGTTGAACGGGGCAGGGGAAATCTTACATAATGTTATAGTCACACTCTAATGAAAAAGTTCCTTATGATCTAACCTCCCTCCCCTGCTGTGGAATACAAATTAAATACACCATATTACAAATTACCCTTAATCGCTATTACAAATGATTGATACTTGATTTTGATATTATTGATTTTATGCGTTTGTTCTAATCATTACTTATCTGATACATGATCAGTCTAAGTCGCCATAAACATAGTAGCTCTCCTGTAAAAATAGAGTTCTGTGTTAATTTTGCTCCCTCATTTTAGGACATTCGTCACGACCTAATTAATTCATTGGTTCGATTAGCACACGCAGTCAACCGATTGAAATATTTTCGTACACTTAGCACATTCATTGGCTAAGTATTTTCTGTTCTCGATTATGGCTGCGCGCAAAGTGGTTCCACAACATTTGAGATTAAAATTGGTCGACTTCCAATGACATTTCAGTCCCAAGTCATAACGCTCGTTTGACGAGGGCGTTATGAGCAGAGAAATCTGGCTCTCACAAGGCTCTCTGTTGAAACGAGTGATGACGTCAGATGCTACCTGACCAATCAGAACGCTAGTATTTCTGTGTTTCTCATTCTCTCGATGTTTGGATTTGTGTAATCCGGAAGTCATTGGGCATTTGTGACTCTTCGCGGCCGTGTTTTCTTATTATTTGATGGAATTACAGGAAATGATATTCAGGTTGAAAATATTGTTTACAACTTTACATGTATACACCTGGACATATTAACATATTAATGTAAACTTGTAATCATCTATCAAATTATATAATGGAACGAGATTCACCTAATTACAATCGTTTTAAATTAAAAATATAAACTCTCACAGCACTGCTTCTTGAAAAGATAAAACAAAACCAGATATTCCAATAAATATGTTATTATCAGTAGTTGTTTGGAGCGTTGAATGTCGATCCAACACCCTCTTATTTGGAGATAATATGGAAAAACTACGATCTTACGGAAGGTAGAAGAACGAATATTTGTCATAGCACGTGCTACTATACAAGGGGGCTCAACTATTCATCAACTCCCTTGGGTCAAATGTGAAACCGCCGAAACTTATTGAGATACACGTATCGCTGGCATGCATATATACAAGCATTCTCTTTTTTTTTTTTTTTTTTTTTTTTTTTTTTTTCTTTTTTTTTTCTTTTTTTTTTTCTTGCTAATATAATGCAGCAGTGTTCGTCTTTCATGGTCATATTATATTAACGGACCACAAAAAAAATGCACTCTCAACAGAAAAAAAAAATCTGGCATGCAAAGTAGCCGTACACTTCACTTATATTCCGTTTAGGTGTAAAAAAGGGGATCTCTTGGACGACTCAAAAAGCAAACAGAAAATCATAGGCCTGATTGCTTTAAAGTTAGAGGGAGTTAGATGCACTGCAATACACGCTGTGATGGTGATTCAGACTTTGTGCTAACAACGATTGCAATTGCCAATGAAAAGCCTCTCACGCTGATCGGGGCGGATGCAGATCCATAAATCAAAATACATAAAGCACCCCGTGTTTTTTTTTTTTTTTTTTTTTTTTTTTTCGATCGGATATTCGGCAACAAAAGAAAGGCCAAATAGAATAGAACATAAACTTTATAAAACAAATATTGTGTGATGCAATGTACCACCAAATACTATTTTATTGGTGAGATACAAATGCATCCTTTAATGGATTGGGGAACGGGCGCCACAGAAGTTGGTCATAAGCTAAAAAATGCAGGTACCATTCACCAAAGAAGCAAAAGTCTTTTATGCAACAGATCGATGTAAAGACCTAAAGATGCGATGTGCAATGCAGGAGAAGCATTCATCGTTAAATTGTAAGTATATCCGGGTTGAATCCTATATTGACCAGCCTAAAAGTAATGTAGACCATTTGCAGAACTTCATGGTGAATGACTCTCTTTGATCGTATGTTACGGAATAATAAGTTTGGCTGACTCGATCGGTGACTTCAGAGCGCAACGTAATGTAATTTTTCTATCAGAGCTATGTAGGCCTATACTAAATTACAAACCACGAAAATGTACATTATTATTATTATTATTATTATTATTATTATTATTATTATTATTATTATTATTATTATTATTATTATTATTATTATTATTATTATTATTATTATTATTTATTTATTATTATTATTATTATTATTATTATTATTATCATTATTATTATTAAAGTTGAATGCAATATTAGAAGTATAATATACTATAATTGAGGACCCTCTTATAGTTTAAATAAAAGATACAAATAAGGATATTTCATCCAATTTCTTCCTTGGAATGTGATTTTTACATAACTACTGGGTCGCTTAGCATAACTGAGTTCCAGTTGGCTCTGGTCCAACTTTCGTGGATTCTTTTAATTATCTGCTCAGCCACCTTCACAAGAAACCTCCTTTGAGTAATGTGCGTTATGGTAGGAGGAATCATAATGACTAAAAGTGCGTTATGATTCTTCTTGAATGGAACAGCAACAGCTCAAGCAGCGTGTTATACGAGGGTTGCTCGAAAAGTTCTCGGCCTAATATACAACGCATTATCACAGAAATTTGAAAATTGACTTGAATATGGGTCAGCTTTTCAAATGATAATTGCAAGCGCTGAATTTTCTGGCAAGTCACGTGATCATCTCATGCATCAATTTGAATGATGCAGGTGTCGGCATTTCGTCAAAATTGCGCAGATTCCTGATTTTCGCGCTAATTCAAAATCCATTTTAGACTATTAATCATTCAAGGACATCTCAGATATTTTCCCCAAAAACACATCAAAGCAATGAAAAATACACGTGTTTGTAAAAGTTTGATGGAATTTGTACAGAATACTCAAATGTGTTCAAAATTTTCTTTCCCTAAAAGAGCATTATTTATTCTTTTTTGTGAAATATCGAAGTATCATATTAGGGATCTAAATATTAATAAATCGTTATAATTATTAAAGTGATATACTTATCCAGATATTGTGCGTAAATATATGAGTACAGTCAATATTTTGGACGCCACCTGGAATAAGATGCGTAAGTGTGACGTCAGAGGATTCCCCAAATTGGAAGCTGGAGACATACGGCTACGAGGCGCTGTTTTCAACATGGCGATCACTTATTGTCTCCGACATCGTTTCGCATTTCGCAGGAAAAGAAAAGCTTCTTCAAAGAAGATAGAATTTACTACAATCTGATTCAATATAAATTTAATAGCTGCCGTGGATTATTTTTTCACTCTTTCGCCGAACTGCACGAAGTAAAAAACCTTCGAAGTCAAGGTAAACAAACATAAAGTTTTGGAAGTTACTACGAATTATGTTATGATGAATGTGTTTTTTGATAGCACTATAAAGGGGTAAATTATACTTCTTATTTTATTTAAGCTGGTCACATATTATTATTTTTTTTTATACAAAATTCGCATGTTTGCCTGAGTAACTAAAGAATTAGACCTGAATAACTTATGAACAAATCATCAAAATAAAAGGTCATTGATCTCTCCCCTAAAGCGGAGTGGTAACATTTTAAAATCGGTGCAATGTTGAACATAAGAAATCTCATAGGAATTTAAAACATATTTAGTGACAGAACGCTGTACAGCTTCGATTTTTTTTTTATACATTAAGGACATTTTGAGGTGACCAAAGAGGAGAACAGTATTCCAAAATACTTAAACATATAGTTACTTATATAAACGAAATTTAACTTGAGAAGGCGCTTTAAAACCAAGGTTCTTCTTTATATAACCGCACATTCTGTTACATTTTGAAATGAGTAGATCAATATGTGTATTAAAAGACAGTTTTTCATCGTTTAAAAATTCCAAGATCGTTAAAAAAACCAACATGTTCCATAGAAGCACTATGCATTGAATAATAATAACAAACTGGATGACAACGTCGGGTAATAGTTAGAACTTTTCATCTGGATTGATTAAAATTCATATTCCACTGCTTACTCCAGTTGCACATTTCGTTCAAATCATTTTGCAATAAAATACAATCATTTACATCATTGATTTTTTTAAACACTTTCTATCGTCAGCAAACAATGCAGTAGTACAGTTTTTTTTTTTGCAACAGAAGGTAAATTATTAATAAAAAGCAGAAATAGAAGAGGGCCAAGGATGGAGCCTTGTGGCACACCCGATAAAACAACTAATGAGAATGCTCGCCTCAATTAAAACTCTTTGTAAACGATTTGACAGATAGTCTTTGAGCTTCCTAAAAGACAACCATCGATTCCATAAAAAATGATTTAATTTGTACAATAAAAGGTCATGTGATATACAGTCGAAAGCTTTGACCAGGGAACAAGTGAAGGCAACATTATACTCATGTGAGCGATCAATCCTTGCTATTAGAGCACCTCTTGTCCATCATTGGTCATGTCTCTTCCGTCCAATACAAAGCCTATGCCAGTACGGTTATTTTCTGCTTTCTAAACATGACCGAGAAATGAATAAATGACCGGGAAATGAAGCAAATGACCGGGTTAAATCGAATAAGTTATTGATCATTTTCTGTTATTCATGTTGCTGTTTCTGAGAAATGTTGTGAATTATTGAAGCAATGCGTTTATCTCCCTCGATCAGAAGGCTTCCATGGAAACAGAGGCCTTGAGAAAGCGATCACGCAGAAATTGAAGAAAAGACACCGACATCAAAATGAGCACAGTCTATATTTAATGACATAATTATGCAGTCAGACTGACTTTTCCGGGGGGCATGATAGAATATTTTGCCAGTGTGATGAATTTTTTTGGATGAAATAATGCAGAATGCACTGCATCGCCAAGCTAAATTTAAATTCAATCCCAGACTCCCGGTCACGTGACGATGCCGATGCATGATGCATGAATAATGGGTGCCAAACTGAAAAAAAACATTCACATCCCCATGGAAACGGATGCATAAACATATGATGCGGAAAAATGGAACATTTCTATTATTATTAAAATATGCCTACAACTTTGATAGCTCATCATCTCTCGGCGTAGGAGCCCTCTCATTTTCTAATCCATTCGCTATCAGAAAAGTATGACTCATGACGAACCGTGCCTCATGCCAAATGGAAATTCAAGCAAAACATGCATGCATTAAATAATTACCATGATACAAATATTTGACACCAACTATCAACCATTTCCTATGGTTGGAGATGTGGCATTTGCTATACGAAACTACAACACACACAAAAGAGAATGTCCAGAAAAAGTCTGCTGCATACTTAGTGTGTATCAAATCCTATCAGGTGGCAGATACGTGATCCAATGGCATTGTTTTTATGGATCTAATTATGAAGATAAGCCTAGAAATGAACTAATGATATTGATCCTTGCTTCGCTAGAATCAGCTTCATCTCTCAACCATGGTAACCTATGTAGAACATTCACATGTTTCCTCGCTTCAAGCCGTGCTATACTTGCGATATAGTTCTGTTATAAAGAATACATGAATGCATACAATTCAGCTAAGGCATCACTATTTCTGGGCTCTATTCTGAATAAGATTGGATGATTCTGATATGACCTGAATGACACCCGCCCTTTGCAGCATCCAAATATGTCACGAATGCTGCTACTCGTGTATCGAGCATAAAACATCCAAGACTCGGATCTTGGATACAACTGCAAGGAACAAGGCGTCACGCCCAGGGGAACTTTGATCTAAAGAGTTTTTAGGTACGGATAATTACCCATGTATATAACGTCTCTTACTTGGCGAACCAACAGTCTGCTTTCATATCTACTCTGACGGGAGTGGCATTCTCTTTTTAACAACTGCACAAAGCTTCTCAATCTCCACAATTTTTGAGGCCATGCCATGGATAGAGGCATCAATCTAATCCGTTATTCACTTAGATCATGCGTCGACATCTTACCTATTTTGTCTTACAGAGTAACATATGAAGTGAAATACGACATTTTATACGGAGTCACCCGGCACGTACGTTAGACGACATTCGATTTGATCAGCTTTTATCTCAAATATTCCTTATAATTCGTAAGTCATAAAGATCTGTCACCACATCTCTCAATTTGTCGCCACATAGGAACATTTATTTTAGTCCCTAATTCCTCACAACCTCCCTCCCCCTCGATAGCAGATGCAATAACATCTCACAGGGTAGGGTGGTAAGTCTCATCAAGAAATTGCTCCCATTAATCCTTTCATGTGTTATTGGTGTGTGAGTTAAGAGGACTGGAAATATCTGACCATGAAAATTTAACATTTTTATCTTGTAGATTGCAGCTTGTCGATTGTTCCTCCAGCCAAATCAGGTTTTATTCATTTGTTTTCTTGGAAACTGCAGTACTGTGTGCACAGGTGGTTTATTTTTATGTTGGCTGACACACCTGGGGAGTACTCGGTACCTGGTTCTTGTGATCTCACCGCCAGATAAGGAACATACCCCCTTATAGAGATCCACATCACGACCAGCACCGATTGTGTGGTTTTTACAAGGAATTGATATGGCCTCCCATTAATCTCCTAGTCTTTGAGCTAATTAGTACAACTGTATTTGAATGCGTGATGAATCAACAACAAGACTTGAAACTGACACAAATTCCCTGCTTTATGTTAGATCACTGCCGTTAATTCCTGATTACAATTCAATGTCATTACACATGAAATACCAATATCGCCACACAACAACAATGTACAAAATGTATGTTTATCACCACAATCAATTGACATCCAACACGTCGACAATTATCAGCGTCACAAGCACCAGAAAATCTACCAAATCCACACAATCCAGCAATATCAGAGACAAAGAATTGTAAAACATGGTGCATGGTGTAAGCGTAGGAAATAACTCACATCAAACATACAACTGCACTGACCATCTGCAAATGAAATGGAATCATACGAATACGCGAATTCACAAGTGTAACATCTGAGTTAGCGGTTAATGAATGATCAAAGGACCTTCGCATCCTGTTATCCTTTGTTGGAGGGTGTGGCTTTACAGTGCGCAATTCGCAATACATTTGCGGAGATATGTGATCACAGAGAGAAGAACAACACCCAGAGGTAATTTAGGATTATTGAGTCACAGCTACTCATAATAATACAATTGGAGATTTGTTTATCTCCCTTGTCTAATCGGTCTGTGTGGATGAGGTGAGTGTTGGTTTCCTGGTAACTGAAGTGATGGTCGCTAGATTTTCTGTGTTTCTAGATGTATCGAAAGTCATCTGATCTCTGGTGGTGTTCAGGATTGGGCCAACTGCCTCTTCGCCATTTTTTAGAGCAAAAACCTGGTAAAATCACAGGTATGATCGAACATCTGGGCATTTAAACTACACGGTTTAAGTTGAAAGCTTGTTGTGAAGTGGGATCTCTGGCTACAGAATGCGTACCTTCGGCATGAAGACAATGTTGAGCGTCGCTGCGGTGCCAATCAGCTGTAGAGCGGAGAGGCTGCCATAGGACATGTTCAAATCGTTGTCAACCGTCGCTCCAATAATGACTCCAAGCATACTGAGCGTCACCACGTTGTAGATGCTGAAGCCGATTAGCTTTGAATCGTTCAGGGCGTCCAGTTTGACCTACATACAACAAAGGTCACGTGTGCTCAAATATATGACCTTGGACCCACTTTGCGAGTCTCCCAAGCGAGAAAAGCCCCGAAGACTATGACGAGACCCTGAACAAGGTACAGTGTAGCCGTGAAGTAAAGATTGAACTCTGATTCGCATTTGTGGATTTGCGATAACAGCACAATGTCCGACTCAGGAAAGCGCTGCAAATAGAATGAAGGAGCAGTTCAGGACGATTGTAGACATTGATGACGTACAACTGGTTCAGTTGCGTTGAGATGAACCACAGAGTAGAAGTCCATCGTTTGCCAGGTGACGATGACGGAGACGTCGATGAGCACAAGTGCCGCGACCATCATGAACAGACTCAGGTCTCTCACCATCTGAGGAGTGAAATCGCGCATGAGGGAATCAGCTAATAATAGCATCTACTCACGTTGCGCTTCATTCGCTTCCTGGATGTGAGGATGGCGTGCACTCGCCACGTCTTGGCGAACAGAGCCCCAAACGCCAAGGAGAAGCCGATGGTAAAAGTGCACAAGCGAATCTGCAAGACACAACCTCAGGGCTGTGCAAACATCATCACATACCACTCACCGTACACAGAGCAGTCAGTGGTATCACGCTTCCCTTGACGTCGGCGAACAGCACGGTCGTGTAGCAGAGAATACTGCCGGCGATCACCAAATTATTGATGTTCGGTGACGACATTTTAATGATCCTGTGATTCAAGTATAATTACGTCATACACTGCATCAAATTGCTCTCTCACCTCAATGACCGATACACTGTGTTGAACACAAAGAACCCGAATGCTTGGATAATGCCCAAGCCTGCCAGGGTACTCATTGTCACGTATAATCCAGTCGAGACAAACGTCTGCTCGAACACCAACTGACTGGAATCGAGCGGAACGGTGTCATCTACGAATGAACACCTGGTTGAGGTGTGTAGATTCAGAGATTTGTTTTACCTGGCCACTCCGCTCCGCCATTCACCCAGGTCATCTCCTCAGTCTCTAACTTGTAATAAGCGATTGTCTTTCTCTTGTGCCCTGTAAAAACAACGGATCCATCATAGGTTCAGCGAAGGTGTTTTTGTGTCTCGTTTGCTATGCAGTTTCCTCCTTAGTAAGGAATTAACTTATTAATACGAACCCAGTTGCTGCTGTATCACCACCAGGGGATGTGTACTTCCTGTTTCGTCAAATTGTATTTTTCCACTGATCCCTTTGAAGGCGACTTCAGAGACACTCGTCGATATCAGGTCAGCCATCTCGATGTCAGAATATCGGAAGTCTTCCAATCTCTTGGGCGAACCTGAAATTACGAACAGTTCAACAACCAACTATTGTATTAATTTGAACATTCGTAAATTTCGGTTGTTAAATTGTTTTCTAAGATCCCTGAAAGAAAAAAAAAATCAATTAAGCTATTCCTTAATCAAATGCATTGTCCAATTAGTGTCTTCAGTATTAACCTGCACTTATATTGCAATGCTAGTTTAGGTCGTTGCATTATGATTGTATATTTTCCAGTGTCACAACAGTTATCCATTTCATCCTTGATACGATATCAAACTTTCAATGCTTCAAAGTTCGATGTAGCTTGACATAGAACACCATTAGATGTAAACGATAATCCTAAAACCATGACATCATGGAAACAATATAACGAAATCCTTGGTCATTCAGTAGATGACCGCTCTCATTTTCCAAATAAGTAGGCATACTCATTACATTCTTCAAAGTGGGCATCCAACTTCAGATGTCTAGCGTCCTTCGCTCTGGGATAAGCATATGCACCTGACCTAAATCTTTATCTAGGAAATGATGTTTCCTGCTGGGATTAAATTAGTTCAGTGTGTGTTTGGTAAAGAGATCCGAGGCTTCGATTCAATACATGGAGGGCACAGGCCAAGGGAGTTCATAAGCCAATTTAATCCCAGCAGGAGAACTACTCTTTCTCCAGATAAAGATTTAGGTCAGATGCATATGCTTATCCCCGAGCGAAGGACGCTAGACATCTGAAGTTGGATGCCCACTTTGAAGAATGTAATGAGTATGCCTACTTATTTGGAAGATGAGAGCGGTCATCTACTGAATGACCAAGGATTTCGTTTCATCCGTTGTTGCGACGTCCTTGTTGTTTTTTGATTAAAAGATTCCGATTGCTTACAAATAACCTCATCTGGCATCTTATCGACACCTGCTCTGGAAATCAATTATCTCGCATTTTCGGCTCAAATTTCATTCATTGGATTCAAAAGTTTGACCTCCCAATAATAATAATAATAACAATTACATATTCAAAATTTTGGTGCGTTTGAAGATGATGTTCTGTGCAATATTTATTATTATTATGTATTTCTTTGTATATTATAGCAGATTATCTGTGAATTGAATACGTATTTGATTCTCACATAAATATAAATTAACTCGAGTGATTCGATTTCCTCCATTTTCCATACAATATCTAGTACAGTCTGCCAATTATTAGGGGAGACTGGGGGCCATTGAGACACCTACATTATCTACCAAGTTGTAATTTTCAAAAACCACGCCTTCAGCTGGATGGAACCATGGGAGATCCCCTCATTCCCAGTCTCAACCAATACAACATAAGTTGCGGCATTTTCAAGCCATCAGCAAAAATGACTCTTTTTTTTTCCACTCGTGATCATAATTTTTCGTTTTCATTATCGAATAATATTAACATCAGTAGTCATAAATGTTAATTTATCAGCACTTTGTTGTCTTCAGTTACACTCCCTTGGGTATATTTAACCATCTTAATTCATTTCAGCAACAAATGAAAAGGTTACATCTTGTTCATAAGGGGGGGGGTGTCCATTGGGAAAATGCTCGTGGGATTCATTGGAACAGCATTCTTCACATATCCAGAAGGGGGGGATATTGATAATGTCAACCTGGGTGATGTGGTTAGCCTTCTTCCAAAGCCAAAACCCTGTAGAGGGACATCCAGGGCATCTAAGGCTGCAAGAAGGTTGTCTTCCAAAGTTTATATTTATCGGCATACCTTATGAACGTTCCTGCCGAAAACTCCATTTTTTTTTTATTCTGATCTGTTTTTGTTTGTTTGTTTTTGTTTTAATAATAAAACTGACATTTGGTTGAATCTGAGCTGTATATTTAGTATCATTCCACGGGAAATTTTGTTCTGTAATTCAAAGTAGATGGTATTATTTTATGACTTGAATTTATGCTCAACAAATATGTGCAGCCATGGGTAAAAGTTGGATCCCATTGGGTGTCGCAATGCGGCAATGAGAAAATACGAAGACAAATGAATAAAGTGTCCCAATGAGCCCCAGTCTCGCCTAGTTTGGTTACCACGAGATACAACCCTAAAGAGGACAGCTCATCAGAATATTCTGCAGCCAAATCAAGAAGATTAAAAACAAGTTATGAAATAACGCTTGCTTATTAAATAGAGCAATTTCGGGGAATGCGCTGCTTCTATAAGATATAGTGCATATTTTATACTTCTTACTAAGCTCATCCGTCATAGTATTGGAAACTGATTTATTAATCTTTCTAAATGAGTTCCATGCAATATCTTTGGAAAAGCACACCCACAATACATAAATAAAGAATGCTACAATTGTCACTATACCCGAGTTCCAAGAAAAATAAAAGAGCTCATTAGCAATGAAACCGACCTTTCTCAATGAGCTTTGTAAGCGTCCTGTTGAGCGCGAGGGCCGCGTGCCAAGTGCTGTCGTAAGTGAGCAGGCGAAATGAGGAACCAATAGGCCATGTTCCATTCGTGTATTCCAGAAATGTCTCATCAAAGGACTCTGCTGTCCGCCCTGATATTCCAATTTCTTGTGAAGGATTGTACATCATTTGTCCTACGTAGATCGAGTGGTTTATGGCGGTGAGAATTTCATCGCGAGTGCAGTTGGAGAACTGAGGAGCTGAATCGGCCCACAGGACATCGTACCAACTGGGAAAGAACCACACAATTCGTGGCCCATAGTATCCAAGTCTGTATGCCTGGAAATCAGTGCATTGCGTCAGAAATGAATATATATTGCGGTGCAAATTGTTGTTAATATCATTGCTAATGGAGCTGCTTGATATCAGCTTAAAAGGGAAAAAAGTTCCAATCGTCCAGGCCCTGCTTATCATTGTCCAACATTAATTAGTAAATATACTTAGCTCGTTAAATTTGCACTTACCTCGCAGACCAGGGCCAGAGCAGGTAGCGGATAAGCTCCAGCCATGATAACCCTCACATCATTTCTCTGGCAACGAAACACTTTTTATGGGCTATTATTTGGGTATAATGCACTCACCTGTAAACTCTGAATGTTTTTCCACGGTTCATTCCCAAACACTTCATAAGTAATCACTGTCCACCCTCTTGGCAGCATCAGGTCATCCATTTCTTTGGTCACCTGTTGTGTTAGTATCATAAGTATGTATCATTATTGTTGAAGATTAATTGTCTGCTGCAGCCAACGCTAGGCCATTTACAATGCTAACCACGACACCTCAAGCGACGATTATCGACAAACCGATTACTGTTTTTGCTCCATGTATTAACTGACATCATTTACCGAAGAGAAGAGCTCGTTGTCGTTCTGGCGTAGAAGCGAAACCTTCGTCCAACCAAACTCAGCCATGAGAGCAATCCTTGCCGGAACCATGCTGATATCTGAGGTTGATAACCGGAAGAGACGAGGGTATATTGCACGGTTGGATAATCCATCCGAAACCGCCAGAGGAGTCACCTGGAAGAAGTAGACCAAAGGTTGCATGTGTTTCAGGTAATGAAATCTGGCGAGCGTATAACAATTGTTTATGGTGCGTTTGAAACCTGAAAGACTCTTGGTGTAAACAGAATCTCATAAGAGGAGGTAACTCTTTGAAATTAATTCTTGCGTATAATTTTGTGTTTCGATTGACTGCAGTTACATGAACAAAGTGAGGGTGTTGGATCTTGAGAGTCAATCTAAATCTCTCATATCTCTCTCAGGCATAGAATATACCTGGGTGCGCCAGGTTATGTTGTAGGCCTATTTTGATTGGCTAAAGGATAAAATTAGGTGAGAATGACATAGATATGAGTACAATAAGGCTCCAAGCTTACTTAAATAATTTCCCGGTAGGACTAAAATGAGATTTTAACAACCTCTGTAAGCATTCCGATTATTTTCATCGTCATGATTGACCATCGCTGTAATAATCAATAACAATAAAAGTTTTAAAGTGCTCGACAGTGCATACGCCACAAAGAATTCATTATTGCCCTCAGCTCTGAATGAAATACTTGTTTACTAATTTGTAGCGAGACGAGAAATCGTAATGAGAGAGTAATGTGACCCAGTATGAAACACTTCTTTCACTCGCCTACAAAAAAAGCCAACCACTTCTTTTGCCAATTAGCGAGGACTTTTCTCAAGACTTGCGTGTAATACGAGAGGAACACATTGTCTCAAATGAGCTCCATGAGCGATGATCTTACGAATGTGATATTCCAATTCCTCAGAGCTTCGCACAATGGATGTGCCACAGCCGAACATTGTGGCCCCAAAAACATGATCATTGTCTCGCGACTTCCAAGTTGCCTGTAACTTCTGTCGATTGCAGGCCCTCTGTTGCACTGTGAAGTAAACACAAACAGACATGAACCCAAGAAGCACCGTTTGAAATCATCATCATTGAGAACCCATGACGTCATTTTATGAAGAGTCATTGCTTAAAGAGGATCTGATGTTCATTCCAGAACCTCTTTAGATCAAATCCATTAGTTTTTATGGATGCAAAGAGACCTATTTTGTAAACAATCAGCATGTAGCTAAATGTCCGATATTCCGGGTTGAGTATAAAATGACGTCATTTCTTAAGTTGGTTGTCTCCACACACGTGCAGAAGGTGATTTTGTGACGTCACATTTTTCCACCGTAATTATATGACAAAAGCAAAAAGAAAATATGCAATTACTTCACAGCAATGAAAATGTACAAGTGATTGGTAAAACGTGAGGCATGCTTATCAACCTATCTGGAATCCATGCAATTGTCTTTGTGTTTGAGTGAATACATGCATTTTTCCGGTGTCGTTATATCCTAAGGACATTTTTGATTGCCGCTACTTGAAGTTTTCTGTTTCTGATTTCTCGTCAACCACGTGACTAATAATATTATGCATGCATGAAATGTAAGGCTTCGTGGTTGTACCTTTGTGTAAGCTTATTGCCGTGTAGTTCAGTCAAATTAGCTCCCAAAATCGGAGGACCTAAAACTAATTGCAGCAAAATTACTTTTGTGGGATTTGGTTCCTTTTGATGTTTAGTATGTTAGAGTAAAATGCACCAAAATCCGAGTAGGGGAGGATATATATTTTTTCGGGGTTATAGCACGGTATGAGGTCAACAAAATCGGTAAAAGGGTATTGTCACGTCCTTACAGGGTGGGCCAAAAGTAGTTTATCTACTCCATATTAGTGATCTCAATTCTTTCCAATGGTGCTACGCATTTCTGAAAAAATGTTACAAAACAGACCACAGTGTAAAAAGCACAAAGGTAAGAGCATTAAATACTTGATATGGTTAGTTTAACATGTCATGCTGCTATTCCTATCATTTATATTCCCATTTCATCAACATTTATGTCGATTTATCCCAACTAATAGAGTGCACTCGTTATTCCGCGATATTTCCCCTTTAGGCGGAAAACAGGGCCCCAGACCATGCATGAGCTTCTTTGAACGCATAAGTAAGGCAACGCTCGAGAATTATTATTATTATTATTTTTTTTTTTTTTATAGAGTGCTATTATTGTGACAGTAGCACTAATACTTATCTCTTGAAATCAAAACAAAGCGGACAGTTTGTATTGAAGCACCATACAAGAGATGACATTCCTTAATGCTCGTTCAGGGGCTCATCTGATTTAGCTCTTTTCGTTTGTAGTGCTGCAATTACGACGGAAGACTTCTTTTTGCTCACTCTGTATAACACCATATCTCCTGTAAATCTCGTGTGTGATGACAGGATTTTGTTTCTCTCTCTCTTCTTATTTTGTTCTTTCCTATGTTATTTTCTTCTCACCTATAATGTAAAAGTTTATTTCACGAATAAATGGTATATATATTGGTACTCGAATAATGCGTATGTGATATGTGTTATGTCAAATCCGAATTTGACTAAATTATTGACAGGGGTATATAATCGGAATGAAAAACAAATAATATACGAGTCGTACATTTTTACAATGAGCTGATCGTAGGAATTTGAGAATGTGTGCGGATCCACTGTTGTGTGTGAGGCATTGTTGCTATTCAGTCGTATTGCATCGTTAGTTGCGAATGCATTCTGCTGTCGTCAATGTGCAACAAGATATCACCTTCAGATACACGCGAAATACTGCTTAATTGAATCCTTTGATCAACATTTCGAATTGTGTTTGAGAGTGCTGCAGAGTATCCTATGCGACCAAATAATGAACTGACGGGGGTCGTGATGGCGCAGTGGTGCTAGCGTGCACGGAGTCGAGGGTTCGATTCCCGAGTCACTGCATGAGAACCCTCACGTAAGTGCGTTAAAAGATTGCAGCATCTGCGTCCCTCATTCGACATTAGTTCATATTAATTTGAGAGGAATGAAATATTGTGGCAGGGTAGAGAACGTTATGGAGGATAGGTGAGTATTTATTGTTAAAAGGCAATTTAGCTGCTCTTAAACTAAACCCGCCCATATCCAACCACCTAAAGCGTTTTAATTCATATATCAGAAAAAGCATAAATCAATCATTCTTACGATTAATTTCGCCTTTGACAAATCTTTTTTTATCTTCGACATCTTCTCTTTTACATTTCTGATGAGCCGAGAAAACGAAGAATGATTTCTGATTTCCATGAGTAAGTAGTTTCCCATTTATCATAATTTCAATCTACAACCATCAGCCCTAGGGATGCACGAAATTCCGGGTTTTGGATCAGGCTCACCGGAATCCAGGCTTTTCCCCGGAGTTCCGGGAAAAATCGTTTAAGGTGCCGAAACTCGCCGCTGGAATTTGAGGTAACAAAGAAGAAAAAATCCTGTGTGTTCAAGACCTTACGCAACACGGTTGACCAATGCTAACAGGTTTCTGGGGCTAGCAGGGCCACCGAATAGTTCAGTGGGTTTAACCAGCTGACTGCAATCCTATGCCGACCGTGGGGGTCGAGGTCCCGGGTTCGAGGTCCGATCAGGCTACGGGCGTTATGATTGTGAATAATAATTGTAATTCGTTATAATTGCAATTCTTTGGTGACTCTGCAGTGCTGCCCAACTGCGTAACAAGGCCGGGCGCTGTGTACCATTGTCTATGGTAGTATGCAGCATAAAGAACCCTTGGGATTTATCGATAAGGGAAAAACCCCGGTCCCGGGCCTTTTGTTCTGGCGCCCGTATCATCCGAATGGTGTGGGTGGAGCCGTAAAACCCCATCATATCATATCATAGCATATCATATCCCGGGGCTACCTGTGCGCTCCACCCAGCAGCGTTGACAGCGAGAGAACTTTCTCCGTTGCTGGCAGCGTGGCGGATGTCAAAAGATGCCATCTTACCCCGCTAATGTGGAAATGTTAGTTTTTCTTGCAATCAATATGAACAAAATATGAATATAAAATCAACAATGATTAAAAGCACTCAATAAAAGATGCATGAAACATATCCATGGTTGCTGCTTCATTCAATTAACTTTTAAGCTTATAAATGAATTTGACGACTGGCGTTTTGACTACAAGCTTCTTTTTTATGAGGTTCTCGTTCCAGGTTCCGGTCCGGTTCCGGCTGGAACAAATCTCGGGGGAACTCTCGTTCCGGGTTCTGGCAAATTTTAAATTCCGGGCATCCCTAATCACGCCCCATATGTTGTGAATGAACCTCATCATCATGTCTATTTAATTGTGCTATTATTTTCCGATGATCGAAGTAGCCCGCAACCCAACAACATTAACACCATAATCATATACAGTTGAAAAAATTAATGTTATTGCTCACTCATTGATCCAAATGATTTTATATTTCTCTCAGTTGGCGTAGCTGCAGTTATAAATTATGCGTATTTTAGATCGAGATAAGATATTGTTGCTATGGCGACAACGGGGCTTTTCTTTTCATGCTGTGTTAATATTACATGGATGCTTCGAACTACTTTAAACGATGTTTCATTATAGCATATGTAATTATGATAATATAAACTCTGCCTATGCATGTAGACCTTCGGGCAGCGCGTACACGGGATTGCTTCCATCTCTCAAGAAGCAATTAGCGATACTGAGGGGTCAGATGGCCAGGATGCAATTAGCAAACAATGGGGGTCAGAAGTTTGCCGAGAAGCGATAAGCGAGAACCAAACACAGCCATCACTATTAGTTAGCAATTGACTGCATTGTCTATTAGAAACGCATGCTGCGTACAACTACGATTCCAGTATATAAGACGAATATTTTCCATGAACAACACACTTCACACACTTCCCACACCATCAATACTCTCCTCTCTTCTCTCGTACTCGCTAATACCGTGCAAACCACCTCCATAGATACTCTTTTTGGAAATTAATTATTTTGGATACTCTACTTGGAATATTTGTTGATGGTAAATTAAAGCCAATATGAAGTGATTGGTTGTGTTTTCGTTATTACGAGCTTGGAGCTTACCATTCAACCCGTGGATAAATGATGTAGAATTGGAGTAACTACGTCTTCTCTAATCGTATTATATAATATATATATAATATAAAATATCTAAAATATCAGTAATATAAATATTATTTAAACTCATATTTATCTGAACACGAATCATAACACTGAGTCTTCTTGAGTCCGAACACTGGTCACTGCTATGTTTAAGGGAGTCAATGAGTAACTGAGGATTCAGAACGATCTTCGGCTACCTCTTGTGGAGCTACTCTTAAACGTCACATCCGCCGGAGATCATCAATGATAGGTAATAAAATTGATTATAGTGTTTATCGTTGGAGCGTACAATATGAAGATGTGCACGGTGACGTACATGTATTTTTTCATGAATCTCAGTTGCAATTTTTGTTTCCTGCGGATTACACACAATTTATAATGAAACAGGTTCACGGGTGATCTGAAGCATTTGCCGTGGTGCTGAAGAGTCAAATATGACAGATATGGAAACGTTTGTGTCAGAGAATTTATCCCCAATAGTCTAAGTTCGAAACGTGAACAAAATACAAACAAATGTATTTATGAATAGAACGTCAAAAGATGAAAACTGAAAGACGAAAAAATGCAGATGAATAAAAAGCAGTGAAAGGAGGAAAGTTTTATGTCCAAGGGATGAAAGGCAAAGGATAAGAAAGGAAGAAATAGGCAAGTCATGAGACGGGGTTACGCGTGGGTCAGGTAGGGGTGGGCCACATTAGGGTAGTTCAGGCGCACTCTACAAGCCGTCAAGCTGTCGATGTGAAGGTTTTTATCACTGATCATCTATGTCACTTTATTCCTATTAATACTGGCCATTATTTTCTTCTTTTCTGTTTTTACTCTTGTCGCCGCCAATTTAAAGGCATTGCCTGTTATGTCGTCGTGCGTTTGCATGCTTTTAATAATATGTTACTGCATGCATGAAAAAAAAAACCAAACAAAAACAAAAAAACAAACGTGCAGAGAGTCGTGGATTCGATTCCCGGTTAAATAATCCACTGGGTTCTGATATCGTAGACTGAAAATCCTTGTGTTAACTAAACAGAATGCCGTCTGAATATTCTCATTATGTGGTTAAGGATCTCGCAGCTAACGGATGGGCTGCATTTTGACATTTTAGCATGATATGCAAAGCAATGGAGGGCACGTGTCCATACCAGCACACGCCACGTGCGTCCCTGAGGAAGCATCCATAGAATACTGATTATAAATTTATACATAAGTAGTATAATTGGGTACGACGTAAAAATTGCATGCTTCAACAATTCGACAACTGCGGGAACGTTAAAATAAATGGACCTTTTAATCGTCAACAACACCTGATAAGCAGTCAATGATCTGAAACAGTGTTTGGTGGGGGCAACGGTAACCAAATTTGAATGTGTCACCATCATAACTATCATTGAATGAAATTAACATATATTAACAAATTACATTGATTTTGTATTGTCTATCTTATACATTACTAGCATGTGCAACAAAAACAACAACAACGACAACAAAAGAAAGAAAGAAAAAGAAAAAAAGGGAAAATAAACTACTACAGGCATGAATTAATGCCAATAAAAATAGTAGCTACTACAGTTTTAAGCTGCGTATGCCGATTATTCAAAGAGTAAAATATTGCTAGCATGTATATCTCACCATTGAATCTTCGAGATGGACGACCAGGCGATATCCAGGCAGGAGCCCTGACTTCCCAATATCCTTGAGGGCAAATTCGTAGACAGGAACTTGGGCATAGCCAAAACTGAACGTCAGACCAGTCACGGGACTCAAGCCTAGGAGATGCAGATCTATAAGACCAGGGTTGTTTTCGTATGGAATGGAGAGCAAAGTGTACTCTCCGGAGGTTCCCAACAACAGCTGAGAGAGCCCTACTAGAAGGCAGCAAAGCATGGCGAGCGATGAGAGATCTGTGCTCGGTGTCTTCTGCTTATATTGCCTTGGGTTTTCTATTGATTCCTCCATCTTTGGAGGTGATGGCACAATGAGATGAGGAACAACTGACAAAAGGTCTTTAAAGATTTGTGAATAAAGGATGAAATCTTGATATCAAAAGTGAATTACAAAGTTGTTAATGTGATATATGGAGACCTACATCATGGGTTTCCTTTCATTTACTTTGTTTCTATTGGTAATTATTTCTAAGGGATATTGCATGACACTGAACCCTCTTCTGACTTCAGTTATATGTGTGCATCCATTAACACCAATTAGGCACAAACAAAATTGCTAGACTAATGTCGCGTCCAGGCATGATCCTAACGCGAATCAATTATGCCATGTCTCTGTGAAATCATCAACTATGCTGTTATGAAGACAGTCGCTGAAGGACAAAAGAGCATAACTATAGGATATGGGGTTTTTTTTAGTGCCTAGGCAGCAGGAGTCACACTCAAGATCACTGCTAGGCAGCTCTTATCAGCACCCTCCAAGCAGACCATTGCTTTGCAGTGGCACCCTTATCGTTACACTGTAAATTCGTGAAATTCAAATTACGTGGTTTTATGAATTATTCCTAAGTAGCACGGAATCTAAATGTTTTGTTTTGTCTATTTTTGAATTTGTATCAAGCTTGTATTGTATTGCAAGGAAATTTTGGTCGACTATTTTGCCCTTTTTTAAGGTGGAATCTAATTTTCGCGGTTGATTCTGACCGCAGAGCCACGAAAATTTATGCCATGACCAAAATCTAGTTCTCTATGGTACTTGTAGTCAACAACGGTGCTGGATGATATGCCAACTGGTTGCATAATTAATTGACAGAATGCGACCTGAGTATTCTTTATACAGACGTATACATACGTATCGTTTTATGCTTCTGATTGGATGGTAGCGAATTCAGCCGATCAATCTCAGACGCTTTTGGAAAATTCCGTTATTTGGCAATCGCGAATTATTAAGAGCACTTCCACCATATAGGGTCAACTATGATTTAATAAATTGTCTGAAATAACACCATCCGAGCGCTCAATTGAGCAGATTAAACTCGCCGAATTGACCACATTGACCCAAGGGTGTGGTTTTTATTCAACTTCAACTTAGACCGTGACGTCAGAACCAGAGAAATTCTTGGACCAGACATTCTTTGCATGAAAAACGCTCCACGAGACTTCGGACGGTGTCTCGCCCAATTGTCATGTGACCAGAAATTTCTACATTATATTTCTCCCACGCATAGCAAGTTAACAACCAAAATTCGCGAGACTGTTCCGTAACTTCCAGGTTCTCGGTTCTGACCTCCTTATCCAGTGGGCCGGAAATTTCTCAGATTCTGACGTCACGGTCCAAGTTGAATTCGAATAAAAAAAAAACAGGCCCCTGATCTAATATTTAAACGAGCAAGCTACCTAATTCAATTTAATCTGGTTCCATCCGATTACTACAGGGACCATTCAATAATTAAATCTCAATCTAGAAAGCAAAAGGTAATATCTTAATAATTATTCTAAACGCTAGGAATGCTCCTTCATTAATATATACAAATAAAATATTATAAAATAAATGGCTGGGTACATTTGTTGTACATGTTGGAATGTCGGCGTAAATTTGCTGAGTTTCCAAGGAAATACGGAACGAAATTTCTTTTTGAACATTGTTGTGCGTTCATTATAGATGATTTCAATCCAGATTGCGTATAGCTATCTCCCCTTTCCTTCCCACGGGTTTAGACGAAAGAAATGACCGTAAGCTGTGAAAGAGAATCTCAAAGCGGGCGAGTATAGGCTAATGATTTAAACGAGCAAGCTACCTAATTCACTTTAATCTGGTTCCATCCAGATTTCAGCTGATTATGAATAATCAGCTGAAATATATTAATATATAGCATAAGCAACATATTCCAAGACAAGGCAAATATAGATGCATGCATTCGAGTGACATTTTATGTTTAGCTATACCTAGATGCAACATGATACAGACAAAGGGGTCAATTGACAAAGGGCATAAAGAAGAAGGAACGTCTGAGAAAGGGAATAGAGAGGCAGTCAGCCCTATGCAATTGGTGATGCGGGAAATAGGTAACCAAACTCAGTGACAAGAAGATACGGAAATAAATCAGCGTATTCAATATGAAATATGTGAAAGGAATTTCATTGAAAGTTTTTTTTCTTTGTGTTGTGATCATTTTGATCTCATGCGCGACCTTATAATTTTATTTACCCTATTACAATTTGCTGCTATCTATCTCGCTCTATCCAAAAGTGTATACACTCTTAAGACAATTCAAAAGACACATATGTAATAATTAGTAGTAGTGACACCTTTGTGTGTCTTTTTTCTTTTTCTTCGTGAAAATAAACATGTAGATTAGCTTTCAACTTTGACTTCTGGATCATCAGGTAGTCTTGCTAAATATGTTAGGAGGACATAGAATAGAAAAAGGATGATCGAAATAATCAAATGTGCCACTCCGTTAAAGGCATACATTATTAATAACAATCATTCTCCATCAACATTGCACCAGTAATGGATGATCATTAGTTCCATGATTGAAAAGTCAGATTACACGAGTGGCCTCAAATGTATGGACGGTACGTGGAAGGCTGGGTCACAGCGTAGATCAATGAGGTCACTTTGGGTTGGTTGTCGGAGAAAACTTTAAAGAGATTTCCGGCTGTTTTCAATATAGCAATGAAGGACACAAACTAAATTTACATTACAAGTAACACAATATCCCTGTGGCATAACTTCTAGGTAGGTGTATCTAATTTGAGAGGCTTGCAATTTCGCATTCGTCTTGAGCTAAACTTGATGCGTTTGATGACGTCATTGGTGCCATGTCTCAGCGAGGATCCCTTGTGAATAATAGGAGCCGCGAGTGAGCACTTATTTCAAAAGGCTCTAAATAAAGAAGACTCCTCACTCTCTTCACTTCACTCCAATAATCTTCAAAAGTAATAACGTCATTGATCTTGAATTATAGGCCAATATTAACTTTCCCAAAATGCACTTTCGAAGTTTCGAGTTTCGGCAAATTATGATTGTCACACTTCTATAATTGCTTACAGTGAGTATGATACACCATTCATTTATATCATATAAATATCTACTATATATGGGAGATATTGATTCGGTCTCCCTGCAAAACAAAAGATCCATAGAATAGATATACAAAGGGTATCAAAATGAACAGCGGAGCCCTTAAAGATATAGAAACATCATACATACGGGTGCAAACAACAAAATTGAGATCTCATCTAGCTCGCAGACATTCGATTGAAGCTTGTTTATTGTGGCATCTATTGGTATATAATAATTGTGTCATAGATGTAAAGGAAGACTTTATAGATGCGGGGATTGCGATACATTTGGCGTTTAAGACGTTCAGTGTATCTTGTGCACCATATGAATAAACCAATCTCTTCAAGCGAACACGCCCCTCCCTGCACTGCCTATATTTGGCCTACTGTAGCTGCTAAACTATTACGATGATTTCCTTGCATATTTCCAAAAGATCATAATACACCCAAGGTCCATCGTGAGTGCGCGGGAAAGTGAAAAACGCACCATACCCTTTAGGTAGAATTCAGGTTAATTATGAAGTAGAGTCCGTTGGATCTGGAGCTCCTTTTTGGTTGGTTTATTGTGCTATCAATCATTGTACTTGGCGCAGTTCTTGGTGACATGGTACGCGTCGTCAATTGCAACCAAGCTTCACATTCAACTTTTTTCTATTGCATTTATAGCTTGCGTTATAATGTAAATGTCACCATCTTGTATCGAAGTCATTCCCTTTAAAATAAGAGCCGTGCTCTCCTTTCAGAGGTCCTCAGTGGCTTCCACGAGGCTCGGCCTGTTTTGCTATAACAGAATAACCTATAAAAGAGTCAATTGTGGAGGAGAGTTGCACTTGAAGACCTTCTGTTTCCCAGCTGGCACCAACTGAGCTAATAGATGTCTAAAAGACGTAGACTCGACTTGGCTAAAAGAAAATTACCGTAATTATTCTCTGGATATAGGAACCCGAACTAGGTGTGATACGTACACGACGAATAGCACAAGAACAGGTATAGAATAATGTGTATAATGTGTATAAAAGCATTAATAAGATCTGGAATTCTGGTTGTTTTTTTCAGATTGCAACCACTGAACCACAGATACAGAAACAAGACAATTGACAATTGACATATTGACAATTACTAATTGACATATCGCACCCAGACATTATTGCATTTTTCTATCTGGCATTTAGTTGTACATACATGTATTTCAAAGTGGGCATGTTTCATTGTGTTTGACAATGCTCTTAGACGTTTTGTGCTGAACACTGTGCAGCATTAATGGCGTAATCCTTCCATGAATCGCATTCCAGAGATATCAAGGCTTCGACAGCGTCACATTGTAGCTGGTGCATGACCTTAATGTACTGATGAGTGTATTTCTTCCTCGACAACAGTCTATATAATAATATTTAATACCCCTCTCAATGGAGCCAAAGTAATGAGAAACTTGCATGCACCGCTGCCGCTTGCAGGTAGAAAACTACTATTACCACAATTGTAAACCAAGTCAATTCCGATTATTGATATTCCGATTGTTATGTAATAGAAATGATTGGTTTCGAAGAAGAACTTGTATTATTCAAATTGTTCAATAACAGAATGCGTTAATTGAGCTTTGAAGAGTCACCCATGCGTTGACACAAATTGACAATGCTATGTAAGTAATTGTACTTATAATTCATAATTACACATGCCTGTATCTATTAAGAGCATGACTTCATCTGGATCAAACATACGACATCGCCACCGTATCAGTCCTCTGTTGATATAGACAATGACAGCGTGCCGAGTAGGAAATTACGCTCCATCATCATTTTGTCAAGAGGTTATGAAGATATAATCAGAAAAAAAATATTATTCTAGCAGTGGACAATGATGATCAATGTGTATATGTACGTAATATTATTCATATCATAAGAAAACTGAACTGAATTCATGACACGTGACAAATAAGAGTGTAATTAGCGTTGAACGTGCATTGTCCATTATTTACGTGAGTCTGTTGGAATGGACATTCGGCTGTCAATGTCAGAGTTAAATAAATGCTACGAGAAGAACACGCTGCGAAGATCCTGCATCATGTGTAGAATCATTAGGATCTTATTGGAATGTGACAGCCACAAAATGATTAATTGCATGATGAACACCATTAATCAATCAGTGCAACAAAGCTTTCTCTTAGCTTAATTACTACTAAGTACTTTCATTTGTCATCAGTGGTTCTATAACGAGGCGTCATTATACACGTGCAGTCTTGAGAAATAACTGACCAATAATCGTTATTAGACATCTCTCCATTATTCAAGAGACGCGTGCGGCGGATTCAAGCAGCAACCGTATCTATTACCATTATCCATTACCCAGGTACTTTATTGCTTGCACTCAAACTGTTAAGTGCTCACGTTTTACAGGCTTAGATGCAACATATATTCAGAACACAGTTGGTCTCTTACAAAAAAAAAATAAATAATAAAGTCATGAAGAGATTGGAAATTGTTTTAAATTTTCCATCATTTTCGTCACTCCGTGTTTCACTTAGTGGAATGTTTGGATTTAACCACAGTAAATATTTTAATGAAATTCCCACACATGCTATTCTAAGCTTCCAAAAGCAAATTTCAAACTGGAGCAATCAACTTATTAGTTCAATTATTTTAACTCCTCTGTGTGGCATCGCATAGACATAAGTGCAATGAACCCGCTAATTGTGGAGGTTGAGTACACCCGAGTACGTGACATATCACTGTGACCCTCTTTTTCTGTTCTCAGTAATTTCTTTTATTCAATATAATGCTTCATTGCTTAACCGAACAAAAGAACACAAATTGCATGAATCGGGTGTACTCAGTGAGAGTGTTTTGTCTTCGAAGAACTTCGATCTGTTTATCCGAGTACAGCATAGCAGCACATACCATCATTAATGGCTGGCAAGGTCGTCCTTCTGCGCCTCGTATTCTGACACAAGGTTTTCCCAGACCACTCACGAAGTCATCAGACAACAATGTCAGCATCAACAAAAACGTGGAAAGGGATCCATTATCCCACAAAATCTGCATGTCACAAATGAATGTCAAAGATTGCATAATACATTACAACGGAAACACATACAATATGCATCTGCTTTTACGAACAAACATATATTTATCTCAGCCTTTTCGCAACATGGAATGGATCTAGTTCAGAAAAAAAAAAGAGCACATGCAGGCCTAAATCACTGATAACAAGGATAACTGTATACAATCCGATTTATTCGGAGTTTCCATGGAAACCAACGCCCAATTGAAATCAATGACTGAAAATTCCATGGAAATAGTATGTGACTTGTTGACAGCTCAGTATAAACAATATTCAAGATATTGTACTTATATATCGTAATTATTAAAACTTATATTAACAAGTTAATTAACTGGTTAATTTTTTTCAACTGATCAAAATTATTTTTGTCTGTTAACTGATTAACAATTTAATTAACTCGCATAACTGATCGAGAAGGAGATATTTTTTTATTATTTTGTGGGGCATGATTTAATATAAACAGGTATTTCTGGGAGGATAAGAACCGTAGGCCTATACCTGACGCGGGAGTAAATTCATTCTGCCGACTCATTCTGTCTTCTAATTAATTAATTAATTAATTAATTAATTAAATGATATCAAGTTTAGTCAAACAACAAAAGGATTCCTTGCGCAATAACTCAACATCTCCCATTGGTTGACAAGCAGAATGAGAATGAAATCACGTGACCATGGACTGGACTTGAAAAGTGTACACAGTATAAAATCGTTATCCCGAACCTCCAGGGTCCATAAAAATGTGTTCGTTATAACAGGAGTTCCATACACGCGAATTATTTCTGGTATCCCTGAAAAACGTTACGGTTCACAGAGTTGCGAAGTGATAATTATCACATCAGCATAATACTTATCTCCGAATTCAATTGTATGTAAACATAATAAAATGAATCAAGTGTTGGATCTTTCAAGTTTAGTTAACTTCGTGGCGAGATCGTTGGTGATCCAGCCAGAGAGGTGAATGAACTGAACGGCAAACGGTTTAGCCTACTTGATTGCTAATTTAGAATTGATTGAGCACATGCATGAAAAAATGCACTGCCGGCCAATTCTAGCAGAAGCGATGTACATATATAATGACGCTCTTAGTTAATGAGCTTTGATAGCAACTTTGCTCAAATCGGTCGTATTTTCCTTTTTTCACATTTCTCTTTGCATGATTGAACCAATCTTGGCCGACTATTTTGTATCAATAACACTTCTCCTGTCTTTATTGATTTTAAATGTTATTTTAAAAAAGGCAAGAAAAAATTTTGTTCAACTACAAAACAACAAAGCAAACTTTCTTGCAAGTATATAGAAGTTGAAGTTGAAGGGAAGAAATCAAACTAAACGTGATCAATCACTGCCTAGTAAAATTGTTCTGTTCATCCAATGAAACCAAAGAGAATTGCTTCTAAACAGAATTATCAATGTATTCATCAATCAAAATGTAGCTTGGATAAATAACACAATTATTAATATATAAAAATATGTAAGAAACAAATCCTTATTTGAATAAGCATCAATTGGTACCCCCACAAAAAGTCATAGAAAAAAACCAAAAACAAAACATCAAAAACACAACATCTAAAATCGGTGACGTGAAACTGATATAATTGGGGGTTTTTTGTTACATAAAACCAAGTCTCAATTTTAGGTTTGAACTATTTTCCCAATAGAATTTAAATGCTGTTTATTTGTGCGTCATTTCATGGAAGATGTTCGTTGAACCACTTGAGCATATTGATGAAGCAATCAGCTTCTGATTTCACCTCAGAAATTGGATGCTCACATTCCGAATAACACAGGGCCCTGGAAAAACAAACAAAATGATGTGAATAAACAGTGTACTCATTGACCCCTGGTAGTACCTGACTTGGACTCCTCTGGCCTGAAGTGCTTTACGCATTTCGTGGGCTTGTTTTGGAGGAACTCTTTGGTCTTTGGCCCCAATGGCCAACATCAGTGGAGTCTTCACCTGCGAGGAACGTTGGTAGAAATAAAGAGTTTGTGAAATATTCAGAGTTACCTGATCGACGTATCGGATGGGAGAGCGATTGTAGAGTTCAGCGTAAATGTCCGCATCGGGATTTGATTTGAAGTCAAAGGTCAATCCTATTTGAGTGTACGTCCTGCAAACAGGAAAAAAAAAAAGAGAAAATTAAATGGAAACAAAATATATCGGATATTTAAATAAATAGTTTCTTAAAAGTAAGGAAGCCGGGATGTGTGGCACACTCATGGCTGAGTCCTGTAGCACTGAAATACAAGGTTCTGCCTCTCACTCAATTCAAAGGCTTTCACACATTGTTGGAGTAAGTAAGCAGTTTATCTGCGGTTGTACTAAACGGCACATTTCAGCGATATAGGCTTCAGCCATTAGGCTCAAGGCTTAGGCCTTAGACACTAAGCTTAGGGCCTTAGAAGCTTAGACTAAGGCTCCCTTTCCACTGCATTTACAGCCGACTGAATTGGACTAAGTGTGAGTAAAGTTAATGCACTGGCATCTTGATCACATTTCTTAATCAAGCAGGACTCACATAAAGAAAAAAAAAAAAGAATAATAATTAAGCCAGGTGCATGCTGGAGACACAAAGTGAATCACTCACAAATCCGGAATATCAGTGCCAGACATCTTAGCTAAAAATAAAATAAAAATATTTTATTTTTAAACCTCACCAATCAGGAATGTCAGTAGAGCCAAACATAGCTGCGAAAAGCGAAGAAATAAAATAAATTCAAACTAAATGCTAAACCAAACTCACAAGTCATGTTGATCACTGGATTCCGTGCAACAGCTGCTTTGTAGAAATCCTGCATAATTAATGCATGATTAAAACAATTATTATTCATGACCTGCATAAATTACCGGGTATTGACCAATGAGATGGCAGGTCAGGAATCCACCGTGGGAACCACCCATGACCAGCACCCTGTCCCGATCAGCCAATCCCATTTCAATCACCTTCTCCGCAGCTCCCTGGGAGTGGTAAATTTGCATAAATTTGCATACAATTGGCATATTTATGACACCTGGCAGTCCTTGACGTCTTGGTCGCCAACACGTCCAATGAGTGAATCGATGCCGTTTTGGGTGAAGCCCGCGGAACCACGATAATTGACTGCAAAAAAAAGAAACAGAAAATTTATCTAATGGCGATAATTATTTTCAGTGGATAATACTAATAATGCTATATATTTTATGAGTCATTTTTTTTAGCTGCTAATGAGTCTCTCAGTTTTGATAGGAGCTTCCAGAAATTTCCTTTGATCATCAAAAAAGCAGAAGATTTTTGTTCTCCCTCAGGTGAGTCTGATAATTAGCATGATGGTTACAATTGCACGGTATTTGTGACAATTAGGGGACGTTGGATGGAATATAATGATTATTAATAATAATTCAAATGAAGCACCGAATGAAATTAGACCATGCAGATAGCCATAAAATAGATCTATGCCCCACCATTGATACAATTATAGCAGATGTCTTGTTGCACCCCCTCAGTGGAGGTAAATGAACCAATTTCAGCCCCAAGGGAACTTCAGTGCTTCATCAAACAGAAGATTAATGAACGACGAATCGGGATGAACATTTATTCTAAAAGATCAAAGGATATTAGCACTCAAAATGCTCACAGGCGTTCAAGGGCAAGAGAGAAAGGAGTGCGTTGTAAGGGGAGATCAGTATAAAGAGATCAGGGAGTATGCAAAAGGGGAAGGTGGTTCCGATTGAAGGAGAGACAAAGAGGGAAAGGAAGTTGGATAGAGCTGGGATGTGGGCCATGGCTGCAAGCAGATACGTAATGTTGATGATTCAGACGAGACAGGAGAAAGCAATTGAGAGGAGAGAATAATAAATATCAAGTGTACTTTGAATGCTTTAAAAGTGAGCAGAGATTCGTTCCACATGAATGAATTTTAAGACCGCGCCTATGTCTATTCAGTACACACTACAGTACTGCCTGAGTATCTGGTGAATATTGCTATAATCATGATATTATAAACCTAATTTATAAGAGAGAGTGCTAAATATGTCAGTAACTATACCTGTGAGAGTTAATTAACGACCTTTGTGTGTATGTGTTAGAGTGAGATGGTTGTAAAAGATTGATACAGGGTGGAGTTGAATTCAGTAGAGCGTGGAGGGTTGAGTCAGGAAGTTTATTCCGTTCAACGGAAGATTATAATCAACGGACACATACGCAAATATGGATTGGCGAATTGGAAATGTGATATTTCTACTTTTAGGTGAGTTGTATTCCACGATTAAAAGAAATATTATTACGTATAATTATGATAGACATGCAGTAGCTCAGTGGAGAGTTGAATTAGCTACTTACTGAGTACTTGTAAACTTCAGACGTACACTCAATGCCTAGCAGTTTGGTGTTTATAGTTTGTCATAACTTCCTTCACAAATAAAAATATTGATTAATATGATATCTTGAGTGTGTGATGTGCAATTTTCCACTGTTTCCAAAATCAACATTTTGTACAAGTAATAATTATAATTCACACAGTACATGATGTGCCTCGTGGTGTCATTAATTATTAATAAAAAAATTTCCATAAGGAGAAATACCATACGCTACTGTACATTGGGCCTAATTTACATAAAAGAGTTGAAATTCAGAAAAAAGTTTTCATTATTGGGATAATAATTATTCATAAGAGCAGATTCACCAAAGACACAGAATTTCCCAAATTTCTCAGAAAGTCAAGTGAACAATAAATATGTAAATACAGACTAACAATATTTGGTGAACATATAGTGGCAGATGACAGTGTGAGAAAATATAAAGTGACGTAGTGACTCCAGTTCTACATCCATGGGTTTGGTGGTAAGCTCCAAGCTCGTAATAACGAGGACACAACCAATCACTTCATATTGGCTTTAATTTACCTTCGACAAATATCCAGAGTAGTATAAGATCAAATAGGTATCCTAGGAGGTGGTTTGCACTAGGATTGAGAGGAGAGTGTGGAGGGTATTGTTCATGGAAAATATTTGTGTCTTATACACTAGAACCATGGATGTGGGGCAGCCTGCGTTTTTAATAGAAAATGCAGTAAATCGGTGCCTTCCAAGTGTTTGCTATCTGACAGTGATGGATGTGCTTGCTTCCCGGTTCTTTGTTCTCGGCAAACTTCTGACCACCAGTAATCGCTAATTGCATCTTGGCCTTCTGGCACCTCAGTATCGCTGATTGCCTCTTCTGAGATGGAAACATTTCCGTGCAAGCTCAGCCCGAAAGTATACGAGCATAAGCAGAGTTTATATAATCATAATTACATATGCTATAATGAGACATCGCATAAGTTAATTAGAAGCAGCCAAGTAATCTTAACATAAAGAACCAACCATCGGTTCTCAAAGAATTTGAAGGCGCTGTAAGTGGACAATATTAATTGCAACATCATCTTCAGCTCTGTCAACCGAGATCTGCGGCCAGAATGAGACAATCGCCGAGCGCCCGGCCATCTTACCAAACCAGAACTCCACCGAGAGCAGCAACGGTCCGTCAGCTGAGTGCGAAGCGGGAATTCTGGTCGCGTACGAATGCTTCAATGACGCCATCGCCATCGCGAGAGCCACCGCTTGCAAGTGAGTGAGAAATTGCATTCAAAGCAAATGATGACAAAAATCTCAGCTGGGCACTGGTCATTCCGTGGCTGTACCAATGCGTGCAAGATGAAATACGCGACTGTCCGGTTAAGACGGTTTTATACTTTGACAGCTATCTCCAAAAATACAACACGACACTGAACGGAGATTCATGCTCTCCATGTGAGTATTCTGAGATTGTCGTCATTCAATCTTTTCACCAATTTGAATTTTCAGTGTGTGAAGACCAGAGAACAAGCATCGAGAAGATCATCACTTGCAAGAATCAATTCGGAGATTACCAAACGCTCATCAACAAAATCCTAAATTATGAGAACTTGGCAACCGATTCCGGGCTGTGTGGGTGAGAATAGACCGCTGTGGATCATCCATCGTTGTAGCGCGCCTCAAAATAAATGAATGTCAATTTCAGTCAAATTGAGGAGATCACCGCGTGCATAGATGCCGCCGCTCTGGGATGCACTGCGCTTCAGCAGATAGAGTACGAAGACGCGCTAAGCGATGGATCGAAAGACGCCAGAGACAAATGCAAATCGAGCGTCAAACTCAAACTGCCCACGACGCAATCTCCTCTCCCGGTGGACATCAAACTGACCGATGGAGGAACAGACCTGAAAGCCACTTATCAGACGTCTGACGAAGACAGCCAGAACAAAGAGACTGCAGATACAGGAGACAACGGGGAAGATGGCGATGATAACGTTGTGCTGATTGAGGACGACAACAGCAACACAGGTGAGTGAATGTCTCTTAGGTGTAAGTGCAAGTGTACTTAGATCAGCATGAGTACCACACAGTAGTCCGTGTGGTACAACAGTCATCGTTGTTAGTAAATGAAAAAGTAAAAATCACTGACCCATGAGAAGAGAGAAGCCGCAGCGCACAAAACAAGCGTTGTACAACGCGAAGTCAGCCGTGAACACGGAATTTGGACCACCTGAAAATATAAAAGATTGAATTTGCAGAAACTGATTCGCTGGGAGAGGTGAACGGCATCCCTGTGGTGTATCTGCTGGTGCTAGGATTGCTAGGATTGACGGTTCTCGTACTGGTGGCAGCCGGAGTTGCCTACTGCATCCGCAATAAGGACTCCATCTCAGATAGGTAAAGTAATATGTGATCGATCGTATCGAATGCTTTACGGAAGTCTACTTTATTTCAGGTTCAAGCAGCCAAACAAAAAGAACATTGACACCAACGCAGACAAAGCAGACAGAGTGAGCGTGAACAGCGCACAAGATGTCGATGAATACTTCCGACCATCCAGTCGTTTCTACGGCAACCGGGGTACTGGCAGAGTAGCCAACGTACAGAACTTCTAATATAATATTATAACATCAGTGGGTTACTTTCTTTCTTCTTCTGTTTATTGTTTGAATAAAATTTGAAATTTGTGAACCAAATTTGCATGTTGAGGATTCCTCATTGATTGACTGCTGTGCACTGAACGACCCGACAGGCCGACACTCACGACATTCGATAACATTCGATGAAAAATCGCGACAAGTGCCATTATGCATGGTGTAAGTACTCAAATACTGATTGGCTGACAGACCCAGAGGGGTTTAACCTCGACTAGCCACCACATCAACCTGCGTAAAGCAGGACTTCATGAATGCCGAATGAGAGGCCTTCGTTGAGGTTGCAAGTCCTAATCAGTCAAAATAATAGCGACTTTCATATTCATTTTTACATAAACTAAACAAAAAAACGCTAAATTATTATCAAAGTACCGACCGTGAGGGAACACAATAAGGGGACGTTTTTTGCCATCAGACGACTTCTCCTTCGACTGAAGCAAGATGCACTCGTAACTAAGGTCACCTGAGAGAAGAAATAACAATTACAACAAAATTGTAAAATCTTTCAATTATTTTCGGTACCAAACTGAGGATGTCTGCGTTCGGCTGGAACGTCAATCGAGAGGATTTTCCAGTCGATCTCCTTGACTTCTTCTTGTTCGTCATCCAAGGGCGTCCACTTGATGGTGTCCTCTTGTCCTGCTTCTGGTAGAGACCCCATGACCTTTGGAGAAGAAGAAGAGGGCTTTGCAAAAAAAAGACATCTTAGAAAATGCATTTCCTGTTGCCAAACCAAAAAGGAGATGGATTGTAATTCCTTCTGACTCATGAGCCTCGTTATTTGATTTTGTTTATTTACTTATTACAAGGAGGTCAGTCATTACCCATAATTCCATAGGGTGATTTAAGCGTCATCATGTTCGCACTTTTCACGATGACATTCGATGAAGAAAAAATGAATTCCCTCAGAAAGAGAACTTTGTATTTAAGCGTGACCTTGACTCTTTTACATTAAAACCGAGCTAATAATTTTAACATGACGGAAGGCATTGACTTGGTAGGTGTAAGGAAAGGGTCACAGGATTGAGAGGCAGCACTCATGTTTCTAGCTCCCTCCGTGAAAATTGGATTCAGCATAAACAGAGATCATGAATAAGCAAAAATACATAAAAATTCTAAAACAATCAACAAAAGTGCTTTCATCTCATAAGTCATACAAAGATAGATAGACGATGGTAACAAGAAATTCCAATTTACAAGACAACCAATGGCAATCAACATTTAACAGCTGAAAGCACTCAGAAATATGTCACCAGAAACAAAAGCGCATTCAATTGTGCATGCAGCATGTCAGCCGACCAAGACAAGTCAATTTAATCCCGATTGCACTTACGAGATGCTGCGGTCGTGACGGACTGCTCCTCACGGCCAGAATCAGGTTGTTGTTCACGTCCAAAAATTGCCACGAACCAAACTGGGGATCTAAAAAAAAAATAAAAAAATTGTATCAGGAAAGAAAAGAGGGGTAGAGGTCCTCACCGTTGGTCATCCGTCTCACTTCGCCCGTCTCAACGTCCACCACGATCAACGCCTGACCGGGGAAAAAAAATTATTACAACTTTATTTTTTTACTTTTAGTGGTAAACTTATTCGAAAATTTTTCTAAGGAAAGTGTTTTAAGGATACTGACGGATTGTGACCTCCACTGAGCAGTGAGGATTAAACGCTGGCTGTCGGACGCCATGCATCTCTTGGGAAGACGTAGGTTGAACAAACCCTGGAATTCATCATCTGCGGCAGAAAGGCAAACAGATCACAATTCAATATATCAAAATACATGATTAAAAAAAGGACCCTGATGAAGTTGGATCGATTGATACATAATTATCTATTTGAGGTTAATGGGCCCATTTCTTAGCCACAAGCAAAAAAAAATTCACAAATTGAGAAGATAAAAACCTTTGGCAGAATGCACAATGGGGACGGCTGTAACAACGCCTTTGGTCGACCAGTCAATCTAAAGAATTTAATTAAATTAAAAATTGAAATAAACTATAAAATAAAAAGTGACCATTTTCAGCTCAGAGCATCTGAAATGTGGACCTCCGACTGGATTCTCTAAAAAGAGCAGTTTCTTCTGGTCAGGACTAAAAAGAGGACTGCGCACAGACTGGTCAATGCTGCCGAGCGTGGCTGTTAAAATAAAAGGTTCATTTATTCATATTCTGCACCATATAGACTCACAGCTCTTGAAGGTTTTCAAGTCAATGTGATACAGAACACTCCTGTTTGGGTTAGAATTAATTTTTGTTTGAACGACAAAAGAGAACTGACTTGCGCATCGGACAGTAGATAATGCCTAAATGGTACGGTTCATGGCTCCACCCAACGCACACAATGCCCAAATCATCTGGACACCAAACCGCCTGAGGGAGCGATAAAGAATTGTATGGAACGCAAAAGGAGAGATCTGCGCACCTGGCCGGGACTGACGTCATCTGGAATGTTCTCCAGCACACTCACAGCCCCCGCTTCTATGTCAAACACACAGAGCACCGATTGAACTTTTGACCCCATCTGTTCACCCCACGTCTCCTTATAAAGGTACTCGTCACCCTGTATTCATAAATCAAAAGATTATAAAACGATACCGGAATGCTTATAACCAACCAGAACGACGTCCGGTTTGCCTTCCTCCAGATCCTTCATCGCCTTCCGGTCAAAATAGCTCTTAGAAGTCGCAACTTTTTTCTCAGCGACAAAAAGAAGATGAGTTTCAGAATGCGACCATTCCAAGCAACCAAACTCTCCTGATTTAAAAAAGCCATGAAAAGCCATGAAATACGTGAATCAATAAGAGGATAAAAACTGAACCATTTTCATAGATTTTGCCATGAACATCCAGACTGTCGACGTCAATGCATTGTTGCATTCTGCTGTCAGTCCAAATCTATCGTAAAAGACAAAAAATTGTGTTTGTGAATAGTTCAGATTTCAACCTCAATGAACTGCTTCTCCTCCCCTTTCTTACTCGTTCCCTTGCGTACGATAGCTCGCATCTTTCCGGACGGTGACTCTACATTCCATTGCCTGCAAATTACAGACAGTTGGCATTTAACAAGTGACCTTTGACCTTCTTATCTCACTCAGAAGCAATGTTTGTAGCAGGAGTCGGGAAAACAATGTCAAGCTGAACAATGTGGCCACGACCAAATTTCACCAGTTCTCCTTTCTCCAAATCGCGCTGGCTCCATGACGTGTAGACCCGCACGTGGCCAGGCGCTTGTGCGTTGCAGATACGCCCCGAGGTAACAGAGGGGAACGTGGAACATTCACGGTAAATGTCAACGGCATCCTCAAGCTGATAGAGAAAAAGAAAGAAAAGAATTGAAGAAGAATTGAATCACTGTATGATTATACATTTAACAGTATATGTACCCACAACACTTTTCTTTTAAAGAGGACCTCTGTTCATTTTGGAACCTTTATGAACATTCAAGACAAATTATAAAACGACATTCTTACTCAGGCAGAATAGCTTGAACAGAGACGAGTGCGAGATTTCTTTTATGAGAACTACCAAACATTCTGCTCACTCGACGGCCCCAGTCCTCTTTAATCAATTTATTATTTCTTGTAGTTATTAATATAATAATTATTATCTTCTTGGTAGATAGCGGATGTCAATTGATTCAATTTAATGACCCAATGGCCGAACGGGCTAATCCTCAATGACAATGATCACAATCATGTTCATAAACAAATAATAATATTATTATTATCATAATAATTATTATCCAATGATAATGAATGATAAATTATTATTACATTATTTATAAGTATTGATAATTCATAATAATAATATTATTAATTACAGTAACAATTTGAGATAGCATAGAGTATTTAGCCAAGGATATGTCTTGCACAACATAACGTCAGAAAATGGCATCAGGTACCTCAAGAACCATGTCGAATTGTTATTTTCACTTTATTCTCCTTCGAATGAGGAAAAATCAAAATTATTAAAACGTCAAAAACTCCTGATTTCCTATTAGTTTCGAGAGGTTTCAGATGACTGTAAAACGATGAAACAAGCGGATCGGAGATTCGATGTCAAGGTTCTCTTCCAGCAATCAGCGCTGAAAATGAAGCGTCGCTTAGCTTGCGCTTCCTGGTGCCGCTTAATGGCGGATTAGCCCTATACTATGGCTGATGCCGATCACCCGTGGATCAGCCCTACCGTGTCAGGCCCAAAATGAGTTCACAATAATTATAATTTTAGGCTTCCAGGTTACCTTCCAATTTCCACGAAACAGAACTGACAAAAATAACAGCGTCCATGCTTCTTCTTTTTTTTCTTTTTTCTTTTTTTAAATTCGTGAATAAAACACATGAATAAAACACGTGAACAAAACACATGAAGGCAAAGCCTATAAAAATACGTTCAACATGTACATACAATTTTGTGTAACAAGTCAGACATGATAAGATCCATGACAACGGCATTTAGAGGTTAAAAGACAATGGTTATTTACATCATAATTAAATATAATAGTCAAAAGTCATTCTTCCATCTCCACATGATTCGTAAGATCCGAAATTTCATCACTGAAGACGCCGCTCGACAACTTGTTCACGCCAATTTTATGAGCTACATTGACTAATGTAATGCTTTGCTAGCAGGATCTCCATCTTACCTGATCGACAGACTCCAGCCTACGCAGAACTGTGCAGCCCGCCTAGTGAAATGTGCAGATAGACACTCGCCATCCCTCCCTCTGCTGAAAGAACTACATTGGCTACCTATTAAGTTTCGAATAATGTTCAAAATTAATGTCATTACTTTTAAAGCCCTGCCTGGCTTAGCACCACCATATATCTGCTCCCTCGTCAATGTTTATACACCTGTTCGCTCCCTTCGATAATCAAACTTCACATTGTTGTCTGTACCTAAATTTCATCTTCAATCATATGGCTACCGAACATTCGCCCATCAAGCACCCATCCTTTGGAACCGATTACCTTCCAACCTACAGAACCAGCAATCGCTTGATGCTTTTAAAGCCCAACTTAAGACTTACTATTTTAACATTGCATTTTCTAATATTTAATGATTTTCCTTTTTACCTCTGTTTGTACAGCGCATTTGAATGTTCTTTGATATTGCTGAAAATGCGTTTTAAATGTATTAAATGAAATGAAATAATTAGAAAGCTTGCACTGATAAAATTAACTCAGTTTTGTTTTAAAACGAGGTGAGTTATACAATTTTCGTATTTCAACAGGTAAAATATTTCATAATTGGGACAAGCGATTGAAATAGAATGCTTTAAAATATTTGGTTCTTGAAAATGCTTCATTAAAAATCAAACCATTATGAGAACAACAAAAATTTGCATGACTAGAGTTTACCTTCAATTTGACACAATCGCTAAAATCAACATTAATATGACCATTCATATATTTACATATAAACGTTATGTCAGAAATCTCTCTACGGTAAGAAAGAGGTAAAAGTTCCAAGGTAATGCATCTCTGCTTATAAGACTCATTGTTATATAAAATATATCTTGTCATTCGACGCTGTACAGACTCAAGAAGTAATATATCTTTCTTTAAGTACAGTGACCTAATCAGTGAAGCATATTCTAAGAAAGGGCGTGCTAGCGTCTTGTATAATAGAAGTTTGACATTTTGGGGAGCATTATAACCAATAGATACATGTCGCAGGCAGATTAAAATCTCCGAGCAGGCACACATGTTGATATTCTCTTGAAACGCCATCAAGAGTCAGGGCGAGCGAGGCATTGAAGGCAGGGTGGTCAGCATCTGGCGGTCGGTAGCACAGGATGACCGCAATCTTGGATCGTTGCTTACAGATGATCTCACACACCACACACCACACGCGCCAGAACAGTAGTACACAGCGCCCGGCCTTGTTACACAGTTGGGCAGCACTGTAGAGTCACTGAAGAATCACAATTGTAATTCACAATCATAACGCTCATGGCCTGATCGGGTATCGAATCCGGGACCTCGACCCCCACGGTCGGCATAGGATTGCAGTCAGCCGGTTTAACCCATTGAGCTATTTGGTGCTTCCTCCGTTTGCCTGGTTCATGGACCAGTCTTGATTATGGACCCATGTCCCATCTTCCTTCTTTGTGAATTTCCAAATGGACTCATTATCTCAAACACTGAAGCTCATATCTTGCTGGTTGTTCCTAGCGTCCGTGTTCAGTTTGTGAGCATCATTGATGAGGCGTTTAAACATAGCTTGGTCTTCCTTGCTCCTTCTAGGGCGCATGCAAAGGTTAGGGATATCATTTCCATATGTTTTCTTCTCTTGATCATAGTGTGCGCAGAATGAACGGGCTTCAAATTGGTTTGAAAATGTCACTATTAGCAAACTCTATCGAGTGGCGTCATTTGTCTTACAACCGACTCTTTCCATAGAAACTGGCTTTAGTTGAAAGTTCAGTTTATCACAGAGTTCATGTACCAATTGCTCATCCTGGTCTTCCTCTTCAGCCTTTGCAATTATGACGTCATGTTTACAGTTTTCATCTTTTATAGCTGTCTGTACTGGATTGCGAATAACATCAGCAAAAGACGGTTGAAGAGCATGATCAGCAGTCGGGAAGGTCGTTTGATTCACAGTAGAGCTTACGTGCATCTCATGCAGAACAGTTATTTCCTTATAGCACTTAGAGACTTTATCTCTGTTATGAATGTCTTGGAGTGCTCCTTCATTAAAGCCATAACCGAAGCAATAGTTCCTTTCTGGCTCACCATGTTTGAATGTGCGGTCAAGCATGATGACCATTCAACAAGAGGGGCTCTCTTAATTTGCAAGTTATGCAATTGTTATGATAAATTTTGTACTGAAAATGATGCCAATACATAGTTCGGACGTTCAATCACTAGGGTATCACAGATTCATGGAGGTATTCCGTGTGAAAAAGGGGAAAACCCAATCAAAAACAGCGCCGGTAAAACGTAATGAACTGACAGAGCACTGATCAACTCATCATGCTGTAGAGTGCAATAACGCAAAGGACCCCAACAACCGATTCGGGTTTTAGAATTACTGCTGAACTCTTTTCATTTCAGCATCGTCCTACTTTTACAAAGAAGAATGCTAGCAGCCACGAACATCACACAATGTAAAAATCCGCCAGCATCGCGTCACTCGGATTAAAATTTCGCACCTTTTTTGGAAATTATAGGCCGGCGTCGTATCAAAAGTTGAAAACTGAACCATGCGTTAATGTTCTATGCATAATTGGCCTATGTTAAATTAAGCTTTTCACTCTGCCTAACTTTCTGAAATGCATATTCATCCATCTGCATGAGATCAGCTGCTCTAGTTTCGAAGCATGCACTCAAGTGATCAAGTTAATTTTAATTGGTCTTTTATTTTGTGATTTTTTACCATTTGTTCCGTTTGAACGTGGTGAAGTTTTCTATTTCATTAATTACCCATTATTTTGGTCTCTTCTGTCTGGGCTGAAAGAGATTAACTTCAGCAGCGGCTCACTAGCCTCCAGAGAAATGAGGAGAAACGACTGTTAAGGGCTCAGGAAATTCTCCAAAGGCTTAATTGAGAGAAGAAGGAGTCGTCGAAAAGAACAAAAGCAGCTGCAGCGGGGAAGGCTGAACAGCAGAGGCAGCGAAAAGTTAACAAATCGACACAGTCGTGGGCGATGGGAGAGGTGGCAAAGAAAGTCATATCATCCAAAGTTACCGGAGCAGCAAAGTGGTTTAACATGAGGAGGGGATATGGTTTTATTAATAGGGATGACACGCAAGAAGATGTGTTTGTCCATCATACAGCCATTGTGAAGAACGACCCTCACAAGTACTTGCGCAGCATTGGTGATGGTGAGAAGGTGGAGTTTGATGTAATGAAGACCGAGAAGAGCAACCAAGCAGCAAATGTCACTGGGCCTGAGGGAGAACCAGTTCAGGGCAGCAAGTAAGCAGCTGATCGTCGCCACCTCGTCCACGGCTCCCTGGTCCAGGGCAAAGCGTGCCAATGTGTAGAGCACACAGAGACAGAGGAATGACCCGTAGTGGAGGAGATCGTTTTCCGGGGCTTCAGAACGGAGGTATGGTTGATCTTGCACATTGTGGAGGCCAATCTTGTAGGTGACTCTGCTGGAAGCGTTGGTTCAATGGCCTTACAATGCATGACAGGGAATCCTGCCATGGTGGACGTGAAGGCCTGAGAGGATCTCCTATACACCAAGACAGGATTATGGTCAAATGCAGCATCAACAGCAAGGAGGTCATTATTTCCCTCGCTACTTCTGTGATGAGTGTGTTGGCTGCAGCTGCATATCGAGTGAATATTTTTCTCAGAAGCCAGCTCCAAGAAGATCTAGATCCCAGTCTCCAGATCCAAGAACCAGAGACCCATCACCCGGTTGTTTAAACTAATTCGGGTCGCATCAGATCGTCTGGACACGACCACGGATGACACTGATTGGCTACCGCCATCTCATTCTAGCGGTTCTCTGACCATGCCAGGAAGGCCAGCTCTTTCGGCTGGTCCACCTGGTGCCCATTCGGCTATTGGTACCTCTAATGATCTCTAAGGTGTGTCAGGTGGGTTGGCTACTTTGACTGGTCTGCTGATTCACCAGGGCAGGAGTCCTCTGATGATTGTTCTCCTGGTGTGTCAGACAGGTCGATTCCTCTGGTCTGTATGCTCAGCTCATCTTGAGATTTCTAGTTGAATACTGGCTGATATGATACAGGCTTAGCCCATGCAGACCAAGGGGAGGAGAACGATGAGCTGGTTGAGCATCTTGTTGAACCACAGGCCCAGCTTGAGCCAGTGTAGACCAAAAATTGACATGCCATCCAGCTGCAGAGAAACCTGCTGCTGCAGAAGAAGAGGTGCCGGTCTGCAGAGAAACACGCAGTCGAAGTGAAGGCAGCTGCAAGTGTTGAGTAAGACTAATTGCACTTACAGCTGCTTGTGTGAAGTGAAGAACAAGCATCGGTTTTCCAATTCCAGTAGTTAAGTGTATCGATCAGTCCACTGAGATGACCGACATGGGCAGTCATTGCGGTAGCTCTTAATTTGATTAGGTTGCGTAATTCTAGTAAAGTCATTCATTCATAAAGCGTTTTGTTCTGACTCCTGAGTGCAATCGTTTCTTGTCTGGTAGTCCACCAGGACATCCTGGAGAGGTGATCGCCGCTCGTTTAGTTAAGCCATTCACTTAGCTGTCTTTTAGCGGGTATAACCAAAATGCAGGCCCGCATAACACCTAACTTCAATGTAATGATCACCTTTTCCCCCAATTAGCCATTGATGATATCCGGTGGACCCAGAACCCAGTTATTTATGAGAGGGTTGAATGTGGTCCAGAGTTATCACGTGATCATTGACCCCGTCGACTTGACACTTCTGTTGCCCCAAGCTGAGGTCACAATCCCTGGCTTGGTGTTTAGTTGTGGAGAACCCATTAAAGCAAACATGTGTGTCTCCATTGCAGCTGAGCCCCTAAGCCAAGTATGTATCTGTTTGATATGTAATTACCATCCTGAATACATTAGTAGGCTATTGTAATATCATTGTTGGTGAAAGNGCAATTTTTCATAACGATCGATATTTTTCTT
>KB303931.1:63226-120955 GCA_000328365.1 Capitella teleta | reverse complement strand
ATCTAGAGGATCCCCTTCTTGTCGATTTAATCATCTGTTCCACACTGATTAGCCAAGTAATACTATGACCGAAGCATCGTATTATTATATGTTGTGCACATGTTTTTGTGCTGAGGCTATGCATTTAGAAGACAAGCATGGCGCACTGGCCCATTCGTGGTTACTAGATCAGTAACTTAGTAATAATATTAGGTGTTAGAGTGTGCAAGTCATAATACAAAACAGAAGAACTTTATCAAACGACCCAACAATTATCATGAGAGTATGCTTAACAACACCAATGCAATTGGCAGGAAACAGAACCTATTTTTGTTAATCCCCCTGTTTCAGTTAGATTTGGATTCCAAATAGTCTTGCTCTGACTCAACGATGTTAAAGCATTAAAAATGCCGTCTTGTAACGACGTAATCCAGTCATTAACATATAAATTACTCTACCGTTTAATTGGTCGCTCATATGACTATTCCATTGATTCGGTTCGTTGGAGGAAAGCCTCTGACAAACTTTATTTGATCGGCATTGATAATTTTGCACTGTATAATTAAATAAAGAGATGACGTAACTGCACCTTTGTTTAAGGTTGCAACATGGCAATCTGGTCGTTTGCAAATTAATTGCAATTAGGCCTATGAATTTATCACCAATAAAGCACCAACTTCCGAGACACTGAGCTTTGTTATGAAAAGAAAATGTTATACATGTATTCCTCTAGCGGCACCAGTGAATCTGCGTTGAAAGCTGATGAATGAAAACGACATAGCTTTGAAATCCAAAGGCTGTCTATTGGCCTGCGAAGAGTTATTAAAGGAAAGTTACGCTACAGTAAGTAAAATGCCCTGGGGAGAAGCATATGCCAATTTCCTTCCATCTTTTAACCACATATTTTTTTATTCATCACACCACACTATTTAGTGACTCAATATTACCGTCAAAATACTGTTAAACTTAATTTGTAACTGAGTGAATATAACTTGCAAAATTCATAGGTATTTCTAATCAATAGTTCATGTCATTTAAGTATTCAAATAAAGCTAAATAACCTTTATCTTGACCTCTTTCGTCTATATTGTACTTTTCTTCTGCATTGGAAATTCATTTGTAACCATGCATATTGTAATTAACACTCTTCATGCTTTCGAAACTTCAGGATCAAATCATAATGCAAAGTATTTGCAGCAAAAACTCTACTTGTATATGAAAGAACTTTAAGTCAAGCCCTACTTCAACGGCGGAACGAAATGCCTCTGCACCACTTTCCCGCCGCTTTACCGATACGCTTGATTGCGTGCCGGGGTTTCGAGTGTCATGCGTGGTCTAACTGTACTAGGTCTATGGATGCTCGTTTCAACGCGTTGATTTCAAAATAGCGTTTATAAGGAAAAAGGTTTGAATTCGCCATAGATAACATTATTCTGTTGTCGCCGCTTGACTGATTCGGTGATGTTTGCTCTTTATTTATCTCCATTGATACGAAAATGTGCTATTGAGTTTCTTTGTTTGTTTACGTCGAAAAAGTTATCAATTGCAATTCGGAGAAATTTAGACAGAATATACCGTATCTGTATATCTGTATATATGAAACTATTCGTCTCATGTATACAGATGAAGATCTCTCTGTATAATTAACTGGAAGTTACATGCAATGATCATGAATTCAGCGCTCAATTTCTGACGCTCGTGGAAAATTGTGTAATTTGGCAAGTAAGAACGCTAACACATTAGGGCACGAACAGAGTTTCATTGCGACGCAATTCACGCAAGGTATGCTCCCTGTATATATTATGCAAATGAGCCAAATGGCAAAGTGAGTTGGGTTAATAAACTTCTTGGGGTGTCGGCGTACATTTGTTGAGATTACTAGGAAATACTGGACGGAATCTAATCTTGAATAGTGTGGAACATTCATAATAGCTTGTCCGCCGATTTCCGCGGGTTTAGATGAAAAAAAAAAAAAAAAAAAAAAAAAAAAACAAAAAAACAACAGAAAAACATCCTTCAGTTTTCAATACGGATAGTCCATCAGCGGAGATCCGAAAATCTCCGCTGAAAAATGGGCTAGAAGGAAGTCAATTGGTCATGAAAACGTGTTTTTCTATTAACAGCATTCTGGTAATTGCTTATTTAAGAGTATCACCCTGTTAGCCCAGCGGTTTGCCTCCGTTTGCTTGTAAGACAATTCCCAATCATTGTTTTCTGCTACCCGCATTTTATACTTAAAGGGAGGGAGAACTGGTTAAAAATGGACTTTTAGTCGTTATTTGATGCCCATAAATGATTCCTATGCCTGGCCCACACAAGGAATATCATCGCTAACGATTTCGCGGGCGATATATTGCTAACTAGGCGTGACGTCAGCAGCTGTGATGAAACACCGAGTTCCCCATCTGTTACAATGGGCCTCGTCATATCAGCGTGTCCTGCGACTAAACCCTTGGATATTTTTTTATTTTCTTTTCGGAAATAGATAGAATAATCATTTTGCCACCAGTCAGGCGCGAAATTTTTTTTTTTTCGCTATTTTTCTTATTTTAACAAGCGATTTTCTAGGACACCTACCATGTTTCTCATCCTGAAACAGTAAAAAGGTCAGCCAGAGTGCACCACGCATGCGCTTTCGTTTCGTAAACAACAAAGATGTCCTTTTATGGCGAAGATGCTCTGCTCTGATTGGCTGAAATCGATAGCTTCACGAGGGGAACGGAACCAATCAGCCATCAGCCAAACCAAGCCATCAGCTGACGTTTGCCTCCTATACTTTGCAATGGAAGCCATTCTCCCATAGGCGCAATGCTAACCCCGATATTCGGAATGCATTATTTCCTTACGCTTGCATCCAGGCATGGTGTTTTTAGCACGGAATGCTATCAATTGGTGCTATGAGTCAATAGAACATCACTTAAAATTTAGTTCCCCATCCCTTTAATTATTTCATATGTATATTCTTCCTATTATGCCAGACAATTTTTACAGATAATATATTTTATAAGTCATCCAAAATATCGGACACACTCTCCGCGATAGGACAAAGTACCACTCCGTCTTATGACTGTTCGGGGAAAAGAAAATCACTTTATTCCGACCATCCTAATAAAATCTTTTTAATAAATTCATATTTTTCACGGTTGTCCAATTGCTCGTCTTGTTGCATACGCTGTATTCTTGTCGTGGTCAAAACAATTGCAACCAATAATTGAATGTTAACTATAACGTTGAGTGAAACAGTTCAAGTTTTTCTATATTGAATTATTGGTTATTGGTATAATTATCTAATTTATTATCAGTTTACAACTGCTAAAAATTCAGATTTTCATGTAGTAGATCTGATGTGCAAAGTTAGTTTCACGTGTCTTCCAAATGAAGGTCGAAGGTCGAAGGTTCGAGTCCAAATTGGCTTATTGTCTGATTGAGAACTTTAATAGGATCGTAAATTAACGTACGGTGTACATCACAGAACATATATATATGGTGTACATCGAGCTGATAGCCGGTTTATAGTCGTATTGTTGTCTAGATACGACCCAATTCTGTCGTTGCAAAAAAATGGATCTAACGTTCAAATATAGAATGTTATGCGTTTTATGCAATATTACCTTCGAGGTCATACAACTGTATGTGTCCGGTACCGGACGCCAGCTGGTCGTCAGTTACGCGTAAAACCCTCGCTAGTTCAAAGCTGGTGTTCCATTGGTTTGAAGTCCAAAACAGAGGGGACGATCGCTTCTGGCGAGCACCCGACGAGTGATTTGCAAGGATGTCCAGGTAATATGGCATGCCCATTATCAGTGCCAGGTCGGCTCCGTATCCATCGCAATATCCCGGCAAACCCCAAATTAACTTATAACGTTCATCTCTGAAAACAATTAAGCATTACACATAGACAAACACTTGTGCTCCAAGTTTCCAAGAGAGGTGAGAAGTCTCATTCCAGGTGGCATTCAAACTACAGTGGACTAAACACCTCTTATACCAACACTGGTGGTGCATTGTGAATAACCCACCTGACAGCGATTTCACCTGTAAGAGGAGCAAATTTATCAGCTTCTCTGTCAATGCTGTAAACCATTTTTTTCCTTTGAGATGCTTTCCCATTCTTCACCATATCTGATTGATCAATTCCGTCTAATTGTTCTCCTGATGAAATGATATGAATTACCCTGGCATTTGTGTCATGACGATACCTTCAGGGATGCTTCCACCTGCAAGCTTGAGTATCGTTGGCATCCAATCAGTGATGTGCATTAACCTGTAGGGGTAACAGACCTCTGAGACCATATTGATAATTTAAGGGTGATTTAAGTTAACCAATGTCCAAACAAGTATACCGCAATTAACAAAACTCACCCATTATTCTCGTATCCAGCCTTATTTAGCAGTGGTGAATAGATGAAGCTAGCTGACTTTGTCCCTCCTTCAAACAATGAGCCTTTACCTCCCCTGAAGGGGTCATTGAGTCCTTCTTCTGGGTCAGCTCCGTTCTAGAAATGTGCAAGAAAAGGCTAAAAATATATCACAGAAATTGAGCCTCACATCAGATACAAATATAATATAAGTGTTGTTCATGAGTCCATTTCTTTTCAGACCATCAACAATTCCACCAACCATCCGATCCAGTCCAGAAACCAGACCTGAAGAAGCCAAACATTTACAGCAATTATATGATGACGTTGCACCTACCAAGGTATTTTCTTCGGATGTCTGGGTAGCGATTTTCTGGATAAAGATTTAGAAACTCGGCTTGTGGTTGGGAGGGGGTGTGAGGGTTTTGCGGGGAAAAGTACAAGAAGAACGGTTCTTTGGCATTTTGGCCATCAAGTATTGCCGTCAAACGTTCTGCTCCTAAATCCTGGATTATTGGACACATATAGCTGTATATTTATCTATATTTTCTACGGCAATTAACCTCTGAGTGAATCCCTCTCGCTTCCAGGTAAACACCTGTACTGTTATTCCAATCAAAGGCACCTGGAATCACCGTTGATGTGTGATTCCAGTAATATCCATCGCCATCATACAACCCGAAGAAGGAATCGAAGCCTCGGTGTGTTGGCAAACATTCTTCACGACAATATCCAACGTGCCATCTGCATCAGAGCAGGCACGCATTACACACAAATATAGCTATGGTGATCCAATGCCTACTTCCCAACTGCATGTGTTGAATATCCCAGGTCCTTCAAATATTCAGGGAGGAACTTGTACCCCAGCCCAGTACAGCGAGCTTGGTTTGACATTATCACCAAGTTCTGAAATTGGACCGCACTGCAATGTTGTCATTCTACAAATCTACCTACTTGCATGGCTGATCTGTGTGGATATCGTCCAGTAAGCAAGGCGTGTCTAGACCTAAAGCAGCTTATAGATAATGCAAGTGGCATTTATTTAGGGCGTGTCTCACGGTGTGCACACTGATTGTACATAGTTGTTGGTGAATATCACCCCTTCTGTGGCCAGGGCGTCTATGTTTGGCGTGATGACATCAGGGTTACGGAAGCCCAGATCATGGTATCCTGGGATAAAGACGGGTTTCAAGAACATGCGCTGGTTCTTGGGAAGTGGAGAGAAAGATTGTCTCACCTAAATCGTCTGCAAAGATCCATACAATGTTTGGCTTCGTTTGTTCACCTTCTCCCCAAGAGGCTGCGTGGTGTAATAAACAATTAGTAATACATTGTTTATCTCATGAATATGCATTATTATTTACGAGGAAAAGGTCACAATTTCTGGTTGCTGTGACAATGGGAAGTGTCACAATTGAACAATGTATTTGAGTCAGTCCCATAAAATATGTAAATGAATATTTAATTTTATTGAATATATAAATTTATGAAAGAATAAATTATTTTTATTTTTAAAATATCAGCTTCTGTAGTAATTCATTAACTTACACGAAAGCACAAAAGCTAGCCATCCCGTGATTGCTACACTAAGAACAATAGCAAGCAACGTTGTGTACTTGGCAGCTGTATCCATTTTGCATTCCGAGTGCCTCCTGGTGAGACTCACAAGTGTGCCTCTTTTAAACGTTAACAATCTACTAAGGCATCATGTTCTAGGGGTGCACATATATTAGAATATTCCGGAAAATCGGAAAAGTGATAATCGGAAAATAATACCCGGTAATATACATCAATGAATCTATCCCCATTAATGCTGTTCTGCTAGAACATTTCTATCACCTAGTATTTTTTTTTTCTATTCCGTGTATATGTGCATTCTCTTTCCTTCATCAAGCAAGATGGCATTGCCCCTATGCACTAGCTAACGAATCGATTACTGTTTGGCAAGTCCATTCATTCAATAAATTTAGCCTAATGTTATATAGATCGGCACCAAGAACTTATGAATCAATGTCTCGTTATAGTAAAGGGAGTTAATTAAAAACGCAGGAACAAAATCTCGACAAAAAAGGATGCCCTTAGAGTGTAGCTAACTCCACTTATGTCGGATTTGTTGTTTTTGTTGTATACACGCAATACATCATTGCTTAGTTAGACATGCATGAGCTAAGAGCCTAATTAAGACCTAACATGTTGCATTTTAACCGTAAAATTCAAATTATGTTATAGTTATTATAGTTATTATTTATTTATAGTTATTATTTATATATATTTATTATTTATATGCTGAATTGAGTTGCTTGGAGAATCTAAATATAACCAATATGATATTCAGTACCACACACTTGAATCTTGATATTTTTTATTTTTTTTTTTAGAAACAAAAATGACCAATTCAAAAGTATGACATCGGTTATCGGATTCCGATATCCACGCATCCCTAGTTTGTTCTTCTCGTTATAATTATATCTTTGAACGTGTGCATGACTTTAGTTCAAGTTCAACTCTGATTAGCGCAGAATTCACGTCAGCAACCTTTGGGACAGGCCAACGAAACCACGCAGTCGAGCATAGCATCATTTTTTTATTTTTTGCAAGCTTGGTACGAACATAGACCCTTTAATAACTTTAAATTTAACTTTAATTTTAATACTCTATTCATCCCTCAAGGTACGAATAAATACATGGGAATCTATGTGTTGCTTCAAAGTGAATAGCACCAAAGGGTTTTCATCTGAACATCAGGATGACCGCAAGTGACTTTATTCTTCTATGTGAATTCGTGCATGTAATCAGATTGAGATGGGGTCGATAGGCCGAATGCTCGCAAGTCCAAGTACTCACAAATCCGAATGCTCACAAGTCCGAAAAGCATATCCAATTATACATACAGCGTAAAAGTATATAAGTCCCTAACCATAAGCTGGTTTTGTTTTTAATTTGGCCAAATGTGAATGATATAATAAAACTGATACTTTCATAATATGTATCTCAGAAATAGCACAAAAGCAGACGACTGTAAACAGTTTGGTCATCACCTGGATCAAAAAACGATTCATCCATCAAGAACTCAGTTTTTCTTTCTCGTCTTCCATTTTCTGTGGAAATCTAGGTTGTCGTTGCTGCAAATAATTGGTAAGTATTATTTTTTTGGAGCACTGAATCAACACATTTTTTTTTCTTTGAGATTGTGGGTATTGAGTCAACATTACTTTTATGCTACAACTAAAAGACTTTATGAACCCGTTAGCGATATTTCAATGCGAAGTGAAATAGTTCTCGAACATTTGACACACCTGATTTCTGTCACCGGATGACACATCCGTCTGATGGTTCAGTCGCTGTGACATCATGTAGCATACCTAATGTATAGAATAACCTACTTTAATTTGTCATTGATAGACTGGCTTTTTTGCACCGATGTATTAAAGGACATCATGTCATCAGTTTATTTGATCCAGGGCATGCATGTCTTATGTTTTAACAATGATATTTTATGTGGACATTACGTTTAACTGAACGTCAAAAGAAAGCTTTTTTTTCTACATTCATATATTTATTTATTTCGTTGAAGATACATGTATCAGTGATCACACAGTCATTCAGAGGCCAACACTGGCTGCATTAAAAAGGAACGAAAAATAAGAATGCAATCAAATGTGGAATTAAAAATAAAATTGAACTGTATGTATTATATAGAAATGTATAAAGTGAAATGAATGGATTACCCTTGGTAGCTGGCAAAGAACTTGTAAACAGGAGAATTTTACGAAAAATCTTCGACGGTGTTCCGCCAGAACAAATGCTTAATATGCGTTTGTAATCATTTATAACTGATAACAAATGCACAATTCGGCACGACGGATTGAAAAATGGTTAAAATAAATTTGGTGACCCCTTAATTTTTTTATTTTTATTTATTTTTTTTTTTCCTGGCAGATTTAAATTATTGATCACGTGTCATAGCATTTCAGCCACCGTATTTACGGATCAAAACTACAAAATAGGCCTATTCACGACAATCGGAAGCTTTTTCCCATCACAATGCAACGATGTCTAAAATGGCAGTTTCAATGGAGACTATGTTGCTTCGCAGGTCTGATTGAACGACGACCTCGTTGTGTGGTTGAATTGCTAGGATACCATCAAGACCTCTGTTTCAATTTGTATGGGCGTCTTTTGTTGCAATCACAACATTTCTAATTCGTTTTTACGCAGAGAGGAATAAGTAATGCTTTAATGTGATTCCCTTTACTTGCATATGTATCTTGGGGCGCTTTTTTGTGTGCTTCATATTCATGTTGTGATATGGCTGAAGATATGGCGTTCGCGTTATTATCTTTTTCTATCTCATGGTGCTAAACATTTAATAAATTCAAATCTTAGCTCATTTCCTTTTTATGAAACTTTTTCTTAACCTCTTAATTATCAAAAATTTAATTCTGCTATTTGTATGCATTTTGGGCTTCCTAAAAAATCCAGTCAATTCTAAAGGTGAACCTGTTATTAATTAACATATTGCTCTCGCATCAACAAAGTCATAAAAACATCATCTCCAGCATTACTCTTGATGTATGAGGTCAAAGGTCACAAACAATGCTGGTTTGCCGTCAATTTGTCGACTGACTTCCTGATCATCACGTGGTTGCTGGTATGACGTCACGGTGACGGGAGTCGTCATATTGATTGAATCTGGGGGCGATAGTTCTGAGATGTAAACGGAGTGCAGCTTCAAGTATTACCTGACCACCCACATAGTAGGTAAGAATGAGCGTCGAAGTAATGCAAAAGTCGGTTGGTAGGTGAGAACTAAATTTTTATTGATAAACCTCTGACTTTATAAAGCAAAAAGGTGAGACATTCAGGAGTGATATTTACAAGACGAGAATCCAACTAAGTAAAGCAACATGTGATGAAACATATCAGACGAGTCGTTCAATACTATGACAATGAGTAACTCAGGGCAGCACATTGCAGCAATGCGTCATTAGTATATAAAGAGTGGGCCAAAAGTAATGTACTTTATGTTAAAGATTTCAATGCTTTCCAATGGCGCTACGCATTTTTTTGAGAAAGTGTCACAAAACAGATCGCAGTGTAAAAAACACACAAACATAAGAGAAATATAAATACTTGGTATAGTTAGTCAAACATGTCATACTGCTATTCCTGTCATTTTTATTCTAATTTCATCAACATTTATCCCGAGTTATTTCAATTAATAGAGTGCACTCATCATTCTGCGATATTTCCACTTTTAGCGGCAAACAGGGCCCGAGACCATGGATAAGTTTCATTGAACGCATAAATAAGAAAACGCTCTCGTACTGTTGGTCTGAGGGTGCTATTGTTGTGACAGTAGCACTAAATGTTTATCTCCTAAAATCAATAAAGCAGAGTTTGTATTGAAGCGCCAAACAAGATTCCTTAATGCTCATTAGATTTTGCCCTCTTCGGGATCACTCCCTCATGCAGTCAAAATTGACTTTTTACCTGATTTCATTGCATAAATGGGCGCACATTAATACATTCAATTCATATCATGTGGTTATTTTTTAATAATTGGTGCATTTTAGCAAATTTTAGAGTTTTGTTTTTAACATGGAGTAGATTGAATTGAATTGAATTGAATTGAATTGAATTTATTATTTATATAGCGCAACATGATGCATGATGCATTTCTATGCATGTAGATAGATTACTTTTGGCGCACTCTGTATTTTACAGCCGATAAACACGGACAGCATTACCTCATCGCCATCAACATTTAATCAGACTTTACGATCTTATAGCGCATCTGGGAATTCGGCTTCCTAGGGCGACAGTCAGGTTTGCAGTCAGGTTATAAACAATTGATCAATATGCTGGCTTGTACTGCCTTGACCCTTTCTGACCCTTCAACTATTATACAGATTACAAGATTGCATAATATATCCGCGCAGAGATGTCTTGCTGAACGTTCCCTCTTGCAGAGATATTCCCCTCCGCCGCTTTCACCAACCAGGTATCACATCGGTGAAAATAACCATTAGAGTTTAAAGCATAATAGCAGAGAATCTTACGTTGGTGTCACATCGGATATGCGATGAATTGATCGTTTTTATGACAAAAGCATGCAAGCATTAAAAACATTACCGTCGCGAATAGCTGATGCAATGAATGAAATAATTATATGCGTCAAAATAAGATTTGGTCTTTTGAAATCAGCCCGAATTATGTTGCTAGGATCTCCCCCAGAGCAAAAATAATTTGCTACAAGACTGTAGGACATACGGACAGAAGAAGAGGAGGGGCCACCTGGCATTATTTGTGTCACGGATACTTTGACAACGACATTAAACGATTGCTCATTTAAGGTTCAAACGTGTGGCTCTCACAAAATTATGCTGAAAAGAATCACATGAAGTATTTGATCTATGTTTATGAGAAATGTACGAAAATCGCTATTAATGGTGTATAAATACATGCATAACACACTTAGGAAAATCAAGGCGACGAAGCATTTTCATAACGAACTTATGCTACAATAAGCGTTTCGTATACAGCAGCTGTATACGGTTTAGTATGTATCAATGACGAACAGAGAATTGGAAAATGTTGAGGGCCTAGCTCACTTAATGACCAAAGGGAACGAATGTAGGTTTAGCTTGATAAACAGCCCCACCATAATAAGGCAATCTACCCGCGATGAATGGATATATTGTGCAAAAAAAAAAAAAAAAAAAAAAAAATAATAATAAATGTAGTACTCTATCGTCCATTTAATATAAAATAAACGTCTATCCAAAATAAAATTCATACTATAATGTGAATAAAAATACGGAAAAGATAAAACCAGGTCCACTTTTGTTGGTCGATTATCAATTCATTTATAATTTCAGCGGTATTGGTGCGCCGAAACTGGGATATCCATTAACCGACTGGACGACTGATGTACAGGGTTGCCAAAGATTCGAGAGCTTGTCTTTGTGGTTGAAAACAAACAACGGTTGGCGCATACAGGAATTTGGGGACACCCGGTGACCACTATCCATGAGCGATATGTCTGATCTTATATACTATCAGGAATAAGCTCGTCTTCATATATCTATGATACAGGGTGTTTCATAAATATATGTACAAGTAAGCTGTAAAATCGCTCATTATTCGTAGGCCCTAAATAGACTCTTGAATCACCCTGTATATCCCTATAGTATGTGTCCGCTCACAAGAATGGTATTTGAACCCTTGTGCATGATGGCAAGGGCTAAACCGGCGGTGTAATTATATCCGAGCTCAAATGCTCGGATGCGGTTCGGTCTCATTGACTCTCTGGGCAAAACCTTAAAATGGCAAGTGCTCCGGATCTGGAAGACTATCTCCTAACTATTTTCGTTATTACCAATAACTTTACAGGTACACATATTGGAACTATAAAATATTTTCTGGGTGCATCCCATTCAGATCTTTAATCTGATATGCTGGAGGCCTGTGCTCAACCGGTAAATTTACCTTGACACCGGGTAATTAATTAGCGATTTTACCTATTTTCCACCAAATTGATTTTATCCGGTTTTGATTATGTTGATAAAGAAGCCATTCCGCATGAATTCCGATAGCCGCAAATTTCCCTTTGACTTTACGCCCATTTTTTATGAATAACTTTATATCTATCTAAAATAAATGTATTATTTGCATAAATCAGCTCGGGATTTAAAATCGATATATATTTAATTTACTTGATTGGGTATTAATGTGACCCAAATCGATAATGTTTTACGCTAATAATTGCACAGTTCAGAAACGAGCAATTTACAATCATTATTATTATTACACTTCTTCTATTTTGAAATATCTGTGACGCAATTAAATGCGCCACGCGTGACGAGTTTAGTCTTTGTATGGATTATTATTCATTACATATAATTTATGTGGAAAGGAAAGTAGCAAATGCAATTAAACCATCAATTCATTCATTCATTATCAATTAAACCTCCATTATAAGAATCATACTTCATTTTCGGAAGATCATAAAATTAAAGCCATTTGTTGTGGACATCGGTATAAATAGATCAGCGTAGAAGGCTGCTTCAGTTGCTCCATTCAAGGATCAGCAAAATGACTCAACTTCAGTTTTTGGCTGCTCTTCTCGTCATCTCAGTCGCCAGACAAACACAAGCACAACGTGAGTACACCTAAATTAGCATTTGTTATTATTATTAGTTAGTGAATATTCTTTTTATATTAGTACGCAGCATGCTTTAAAAGTCATCAGATTAATAAACAGAGTGGACCAACAAAATTCTATTTACTCTATGTTAAAAACAAATTCTAAAATTAGTTAAAAAGTATCTATTTCTAAACAGTAAGTACCTGGCATGGATTGACTACGTTATTCTGTCCCCAATTATGCAAATAAATCAAGTAAAACGTATAATTTGAAAGAGGAAAGAACATTTAAATACGAGTGGTGAGTGATCAAGAAGAGAGCAAAATCAGATGAGCCCCTAAACGAGCATTAAGGAATGTCCTCTATTGCATGACGCTTTTATACAAACCCTCTGCTATGTTTTGATTTAAGGAGATACACATTAGTGATACTGTCACAACAATAGCACTCTCCAACAAAACACTAGTAAGAGAGTTTTGCCTTATTCATTCGTTCAATAAAGCTTATCCATGGTCCGAGGCCCTGTTTGGCGCCAAAAGTGGAAATATCGAGAAATGGCGAGTGCACTCTTCTAAATCGGCATTAATGTCGATGGAATTGAAATAGAAATGATCTGTTTTGTATCACTTTTTCAGATATCCGTATCACCATTGAAAAGCCTTAAGATCTATAACATGAAGTTGATAGACTACTTTTGGCCCACTCTGTATTATAGAAAGCGCTGACAGAGAAAGCTGACAATGCTCCTGAGCATATGGGGTCACCTATTCTGATGACGATAGCAAAAAATCAGTTTGCTTAGATTTTTTTGTGACTGCCTCTTTTTCAATTAATTATAATAATCATTATATTACTGTTACCCACGGAACTTTTAATCATGCACGAGGTTATTCGGCAGAGCTTCAAGGAGTGTTAACTGTGTTTTTGCAGCTGGGTATAGCAGTCACCCGCGATTGTCCGTCATTTTCTTTTTGAATCTGAGTACATCTCTCTTTTCGCCAATTTTCTTGACGACACTTAGCGGGGCTGTATGAACTGCAGGCGACATAGTTTATTGAACTTCTAGAAATTAGCCTGAAACGATGCGTTTGAATTACTAGTAGTTTTCCATTTACTTTTGCCTACCTCATATAGGCACAAAACCACTCAAACACGAAAACTGTCAGAGGAAAAAAAGTTAAGTCAATTGCAACTTTATTCTTCCAGAGTTGGGATGCACTAATTCTGACTACATCTATCTCGGCTCGAAGTGCTACAAGACGGTGCTTGAACCAGGCAAGACGTACTGTGAAGCCAAAAATGTGTGTAAATCTGACGGCGGGCGACTGGCAGCGATGGCCACACCAGTGGAGGCCATTGCCGTGCTCTCCAGCATTGCTCTGGTTAGCCGTCTCCCACGAGTGAATATAATACATGCAAATGAATGCTAATATTTGTATTGTGTAGGCATCTAGTGAGGGTACAGTGCAACAACAGCACGGACTGTGGATTGGATTGAATGACAAAAAAGAGGAAAACGTTTACGAATGGGAGGACGGCAGAAAGGTTTCAGACACCATCGACCTATTTGGAGAACGTATGATGTGATGTAAGCTTCGATTTATCTATGTTCAACTATTATTTCAGAAGAAGAACCGAATAATCCCACAGGTTACGAAGATTGTGGCAGGATCCAGCAGAACATGTGGTGGACGATGTGGACGTGCAGAGATACTTCGGCCGAAGGTTACGTCTGCGAGATGGGTGAGTATTCTGAATGTGTCACAAGATTCAGCAATAACATGGTAATATTTTTTGTTGTAGATTATGATTCAGAGATCTCAGCCTGTGAGATTGAAATTTTGTATTTTGAAATGAATTGAAATATGATATTGTCCTAATGAACTGCAGTGACTGATTGTCCATCAAGCGGTAATTGGGCAAGATTAAGAAACAAGTGTTTCCACTTGGCCAAAACGTCGAACGAGGTCGACTTCTTTCATGCACAAGGACTCTGCCAACAGCAACACCCTCAGGCAAACCTTGCAAAAATCGAATCTATGTCAGAATTGAACCGTATTGTCAGCGTAATGATGGTGAGCTTATTGATCTACAGATTCTGCGAGAAAATAAAAACCCCAAAATGAATTTCAATTGCAGGATGCCGGTTTGGGTTCGAATGACGCGCTTTGGTTCGGGGCGACTGACTTTGTGAGCGAGGGTAGCTTCATCTACCCAGATGGCTCAGCCGCTCTTCCCCTCAGTGGTTCACATGGTAATTATCCTCGAGGCATTTTAATTACACTTTTTACTTTCTGTTTTAGTTTTCAGTGCTGCAAACGAAGACAAAGACTTTTCGCTTGTGAAACAGAATGAGTGGCTTACTGAGGCATGGGACTATGGCGATGCATCTGGCTATGTGTGCTCGATCGATCTCAGTTAGTATTTCTAACTTGTTATAAATTAGATGGAACCATTTTTAGTTCTTCTCACACGCTAAACGCTCCCGCCCGAAAAGTCAATATTTTCCGAGCAGTAAAACTCTGCGATGTATGTGCTGTCCATTTTGGCTTCAATCTCGGGATAAGTCTGAAATGAAGGCACCGTAAATGTGATCCATTTTGCAGAATTGTGGAGCATATTTCGCAGTCCGAGTTGCTTCTCCTCTCTGAAAGTTAATAAACAAATGAATCAGCTTATAATTACTTATTGATGATAATAGGAGGAAGGCGATCGAACCAATTGCGATAAGATATTGCGATTTCTTTATATAATTCATTACTTACTTTATGTGTATTTTCATTTATTTGTTATTGTTTTAAGACCATTTCGTTCCATTTTATCCAAAGGTTGTCAGTTGTCATGGCAGGCAGTTGACAATTCCACCAAATCATGCTACATGTTTAACGAACAATATATGGACTGGTATGAAGCCAAAGCTAAATGTGAAGATATTGGGATGCATCTTGTTGCGATAGAGACAAGCGACGAGCATCAATTGCTCGCACAGTATATCAAGGATAACGGTATGTATTTATTATTTATTATTTATGATACGGTGGCCAATGTAATTATTTGAGAACCAAAGAGCAATCTGTCTATCACGACGTGATTAGGACCTTGTCTGTGTCAGGAGAAGGGATGCGGGGAAAATTAAATTTGCTCAATAGGGGACACCTGGTATCCCGGGGCTTGAATTATCGAACACAGCAAGTACCTGATATTTTTCACAATTTTATATTTGGGAACCATACCTCTTAAATGCAATAAGTTAATACCATGTTTGCCATAAGCAGATATTCAAGTATGAATATCAGATATTCAGTTGAGATCCTGGATACTGTATACGGATATCCCATTTGGCACACCCCTAGTCAACAGCGGCCTCCAGTACGAATGCTTAGTGATAGTTGATGCTTTTGATTGAGATATCCGGAACATGCTTCCTAATTAAGGTTGGTGGCCCCCAAACTGTAATTGAGCACGGTGAGGCCATCTTTTATTTACAAGAGCTGGATATAGGTATGCCTGTCAAACAAGACTATTTTTGCTAAATTCGAAATCAGTTCAACCCCAAGGATGGTCAACTATTCAGTATTAGTGGCGTTCAGAAGAGCAGTTGATGGGTGAAGAAAAATTAATCCATATTAAATGTCAAGTCTGTACATGAACATGAAGGTTTTTTTACGGCTTAAAAAAACTCCACCATGTTCATGCTCATGTACAGACTTGGTATTTAATTATAGATAAGATACTTTTAGTAGATGCAGAATCTCGCGGCGAGCGGGTGTTTCTAGATATCTGCCTTCAAACTAAACTTAACATGAGGTGGCTCAAATTGAAAAGTGAATAAGGGGGCTGAATGCTGGGAACATCACTGCAGGGGGAGACTGTGCTCATCACATCGGCCAAAGGTGAGCACAGTCGATCGGAGCTGAGAGGCAGGTGTTCAGCACTCATGCCACCCAACCCAGGACTTCTTTGTAGATGGATACGTTGTGATCAATGAGCTGAACGAGAGACTAAATGTGGTATCCGTGGTTCTGTGTAGAAAGCGCTGAACCAAAAGTTCATCGATCATATTGTTCATATCTGTCGAACTCTCTCGTGAAAGACGTCACGTGCTTGGATCTAACCGTCTAAATCACGCAGTCGCAAACAAATTGCAAACAGACTAATCTTTTTGTAACCTTTCTGCGTCATCATTTTTCATTAATGTACTTGATACATGTCTGATGTTCCACAACTCGACACCCTTAGGCTCTATTCTCACTTGATCGTGACACATTTATTTTCAGGAATACCATATCCGTGGACGGCAGGTAACGTCCTGAGCGGCTCCTGGCAGTGGGATGGTCTGGATCTCCCTATGAACCTACCTTCTGTCTGGGCACCCAACCAACCATACCCCAATGGATTCAAGTGTGCATATCTTAATGCTAATTCTGGGGGGCTCCAAACATATAATTGCAATGATGCCGATGAATCTATTTGCGAATTTCGGTTGTACTGATTGCTGATTCGTCGTACGCTTAGTCATTTTATTACATCACACGCATGTTTCATCGATATCCAAAACGGACATTGATTAAAGCTCTGCTCTGATGTACTTCAATAAATGCACTAAAGCTGGAACTTTTTGTTATATGTTGTATACAGAATGGGCCAAAAGTAGTCAACGTTGAAGATCTCAATGCTTTTCAATGGTACTACGCATTTCTGAGAAAGTGTTACAAAACAGATCGCAGTGAAAAATCACACTTAGATCAAATAATTAAATATTTGGTATTGTTAGTGTAACATGTAATGCTGCTATTCGAATCATTTCTATTCCAATTTCATCAACATTTAAGCCAATTTGTTTCAATTAATAGAGTGCACTCATCATTCCGCGATATTTCTACTATTGGCGGCAAAGAGAGAGAGAGAGAGAGAGAGAGAGAGAGAGAGAGAGAGAGAGAGAGAGAGAGAGAGAGAGAGAGAGAGAGAGAGAGACTGTAACGCATTCTCCGCCGAAATATGCGGGTATACACACGAACAGAATTTTTTATTATCTTTGTATTCATCACTATACTGAGTGAGATATTTGAGATGATTTTTGCTGAATGACGTTAATGGAATAGCAGACTGAATCACTAATAGTGTAGACAATAGGGCTCATTATTTTATTAAAATCGATTGAAAGTTCAATATCAGAAGAGTATGAACCATACTGAGAATCAATTTTCCTGGTGGCATAGGTTATCAGAATTTTCGCGTTACCTCCAGCGATTAGGAACTATTAGGGTCAACAACAACAAAAAATTTCACTGAATTATTATTATTATTATTATTATTATTATTATTATTATTATTATTATTATTATTATTATTATTATTATTATTATTATTATTATTATTATTATTATTATTATTATTATTATTATTATTATTATTATTATTATTATTATTATTATTTTTCACTAAAATCACATTGATGTTCAACGAAGAACGAATAAGCATATATATATATATATATTACCCCACCCACAATGGCAGACATACACGTGTCTTAGTATATACATGTAACTTTGATCACCAATCATCAATTGTCAAATATCAACGAGATGCAGGATAATGATACTTTTTATTACCCGCCATGCTAATAACACGAACATCGTGATATTATAAAATATATTTCAAGGTTATTATCAGTGATCATCTCCGCGACTTTTTAATAATCTCGTTTCTTTATCTGAAAATGTACACATGAAGCTATTGCCTGTTTATGTCTTGTGTGTGTGCAGGTATTAGTCTGTCTCTTAAATTTAGTTCAGATCCTAAAAATCTAAATTAATTTCCTCACATTTTTTTTTTTTTGGGGGGGGGGGGGGTGAATTTAATTAATAATATGTCCCCATTTACTGATCTGGAGGGGACCAATTGAATTTCTTTTTGAGCCCCCATTTTATGGGGGTTTCAAATTATGAGTCCAAAAATACCTCTATGTGTCAATTTAGTAAGATTTTACTCGTTATTAATTTGATTTTTTTTTCGTCGATTCCACCAGATTCTGATGCATTCTACACCACTTAATTCAAGTTTTGATTAATTTTCTACCAGAATTATTTTTTTTCTGGGTGATATAAAAATGACATTTACAAAATATAACAATGTGTATAACTTTGCAGCCCTGCAACACATTCACAAGATATTTTCATCTATTTATGTGTTTTGTGTGAAGCTTTGTTGTTTTTCGACATAGTGGCATGACCAACCGGAAGTCACAAAAACTCCACTTCCGATTGTTATACCGATTGTAGTGGCAATAATGCTGTTTAAACGATCAACATTGACCCTTTTTGAACCAAGGTTTTTGCATAAAAAATATTAACGAAATTCTGTTAACATGATAAGTAATGAAACCTTATAATTATGTGGATCTCTGAGGGGCCGCGCAACAGCTTGAGGGGACAACCCTTTTTTTCAGCGGTCAAAACTGACCTCTCCAAAACCAAAATGTTGCGTATCTTTGCAGCCGCGCAGGCAAATTTCGAAATAATTATACCGTTTTTTGTTTTTGTTTTTGTTTTTGTTTTTTTTTTGTTTTTTTTTTTTTTAAAACAATATGAATCATTTAATGACGATATGGAATAAACAAAAAAATGAAAACCAACTTCCGGTCTTCTATCACATTATACAGCTGGCAGCCTCGTAATCCTATACCTTCTTTATGGAAACGCAGGTGCACTTTATCTTGGAAATCGTTCGTTCAGCAGACGACATTTGATTTCTCTCCATTTCACGTGCTTTTATTGTTCCATTTTAAATTCATTTTGGAATTGTATAATTTGCTAAATATTATTTTATTGTTTCTATAGACATATAATTGTATCATCAATCTTTTCAGACATTAAATTTAATTACATATTTGGCTGTAAATGTATTATAATATAAGACTTTAACACATTCACCGCCAAACACGGAGATTTCCGTGCTTGCGTGCTCAACGCTTCTCCGCCAAACACGGAGATTTCCGTGTTTTGCACTTTTTGCTATATACGGGTGCTACAACCTCTTGCACATCATCTCGGAAAATATCAAAGAGATTGACCGTGTGCATCTATGATTATATCATGATTTTACGGATATATGTTCCTAAACCAATCATTAATCCTTGTACTTCTGAAGTTTATATAGCAGTTACTGATTGATCTGTGGTAGACCGCTGCCGAAAGCATGCAGCGAAGCGATCACGACTCGGGGTGAAGCAGTGAAGCGATTAGTTTTCACAGCAATTGGGCAATGCGGGTGTTCAGCTTGAATACTAGTGTAATGGTAAATGTATAATTATGTGATGAGTTATTGAAAAAATAATAAGATATATATGTACGATGTATATCCCTCGTATACATGTATATAGAAAAAAAAAGGCAAATACACATTTCATCACAAGCATCGCTTCCGCAACATATGGATTTCTAGCACATATTTATACATGTGCATACATGTGCATACATGTCTAGCAATGAAAGACCATGCATGTTTATTGAGTTTCCAACTACGATCTAAATAGCAGTGAGTGAGTCGCTAAAATGTTAGAGTATTCATCGTTGAAGCGTGGCACCGTACGTGGCACGTGTATACGCATGGCGTGCTATCTTTGTTCCGTGTTCATTATGATATTCTCATTCTCAAACTAATTTTTTGATGTAGAATAGATCTAAATGCAATAAACCACACGTATTCGCGAAGCGGAAACATGAATGTTTCATATGAAGACTAAAGAGTCATTTTGATAAACGTTACTATTACGCTCACAACAATTATGCATTCATATTTAATATCAGATTGCGGAAAATATACAAATAAGTACACAATTGTGTAAAAGGATGGCAACCAGAAAGTATATTCAGATACAACAACACAACAGTTATATGACGGAGTTACACCCCCCCCTTTTAGCTGCTAAAACGAGTACAGCAAACCGGAAGTTGAATTGTATGACATCCGGTAAGCTTTATCACATCATAACAAGACCTATTTTATACATGTAGTAAAATCATTCACTATCAACTCCGTGGATGATGGCAATAGAACGATCTTTGAAAAAGGTACCACCTAAAACACCAAAAAGATTTGCTTCGCCAAGATTTGCGTACGGCTAATGTATCTTGTGACATAAGGACCCAGACTATTTTGTATATTTATTTTATTGCATGCATGAAGTTGAAGAATAAATGCAATTCATGAAGATATGGACCATCTATGAAATGAACAGTTGTCTTATTATATTCACCTTATGTCATAACTATGTTATGGCATAATTATTATTGCACCAATGTACTGTCAGTAATTTGCTCAATGAAAAAAATGTGCTACAGAAAAGTGGCGTTGGTTACCATAGCAACAATAAGTCAGTGAAGGAAAATTTTGGATTCTGATGCAAGTCAGCATAATTAAAATATGGAATGGAGAAGATGTCGCGTTATTTATGTTTGAAAAATAATTGTGTCAAAGGTGATATTAATCGTCACTTTTTTCATGCTGGTTCTGAAAAACAATCAAAACGCGGATTACAGGTTATGTCTTATTATATCTTATGGGTTTTGTCCAAGGAGCAATTGTGACGGAGCCGTATATCTGAGCATAGATATGCATATTAGCTTGTATATAAACCAGATCCGACATGGCTCTTGAAAAATGAAGTTTACGTGTCACCAATTGCCATGGCGACCCTGTCATCCGCTCACTCCGTTATCGCAGACTCCGGTTTCGGCGAACCAAGAATGCTCAGATTTTGCAATCGAGAATCTCAAAGCCGACAAGTAGGCATGGTGTAACATGACATTGTTCATTTGCCAAATTGCATAAATCATTTAATTTAAGAATCAGGCCTTAATTGGAGTCGGAAATTTGTCAAGTCATCTTTGACACATCAGTCTGAGGACAAAACAGTCATAACGACCGTCTCTGGCGAGAGATCTACGCCTTCCGAGAACAGGGCACAATACGGTGACGTCACAGATTCATGAATATTCATGGAGTGTAGCTGTGTGTATAAAGTGTAGCTGTGCATATAAAGGTAGGACAGCAGCCGTTACAATCATTTCACAAGTTTCATCTTGTAATTTGAATTCAGAATTGAGCTGGTAAGTACTGACCGTTTTTCGACCCCTCTATATATTAAGGAGCTGTCACCGTCGCATTTCATTTTTGACACCCCCCCCAAAAAAATAAAAAATAAAATCAAAATCAAAATCAAAATCAAAATCAAAAATCAAAATATCAAAATGAAATTATTACAACCAAATTTTAAGTGGAACTCTTTATCATGGTGCAATGTTTAAAACATGAAGATTCTCCTTTGTCCTCATTATTTTACATAAATCATTTGCACAGTTGTTATTTAAATATTAATCCATTCAGGACGTAGATGAATTTATGACTTATGCCTGAAAAAAAATATAAAAGAAAAAAATATAATCAAAAAAAGGTGACGATCTCACCAAACAGTTTTCCAGTAGAGATGTAAATGCACCCTCTATAGAACCGGAACTTCATTCGGCCATCGTCATTAACAACACTGATGGTGGCAGTCTGACGGGAGAACAAGAGGTCAACAGAGACTTGTTCGTCTTCCAATTTCGAAGCAAAGTTCAAACCCCTTAAAATGACCGTATGCCTATATAGATCGATAGATGTGGAATTTATTTTCGGAGCAACCGAGTGAAGGGAGCATTGGGAAATGTACATGGTGTAACGATCGATTTTTACACAAAGGTATTGCTGATACAAGCAGCAGCTGAGTATCAGCATGCTCAAAGAGATTTAGTAAAGTTCATTTTCGGGTGCATACGTCTGATTGGTTCTGTTGATTGGCGGGAGGACACGATGTGGGCTTCGTCTTGACCCTGTCCGCATTCGCATAGGCGTTCTTCCCTGCATGGGGAGGCGGGTCCATCTTCCTCTTTCGATCGCCAGGTTGTGGGATGAAAGACGTATTCTGGTGACTATATCCTAGCGCAATTAACACGAAATATTTTATAATGTTGCTATTCCATGATGCGTGGCCCATAGTATGATACCTTCTAGCACATCGTTTTCCGATATATCTTAATAACTCGCAGGTAAAAATTGTCAAATCATGTCGACATCTCGGTGTTATTATTGATTCAAATGCGTGCAAAGAGAATATTCAAAATGCTGCCCACGATATGTATATTACCGTTTTAATGCTACGTTTTAGTTACTGCTTACATGATGTTAATTGTGTAAAAGTTACTGTTCACATATCTATGGCTGTGCACTATGAAAATTACGCGGTAATGTAATTAATTATGCTCATGTTGCATGGAAGAAGTCATGCGTTTACCTTATAGAACCAGATCGAGATATGTGCCGCCACTAGCGTGCTTCGAATGTAATGTTCGCCAATTGATGTATGTCACGAAAAGCACTATTGGTTCGTTCAGTCACCGCTCTGTCGCACACCTGAAACGCACCGTTTGTAATGCACTGGCACTAGAATATGCTCAAGATGAGACATGCATCATTCAGGCAATTGTCAATAAATCGAATGTGAATTTTATTTTCGATAGACAGGAAATCGAGTGTGCCTTTTTTATTCTCTTATTTTGCGAATAAAAATGGTATATATAGGGGACAGTTTTTATTTCAATTGGATCAATTGGCAATTTGAATATGAATGCATGGACAATGATGTAAATTTGATGTTGCAGAACCATGGCTGGTCTGCAATGGGCTGACTACTTGATCTTCGCCTTCTTCCTGCTCGCATCTCTTGCAATCGGCGTCTACCATGCATTCAGTGGCAAGCAACGAACAACCCAAGAGTTCATCATGGCTGACAGGAACCTCAAGGTTCTTCCTACAGTGCTCAGCCTTGTAGTCTCATTCGTAGCAGCAGGCATTATAATAGGCAGCTCAGCTGAGGTGTATTCCTACGGAACCAAGCAATGGTTTGGGGATTTATTAGGTTTTGCAGTCGCCATTATATTTGCCGAACGACTTTTTGTGCCTTGGATTTTCCCTTTAAAGTTGACCAGTGTCTATGAGGTCAGTAGAAGGTTTGTGCACGATCACGGAAATAATATCTGATTTCTGTTGAAGTATCTCCAGCTGAGATATTCCACAAGACTTGTTAGAGTTGCTGGAGCTGTTCTTGGAATTACATGTGGGGTAAGCCATAGTCTATGATGATAGTCTTTGATTACGTAATCGATCACTTGATAAAATTACTGTGCATACGTTGTAATATATAATCACAATTAATTTAATTATGAAACACTATTATTAATAATTATAGTACTGTTAACATTTGTATGTTGGCAATTAGATGCTGTACATTGGAACTTCAATATATGCTCCGTCCCTGGCACTGGAAGCAGGTATGTGATTATTTGCATGTTCTCTTGTGACTTTCTCTGGACTTGTTGCAGCCACTGGATTTCCCACCAAAGCCAGCATTCCAATCATGGCTGCTGCTGCTACTACATATACCGCCCTTGTAAGCAACACCATTTCGAGCTAGTGTTATAAATGCATTTATATACCAGCTCTGTTAAAATTGTTTACTTAATCTTATTTCATTCGTTAGGCTCTCAATAGTCTATAATGATAGTCTTTGATTACGTAATTGATCACTTGATAAAATTACTGTGTATACGTTGTAATATATAATCACAATTAATTTAGTTATGAAACACTTAATTAATTAATTAATTAATTCTTGAACAGAAGGTGCAAGTGGGTGTGTTAGAGGTCTTTTTCTATGTTGCTTAAGGATTTTTTAGGTCGCATTTGTTGTACCGCCTCAAGATCTGAGTTAATACGGATTGTGTTATGGTAGTGTTTCGAAAAGAGTTTTGTTGTCCGCGTATAGTGTAGGCGCTGCATGCTTGCGATTTTAATGAAAGTCTTTTGAGATATCTTAGAAAATGCAGAGGACCAAGAGTGCGGGACCTCAAAGGCCGTGAGCTCAATCATATTAGTTTGTATGGTATATACGTCACAGTGTTGTTACCTGTCATTTAATTCGAAAACGATTAATCAGTTAACGAATGCCACTGCATGTCCTCTCATATTAAGTGTATCCAAACAATTGTTTCCAGGGTGGCATGCGAGCTGTGATTTGGACGGATGTATTTCAGTCAGCCATCCTGTTATGTGGTGTACTGGCTGTGATCACCAAGGTAACAGCCAGAGAAAGTTACCCCAAATAACAAAACTCCTTCTCAGGGATGCATGGAAGTAGGTGGTATCTCTGAAGTATTTCATTATGCTCAGGAAGAAGGAAGAATTCTTGGTTTTTCGTAAGATTTCTTTTGCGGAATGTGGATTTTTTCTGACTTGATTATATTCAGAACATCGTTTGATCCAAGAGAACGATCCACGATCTGGGGATCTATTTTCGGTTGGGGAACTTCCTGGGCTTTTATTTACGGATTGCAACAAATGTCCACCCAAAGATATTCTGCGACTGCATCTCTGAGAGATGCACGATTGTAAGTGTAATCATTCTAGCAATTTCAGCACAATGGCTTGGAGTTCATGTTGTTAACAGGTCTCTGTTGCTGACCATTCCTTGTCTTCTCATATTGGCCTCTCTTTTCTACCTCAATGGATTCATTGTGCTTGCCTACTTTGCAAAGGAGCGTTGCGACCCTTTGCTCAATGGGGACATAAACTCTTCGAACCAGGTAGACAAACTAAATTTTTACAATATTTAGTCGCCGAAAGGTTGTCTATGCTATATGTGTACTTGGTAGATCCTTCCATACTTCGTGAAAATTGTCTTTGCATCGACACGAGGTTTCTCTGGACTTTTTCTGGCTACTTTATACAGCGGAGCACTTAGGTAAGAAATCCGAAATTCTAAGTACTATCCATAGTTCCTATGGATAGTTCCTATATGGATAGTAGTTAGAACGGCAACCTGCGTGCTCTCCTATATAATTACCTAGTCAATTGCTCACATACAAACCTTCGTTGTACGCGTTGGCAACCTATACAAATCAGTGTTCAAAATACTGGTACACTAGACATGAACAAATGTGGGTTGCTTTTCAATGTCAAAATTATAAGGCCATGTCCATTGCAGCTCAGTTTCATCCAGCTTAAGTGGTTGTGCAGCCAATGCCTGGGAAGATATTTTGAAGCCTCACTTCGTGAATCTCAGTGATTTCAGAGCTGCTGTACTCAACAAATGCTTGGGTTTGTGCAGCATGCCTGTCATCAGATCAATCCATATCATTATTTATCATTATCATTTAGTTGTTGCATTTGGTTTCATTGGAGCTGCTGTGGCCTTCTTGGCTGCTATCATGCCTGGTCCTGTATCACAGGTACATTGAATGAGTATTTTTCATTGGTCAGTATTTCAGCTCAGACGAATACACGAGTACGTTCACATTATTTTCGTCATTATCTGATAGCTTTATAACAGAAATTATATATTTTCATCATGTCCATCTTATTACCACAAATATTTCTTAGGTAGCAGTTTCCTTTTTAAGTGCTACTGGTGGACCTCTTCATGGGATGTTTATTCTCGGTGGCATATCTGATACAGCCGACTGGCAGGTTATCTCCTATCATTTCATCGACAGTCTATTTTAAAAGTATTGATTGCAGGGAGCACTGTTAGGTTGTGGAGCTGGTTGTGTCCTCAATCTTGTGATTATCTTCGGTTCCTGGTCAAGTCCGGCTTTCAGTCCAACACTCCCTCCCTTGCCTTCCGATTATTGTCCAATGTTCAATGGAACTCTCTCAACATCAACTGCAAATGCCACAAGCGTGAATGCTTCACTGTAAGTGATCTAAAAAATGAGTTGTTGGGCTATGTATGAATTGAAATTTAAAAATAGAGATACACAAACAAATGCCCTGGGCCAAACCAACTGCCTTGCATGGAGTACCGTCTCTGATACAATAAGCTGCTCTGATATGTGCTGCGAGCGGAGAGTGAACACTCTAATTGACACAGAAACAAGTCCTGTTTTCTGTAGTTAGAAATGCTTGTAAGGAAAATGTCAGCCGGGATTCTTTGTATTTTGTGTCGCGATAAAAAGGCGATGTCTGTGTCGTGTCGTATTCATCATTCCTCTTCCTCAAAGTTTAATGTTCACGCAAGATTATTAAGGTTCTCACTGTTTATACATGTACATGCATATACCATGACACAGAAAATCTTAGTATGCCAGACATTTCGAAATTCTTCCATCTTTCAGACATGGGATGGAGAACTTGTACGCAGTTTCCTTCCTGTGGTATGCACTGATCGGCTGCTCCGTCACCGTCACTGTTGGTTGGATATCCTCTCAGATCTTCAATATTGGTATGTGAACACTAAAATACTGTGCAGCTGTTGCAGCCCATCTCTTGCATTGCAAGTAGGTCATAAGAAAGGCAAGAAGGATATTGATGCCCGTCTCAGGCTGCCATGGAGAGCCGTGTTTACATTCGCTACACTTCCACCCATCGACATTGATGAGAACTCATACCACGACATCAGGGTAAATAGACAAAATATCCTTTATTGGTTGCATGTGTGACTCTTTTCAAGGATGTCAAGAGAACGGATGAGAAAGGCATGATGCTGTCGAAGGATTTACAAGAAACAAACGCGATTTGATCACATGACCATTATTATCAGTTTGCATATACACATGCATAGACTAATGAATAAAATAGAATGCTATCTCAAAAACAACGTGTCTGTTGTTTGTTTGCTATTTTGCTTATTGGTTCCTTTCAAGGAAATGAAAGAAATCGAGGAAATGAATCTGAATTGCATGCACCTATATCCTTTTAATTTGTGTTCAAGTGTGTTTTTCATTTTGACCCCCTGCGCACACCTTGTTGTATCCACGTAGCTGGTGGTTTGTACGAGAATAGTGAGCGAGAGAGTGTGTTTGTGGAGTAGAGTGGCGTGGAGTGGAGTACACTGTATTCATGTCTTATATACTAGAATCATAGATGTGGGGCAGCCTGCGTTTCTAATAGAAAGTGCAGTAAATCGGTGCCTTCCAGTATCCTTCAATTTACAACTGTTATTTTCCTGTATGATTTTTGCATTCGCTATATTAGGGATTACTATATGTCTTATTCCCTGGTTGTATCACCACATCACTAATCATTTACAGTCTTTGTTCGACATTTTATGTGTAGCTCTTTTGTGTGCATGCCGTGCATGACTCAAGTTGCATTGATCGACATAATTATGTGTTCGCAGCGAGCGGAATTGGCGATGAATCGATGTCCTGTAGAAATCAACAGGTTTTACACACAAAGTAGTAACGTCACATAATGAATATTCATTATTCAAATTACCTGCATATCAACAGGATCAACTTCCGTTTTCCGCTGATTCAAAATTTCAGTTTGTGCTCACATCGTCTGTACATCTTCGACTGACTTGGTTCTTCTACACTTCTTGTATTTTTTTAATTACTAAGGTTCTTGCTGTTTTATCACTCCATTTGGAAATCATCTATTCCTCTGAAAATCATGGATTCCTCCTCCGAAAAGGCTCTTATTCGGCGCGTGAGAGAAAGAATCTGGAAGGTGGGTGAATGTATTCCATGTTTAAAGTTATTTTTATATAATTTTTATTTATTTTCTCATGATTTATATTTTTCCTTCATTTGCTTTCTTAATTATCTATGGAGGAGGGACGGGGTGTCGAAAGATATGCACTACATATAATATTCCATAAAATATGTGATGAATGGTCATGAACTAAAGAGAAAACTGAAGAATTACTATCAGCTTATTTATTTATTACTCAATAACTTGAAAATTAATGAATAATGACCCTAATTTTATAAATAACAAATGCTAAAATCGTAATGTGAAACCTTTATTAGATGATTGATCACAGGATGCAGGAGTGGAGTTTGACGTCCATTCTTCAGCTCAGTCAACCGGAGGAAGAGGCAGTGGAGCAAGTATTAACAGCGGTTGAGCCATCGTCTCCCGCCCATTCACCAAAACTGTGATTTGCTCAAGTAGGCAGAGGAAAGACACGATGAAGCAGGTGAGCAGCAATTAATATCCACTCATATACACTGATTTCTCTCCCTCTCATTCAGGTTAGTGATCACTCGTATGCAGATGGGAACAAAAGGAGTGTTAAAAAAAAAACAACAAAAGACTTTCTAACAAAAACCTCACCAACAAGAGTGCCTCCTTGATGGCCTCGGGACATCTAATCATCCTTGATTGCCTCGGGGCATCTAGTCATACTTGGTTGCCTCTGGACATCTAGTCATCCTCGATTTCCTCTGGACATCTAGTCATCTTCGATTTCCTCTGGACATCTAGTCATCCTCGATTTCCTCTGGATATCTAGTCATCCTTGATTGCCTCGGGGCATATAGTCATTCTTGATTGCTTCTGGACATTTAGTCATCCTTGGTTGCCTGCATCTAGTCATCCTTAATTGCCTCTGGGCATCTAGTCATCAGTTATTACCTCTAGACATCTAGTCATCATTGATTACTTCAGGACATCTAATCATCCTTGATTGCCCCTGGGCATCTAGTCATCATTTATTGCCTCTGGGCATCTAGTTTTCCCTGATTGCTAGCCTTTGGACATCTCATAATAATTGAGATAATTTTTACAGATCAAAATGCAGAAGGCAATTAAGAAACTGCAAGAAATGGGGCATGACCTTTTTGAGTGGTTGAGAGAAACAGTGTCATTGGAGCTGCCTGCAGCTGATCCTCTTCACTGCCAAGCCACGAGGTATGAAGAATAATTAAGCATGTATTAAGATTAAGTTCCTATCTTTTTCAGAAACATGCTCATCACCCACAATATCACCCACAAATTGCGTCACAGGACTGATCGATTTAGTCTTGTCTCATTTAATTCAATAAATGGGACACTCTTGTTTCCATTTATTTGGTAAATTAAATGTATTCCAGCCTTACATATTAATTCTATTTCATCGTGTTTCTATAGTATAATTATATTTGGATATTGGATATTTTATAATGGAATAAATCAAATGAAATAAAATTAAAATGGTATAATCGTAAAATTTTGTATAGCTTTTTTTCCGCAATGGCAATTAAAATGAATAGATTTGCATTGATTGCTGAGAAGAAAAACACGATCAAAGCGTACTAAAGTTTAATAGTGCTTGCAAACATACATAAGCCAGAAACAAAAGTTAAATCAGCACAAAGTTTGTTCGTGGAAATGAAATTAATCTCCGTTTTACTCTGGTGAACTGGTGTTTTCCTTTTTACGCTCCTTTTGCCGTTCCCATCAGCATGCGAGTGACCACCCACCTGAAAGAGAGGGAGAGAAATCAATGTATGCGAGTGGGTAATAATTACTGCTCACCTTCTTCATTGTGTCTTTCCTCTGACCATTTGCACAAATGACAGCTTTGGTGGATGAGCGGGGGACGATGGCTCAATTGATGTTAATACTTGCTCCACTGTCACTTCCTCCAGTTGGCTGAGCTAAAGGATGGACGTCAAACTCCACTCCTGCATCCTGTGATCAATCATTATCATGAAATGTTTCACATTACAATTTTAGCATTTGTTATTTATAAAATTAGGGTCTTTAGTTTTCAAGTTATTAGGTAATAATAGCAATATATATATAAATAAACTGATTGTAATTCTTCAGTTCAGTTCATAATCATTCCTGGAATATTATAGTGCCTATGCTTCAGCACCTCACACCCCCTCCCTCCTCCATAGACAATAAAGAAAGCAAATGAATAAATGACGAAAAAAAAAATATGTATATAATTATAAATAAAAATAACATGAAATAAATTCGCCCACCTTCCAGATGCTTTCTCTGGCGCGTCGAATAAGAGCCATTTCACATGAATCGGTGATTCCCAGAGGAATATATGATTTCCAAAAGGAGTAAGTCAGAAAATACAAGAAGTGTAGAAGAACCAAGTCAGAGTCGCCAATGTGAGCACAAACTGAAATTTTGAATCAGCGGAAAACGGAAGTTGATATGCAGGTAATTTGAATAATGAATTATGTGACGTCACTTCTTTGTGTGTAAAACCTGTTGATTTCTACAGGACATCAATTCATCGCCAATTCCGCTCGCTGCTATGTGTTCATGTTATGGCTGAAGATATTCAATTTACATTTCAAATGCTAGTAATGCCTCTACAATGATCGCTGTCGTTATTGTGATTTTGATTGGCGTTGTTGTTGTTGTCTGTTGCTGCAAGCGGAAGCTCCGTCCCCCCCTTCCAAATCCCCACACCACCTCCACTTCCGCCCACGGGAACCCCCCTTCCGCCTATGCTAATCAGGCTTCATTTATTGGCGTCAATGAACCCCGCCTGCCTATGGAGATGTCGCTATGCGTAAGGTGTAAATAGTCATTCAACTACACTGTTCTCATAATTATTGATGTTAATTATTGAAAATAATGACTCAATGTAATATTAATACTTATATTTATAGACTAATAAAAAATTCCTCTTTTAATCTGTGTTTTAAAACCTATAATGTATTTGGATTACGATTCCTGCGATAGGCACACAGTAAAACAAAACCAATCGTATGATCAGAAAACTGAAACTCAGAATACGAGATTCCAGCATTCCCTTATCAGATTATGTCTGAAACCAATGAGCAAATCTCTACACGCACGTAAATAACACCAACAGACAGGACTGGCTATTTCCACCTGAAATGTAATGCACGCAAACGCTGCCATTCTGACCAGCAGGCCTGTGCTAAGGGCCGTTGTGGCTTTTGTGTCATCGTGCCTAGACAATCATAACGGACCTTCTCAGACAAAGCTCTCTCAAAGGCACGGCTCCAAGCATTCTTTGGCTCCAAGTCCTGCTGAAATAAGCCCCTCGTTTTATAATCAGAAACCGTCTACACTGATCATTTATTATTATACTCCCATAATATTATCCCTGAACTCCACTGACTGAAGGAGAGGATCAGGTTGATATCTGACGTATTTATTTCTATGGTAGCCAGTGGAGCTTTTTTTTTTTTTTCGCGCTTTTGCGTTTCTCCTATCGTTTTTTTTTATATATAAATTATACGCTCCTTCTCAAACACCATTGCATAGAGTTTTCTAGATTCCGAGCACTGGTCCCTTCTAGCTAGGTTTTTCCCATGCAGGGAGCCAATGAGACCTTTATGTCACCGAGGATTCAAGATGATATTTGGTTGCATCTTGTGGAACAAGATCCATCTAGTAAAACATAACACCAGAGGTGTAGTTTGCAAGTAACCGCATAATTATACACAGCGGTCTTTTGTTAGAAGTACTTTAATTATTCATCCGATATGTCATTGCACCTGAGACCTGCCACACTCGGCTGTACGTATTGTTAATCAGTGTTATGTAACAAGAACCAATCGCGTCACAAACAGTTGCGCTGTGGTCAATAGAAGGAAATGAATTATGGGATTTATGGCATGTGCCGTTATTTGTAGTTCTTATTACTTACCGGATTCTGCGTATGAATATTTTCAGGAGTGAAGCATCATTATTTTCCCGGAGGGTCACTAGACTTAGACCTAACATTATGTTTGATCAATGTATCACATCCCTATTTTTATTATTCTTAAATAAGACCTCTGTTCATTACGGAACCTTTTTAGATCGATTATAATTATGAACTTCTGTGAGTGATGATCGAGAGACTAATTTTGATACATTATGTCAGCTATGAATAATTTGCAAGACAAATTAAAATATAAATTTCTTGCTTAGGCAGAATACTAGTAGCTTGAAATGAGATGAATACGATATGTCTCTTATCGACGGCTCTCATTGTTAACAATGGGATAGTTACTTTTATGACATCATGACGGTATGAAATCTAACGCGAAGTTAAGACATTAAACTTCTCAATTTCGATGTATCTCGGAATAATTCCATAGAAAGCAAAATGTCTAAAATTATGTCAGCAGTTTGAGACCTTCTCAATTGGTAGCTTATACTTAGACTGCTCAATTCTTGCCAGTTTTACTCGGTTCACATAAAGCACAGCTTGTCATGTAACTTTATTGACAGATCGAGGCATGTTCCAGGCAGAGAATTGTGAGTTTTTAGCCATGGGATTCTTTATGGTTTTGTTCATATACTTGGCTTCTATAGTTGAATATTATGTTCAGCATCGTCATGTTCATCTTCATCATCAGCCATCTCATAAATAAACAAAATTCGTATCAAAACTGCCTCTTGCCGGCGTATTTGTCTTTTGTGCATCTTCTATCATCTCTTACAAATTCAAAGAAATTTTTGATATCTGTATAATTTAAAACCCTCGAAATAAGATTGGCAAGATGTTCTGTTATTTATCTTGCTAAAACAGAAGCCTCCCCCTCTCAAAAGAGCAGTGGATTTCAAAATTCATGAAAACATCATGAATTATAAGTTGTTGTTTTTTCTAAAGACCCTATTGACCAAATGTGAATATTTCGCAGCGTTATCCAATGCCCAAGCATACCATGAGAATCTCGTGAATCAGACAGGAAATGCGTCAAGATCTGCATTACACAGAGTAATTTGGCTCGTTATACAAACACCCCTCGATTCGCTCACGATCAACAGTCTCCCTGCATGTGCCTTCGACGAAGCGTTGTCGCTAATTAGCGCTAGGCACAATGCGCCTCTCATATAATCCTCCTGGGAAACCCAAAACACCGTGCCGCAGAACCAGAAGAGCACAATGAACACCACGCTAACGACAGGCCCGCAAATGGCGCAACTCAATGATACTTTGATGGCGAACGTGAGTAACAGCGCCGATTGGATTGACAAGTTAAGGAACATCTGTGAAATTGGCTTCACTTTGCCCATCACTTGCTTCGGGTTGCTGGGCAATTTGTTTGCTTTTGTCGTACTTTGCCACCACAGCCCCAGAACGACCACGCAGGTGTTACTGCAAGCAATTGCTGTCACAGATTGGTTGGCATTGTTTTGTTCCTTGGTGCTGCGTTCACTGCGCTATGTCATCACGGGATATGAACGAGGGAACTTTTTCATGCACGCCTTCCGCTGGTTGTATCCCAGCACGTACATCTTCCGCTTTGCAGGCTCCTGGATGACCGTCTTGCTGACTGTTGACCGCTTCATTGCTGTCCGGTATCCGCTTCACGCTCAACGGTTGTGTACCCTGCGTCGCACGTATATTCTGATGTTGACGACAGGCGTGGGCACACTCCTCTTTTCCATACCAAGATTCTTCGAGTTCAAATTGATCCAGGTTGGGGAGCATTTTGGGGTGTTGCCAACCCCGCTTCTGACGCACCGACAGTACACAATAGGGTACCGAATTGTGGCGTATCTCCTCCTGATGTACCTCGTGCCGATGATACTCATGGTTATACTCAACTACATGCTTCTACGCACTCTGCGCAAGGCTCGCGAACGTCGCAGACACATGTCCAATTTCCCCACGGCGCAACACCTTCTCACCGCTAACCAAAATCCGATGATGTCACCTCCTTCAACCAGATACCAGACTGCCAGTAACAACAACATCACAGTCATCGTGATAACAGTGGTTCTCACTAGTATCATCTGCAACTCCACAGCTATGGTAGCTCACGTACTGTGGTCACTGGATCTGTCGTTTCCGGAGGTATTGCACCTTGGCCGACCGCGCCGTGCAATGTCGAACATTAGCAATGTTCTAGTGACGACCAACTCTGCGATTAACTTTGTCATCTACTGTCTTTGCAGTCGTAATTTCCGCCATGTTTGTATGCAGACATTCAACAGGGTGACTTCCTGCTCGTTCAGGTCATATGTTCGGCGCCAGACATCTACGACTGTGGCAAGCTCAATGTCCCTTCGCCAATTGTCCAATAGAACGACACTGCAAAGCGAATAGAATGAACTCTGAATCTACAAACACCCTCTTGAGTCTAATCGTGTCGCACTTTGTTTTTCCTATTTCACAGAATCGATTTTTGAACTATGTGGATTAGTATTTAAGGTATAATTCACGAAATGAAAAATGTTCTAGATTGTTATTTTCATGTGTAAACTTAATAATTGTCTTGGTAGGGGATTTAATAATTGTAGTACAAGTACATGTATATATAATCATACTGTGAATAATTTTCATGTTGTTGCAGATAAATCAAATATATAATGCATGTACTAATGTGGTTATATTTATTGTAGGCTGCAAATAATATTGTCTGGGTTGTTAATTTTTGGATTAATGAACTTAAAAAAAAAAAAATTTTGTATGGACTTCGAGTTCTAGCAAATCTCGGCATGTGGATAACTACTATCGGACATAACCGGCACCTGGCAATTAATTCGTTCACCTGAATTGGTAATTACTTTGCAATTAAGTTGCTTTGGTCACGTATTATAGATACTACAATAAACAGCGGTGTCACAGTAAAGCTCCTAATGACTATGTATACACTGTTATCCACCAACGTAGTCCATTCAAAATACACTGATGGCCAGGATGTTTACGTTGCTTGCCCATAATATGCCGATTGTACATACACTCCGTGCTTATATGTTATTATGTATTGTCTATTCAGGAGTACAGGAGGCGGTGTTATATTGCATCCATAGTGTTCATGTTCAAAAGACAGAATATTCCTTTGTATTATTTATCTTGTAACAATTAAGAGACTACAATATATGTCTCTCTTTTCTGCTCAGGATTCCTTGTTATATAATGCGTATCAATTTGGTGATTTGATATCAGAAAACAAAAGTATACACTATTATTGCGGTGATCCTGTTTTCTGTCTGTTATTTATTGGTGTGATTGTTGACCTAAAGTGTGACAGTATTAAAATTGTTTTCAAATGTGGCTTCAATTTTCAATATTTGCCAGATACACGTCTACATGAGCACGTAATACTCCGCCAAAGCACAACAAGGCAACAATTAAGGTGTATGTTGGAAGTACTCGATCGGATTATTGAAAGAGTCTGTCTCTCTGTGTGGTATGCTTAACGATATCAGTAGTACCACCCATGAACCATAACAACTAGAACACAATAAAAATTCTCATAAATCACAATAACAAATATTGTTTTCAATTAATTTAACATAAACTTAAACAAATATAAACTACAAATAATAAAGCAACAAATAAACATGTTGCTTGATGTAAAACAATGGATAACCTATGAGACTTCCTCTGGGTTAAATACTCAAGACATCACGTCATACACAAGAGGAGGCAACGGCTGGTAATGGATGGGAGATTTATCTGGCCTTTCCACCGCTCACAGAAGTTATGCGATGCATCCTTCCAGAGACTTACGTTTACGATTACAATGTACTTGATCGCTGAAGCGCCTTTCATACCAACTTATCTCATCTCTAAATCTTCAGTTCACATTTGCTCTCTGGCGGTTAATATCCATACAATGAGCTTATATAAATTTGTTATACCTCCTCAAAAAATAATACAGTGTTCAGTTGGACACACGTCTTCATTCTACGGCGCTAGACCACGGTGTCAAAATCTCGACGCCAGAATGGGGTGAGTATTGTGAAATCTTCGAAGCATTGGTGGCAGTTTACTGTCGAAGCGGATCAAAGGACCCAGGTGGACTACCTAGCACAAAAGCCCCGCTGAAGTACACAGGCCGGACCTCTCCGTATTGTCCTGGATTGAACAGGACCAGCGGAAATTTTGCGCATTGAATTTGATGTGCGTATCGGAGTCTACTCTTTCTGTAATGACAAATATGCTTTCTAGGGCGGAGCGAGTGGGAGTAAGGAGGCCCTAGGAGAGCCACATCGTCTGCGTAAACCAGAACGCCACGTATCGCTCTCAGATGACATCCCACGAATGTCTAATAGCACTTGAACGAGTTTGTTGTTTTCACATGAGCACCTGTTCACCTGGTGATCCTTGATAATGATAACTACATTAAGAGCGTCATTCTACGAGCTGAGTAAGCAGATGATAACCAGTGATATCGGTCATATACTGAGCAATGAAACGGACATCGTTTGTACTGTCGGTCAACCTTTAGCAATTTGTGGTCATATCATATAAAAATTATGATACTGCTTCAAAGTAAGTCAGAAGTAAATTGTTAAAAACCCACTATAATAAAATTATACATGCATATCGCATAGCTCCTTTGGTCCCAACACGATCATTACATAATATAATTGACTGCTAGCAGTCTGAATCCTTCTGTCACAAAATACATTAGCCGTAGGTAAATCGTAATTGCAAAGTGTATTGATTAATACCTCCTAAATACAATTCAGTAGAGGGATAAACTAATTTACCCCCAGAAATACGTTTTCTTAGAGGGGGGGGGTGTGAAATATTTACCCCCGGAACACAACGTATGGTATAACTTCGCAGCCCAGCAACGTAATTACAACATTTTAGCAGTTGTTCACGAATTTAAGTGGTTTAGCGACTAAATAAAACTAATCAGAAATCGTACAATGCAATTTCCGGTTGGATATGTAAGTTTTTAAAGCCGAAAAGCACTTAAATTCAATGATTGAAATCGATATTTATCGCGATAGTTTTCTCATTTCTACATGACATTATACGGCACTAAAGACTATTTTATAACCTATTGGGATACCATAGTCATTTTAATATAAAATTCAGTTACATGGATATCCACGAAAATCGAACGATTGCCCCCCCCCCCAAAAAAAAAAAGAAAAAAAAAAGAGAAGATTTTTGGGAGAATTAATTTAATGGCAACGCAGATGCTATTTGCTACGTTATATCTACTACCATCGTCGTTAAGGCACATTTACTTTGTTATAAATAATTATATCAACTCGTCAACCGAATGATTTCTCAGTTAGATAGTGGTTGGTAATTATTAGAGTAAGTTATCAAGGAGCTTGCGCATGCATGACCAGAGATGAAGATAGGAGAGATAAGAACTCGTAATGATAAGTAGCCGCATTTCCTCTGATTACCTCCTGTTGCTCAATGAGCATTATGATAACCGCCCATATCGCTGTATCTGTTATTTCTTACGACTATAAATAACACGAATGACTATTAATTGATATAAATTTTAGCAGCACATTTGGTGGCAACGCCGATGGGTATGCTCGCTTACAGCATCTTCTGCTCTGAGCTGAACGACGAATGCCTTCTGCGAGGCTGCGTCCCTCGTGAAATATTTCTGAAATATTAAAGAGGACCTCTGGTTGTTTTGAACTAGTAACGTATGATAGAGGATACATCCCAAAAGACAAATACGCCTTTTGACTGACATACTTTTAGACAATACGCTTGCTGTGCACTAATTCCTAGATACATCGAATTTGAGAGGTTTAAAATCTCACTTTATTCTCGCGTTCGATTTCATACCGTCGTGACGGCATAAAAGTAATTCTCCTATTGTTAACAATGGAAGCCGTCGAGTGAGCAGATCTTTCAGCAGTTCTCATAAAAAAAATTTCGCACTCATCTCGTTTCAAGCTATTAGAACCGATCTAAAAAGATTCCGAAATGAACAGAGGTCCTCTTTAACTACACAAATTAATGACTCAGTAAAATGACTTTTGATAGAGAGGCTACTCCAAATTAATGTAAACTGTAATTATGTTGAGATATAATGCGCATTATGCGATAAAATTGCACGTTTGTAGCACTTTACGAAACTTCCCAACATACACTTAATTACATAGATAACTTTATTTTTGCATCACCCTGTAGTTGTTCAGCTCTTTGACTTGTATTATCATAGGAAGTTGTATCGCTATTAAGAATAATTAATGAACCATTTTCCCCATTCACTGGTGGCATCAATTTTAAACACCCTGCATGTTTCATCTAGGAGTATATAACATATATGATATACATTAACCAACTCCATGTAATTATGCCTCTGAGGAAATTCACGTAGTCACAGCTGTACACCGTGGACACATCAGCTATTACCTTTCACGCCCTGGGTGACATGTCTTATTGCTGCCTTGGGCCACAACTTACTTGTGTAAACTAGCAGACGATTCGTGCAATCTCAAAATAATTGGTCAGAAATGTCCTAACGGAGCCTCATAATATAAAACCCGGATTATGAAGTGGTATCGTGCATTTTCTCTTTCAATTTTCAGCTCAGAGAATTGCAATTAGCAATAAAACAACGGGGTTTATTAGTTCTTCACGTGTCTCACCACGAGACACGTGATTGCCTTTCTCGAGTGTTTCACTAATACAATCGCCCTAATATAGTCCCTTAAAGGGATGGGGAACTGAATTTTAAGTGATGTTCTATTGACTGATAGCACCAATTGATAGCATTCCGTGCCAAAAGCACCCTGCCTGGATGCAAGCGTAAGGAAATAATGCATTCCGAATATCGGTGTTAGCATTGCGCCTATGGGAGAATGGCTTCCATTGCGAAGTATAGGAGGCAAACGTCAGCTGATGGCTTGGTTTGGCTGATGGCTGATTGGTCCCGTTCCCCTCGTGAAGCTATCGATTTCAGCCAATCAGAGCAAAGCATCTTCGCCATAAAAGGACATCTTTGTTGTTTACGAAACGAAAGCGCATGCGTGGTGCACTCTGGTTGACCTTTTTACTGTTTCAGGATGAGAAACGCGGTAGGTGTCATAGAAAATCGCCTGTTAAAATAAGAAAAATAGCGAAAAATATTTTTTTTTTGCGCCTGACTGGTGGCAAAATGATTATTCTATCTATTTCCGAAAAGAAAATAAAAAAATATCAAGGGGTTTAGTCGCAGGACACGGTGATATGACGAGGCCCATTGTAAAAAATGGGGAACTCGGTGTTTCATCACAGCGACTGACGTCACGCCTAATTAGCAATATATCTCCCGCGAAATCGTTAGCGATTATATTTCTTGTGTGGGCCAGGCATAAGAATCATTTTTGGTGCATCAAATAACGACTCAAAGTCCATTTTCAACCAGTTCTCCCTCCCTTTAATACGCTCACAACGGTTGTTACAATGAAACAAACCCATGTTAAATTACCAAGAGAAGATTGTGCAAAAAGAGGTACGTTTTGCCTTATGTATTGTCCAAGTGTCAATAGAGAAAGGGTTCCTTCAAATTGCTTCTGAAGAGAAGGCCTTGAACAGTTTCAAAATACACAAGTATTAATAGAGGTCTGCGTCTAGTGCGAAAAACATGGGCCATACGATTGGACGTGCTGAACGATCAGCTAAGTAGCTACAACCAGGTACTATAACCCATGAGCTACGTCTCGGTAGTTACAATTGAGAATTTGGGCATAACCACACTTCACAAACATAATTCAGAACAAGCCAGAATTTTTTTTTTCTTCTAATTTTCCAATATTTCCAGTCTTATGGTTCCGAATGAACGACAACATTTCAGCCGATATCAAAACATAATTTCATGCTTTTATTCGGACGAGGCTGGGATATTGAACAGATATATATAATAAACTAAATACGTTGGTTTATTAGCCCTAAACCTGACACTTCCCACCTCATGGAGCTACGATCAGAAGTGTTTCATAAAATTTGAAAGGAATAGCCAATTATGAGATGACAATAATCAATCTCTGTCCAATCAGGTATCCCAAATCGACACAATGCAACGTACGTGTTCTGCAGTGGTGAACATCAAAGAACATGCAATGCGTCATCGCAGTTACAGCTATTATAATAATCTGTGTGTCTGCATTAGGTTGTGATGACGTCATCACCAATTACGAAACGCTAGCAACTCGATTGGCGAGCTCTCAAGGCACGGGGCAACCACAGGGCTCATTACATCACAACAGGGCCAATGCTCATTAAACCATGACGCGTGTCTGGGGACCAATCAAACGTTCTCGTTGCTCAGGTCGATCGGTGAAAAGCAGGTTGAAGCTGTTAAGTATTCGAGGCTAATATCTTCAGAATCCCCACCGAGAACATGACTATCAAGAGCCTCAAGGGAATACCAGACGTGACAATCGGTTTCAGCTTCGTTACATACCCCAATTACCAGGGAAAAAATCACTTGTTTACTGATTAGCATTGGTCACCTCAGTCTAATTAGATTGCGTAAGGATACTCAACCACGTCATGACATCTAGATACCTTGTTATCTGCCCGCTATCCAAATTTCCACTACATTGTTTAGTGGCATGTTCACAATATTTACTTTATTTGAATGCATTGCTCATTATTATTGGGTAATTTATTGAAGAATGCTTTAACCAATTATTATGAAACCTCGTTGTTTCTCTCAGTGTTTATATACTTTTTATTTGACAAAAATAATAGAAATGTAACTTTTGCGATATCCAACATTGCATTAATGTTGCATTAATAGTGGCATGAGATAATATATAAGATACAATTTGAGTTCAATTGTCTGAAAAAAAAAAGAAATTGTGATATTCTGTCAATCCTTTACCCGATAGTTGCAGTACTGTTTGTTATATACACGTACGTTTGTGAACTTAACTTACTCCAACATTTTCCATATTTTATTTTACTCGAGCATGTAGGGTATGGTTCATGTATTAGTATCCAATTACATACTAGTAATTGGGTTGCATTTGTTTGGGATTCTGTGTAGATTTGGGGGAAAAGTTAATTCACAGAGAAATCAGCCATTATGCCTGGTTTCAAAGTTCAAATATTGTGCACGAATTTTAAAACCGGCAAAAATACGAAAAGAATTAAAAACAAAAAACAAAAACAAAAACAAAAAAACAAAAAAAAAAACAAAAAAAAAACAAACAAACAAACAAACACACACACACCAACATATTTAATTACTTGTATACTAGTATTCATGCATGCAATCCTCCGTACCAAATGCCTTGCTCAGCTGGCATTTCGTAATTACTAATATCGGACATTGCATTTCATATTAATACCCTGATCACACTAAAGGCCAGAAGCCAAGTAGAAGTTTCCTTACTTTATCCACTGATCATCCTGCTTCGGGGGTGTTCATCGACACTGACAAACTGCCTCACATTACTATGCCTCCTGGACCTCACATAACAGGTGTATGCTATCTGAGATAGGCGTATGTTTCATTTGATGCTAATGTTGCCCTGCACACAATCATGTTCATCGTTGACGTTCACAATCGAGCTTTACAGGTATCAATAATACCTAAATATTAAATTACTCTGAATGTGATGATCATTGATTTGTGTTCATTGAATCAGCTTATATAGGCCACATAATTTTTATTTTTTAAATGCAACCGACGATCATTTTGAATCATCGGTTACAAAACATTCTCATTTGTGGCGATCCTCTTCGTTCGCAGGATCCAACATCAGTCCAGTGTGGGGTAATTTTATCTCCTACCCAACCCCAAAGGGCTCTGAATGGGGATGAATATGACAATGATGATTCACTGCAAGATACACCGATTTATTAAACACATTAATGCTTAGTGTACAAGTTATCAACCGGTGGTTTAGATGGCTATGTTATCTGGCTGTGAGGGGCACCGGATAGCTGAGTGGGTTAAACCGCTGACTGCAATCCAATGCCGACCGTGGGGGTCGAGGTCCCGGGTTCGAGACCCGATCAGGCCAAGGGCGTTATGATTGTGAATTATAATTGTAATTCGTTATAATTGTAATTCTTCGGTGACTCTGCAGTGCTGCCCAACTGCGTAACAAGGCCGGGCGCTGTGTACTACTGTCTATGGTGGTAGGCAGGATAAAGAACCCTTGGGATTTATCGATAAGAGTAGGGGGAAACCCCGGTCCCGGGTCTTCTGTTCTGGCGCCCGTATCATCCGATCGGATTGGGTGGAGCCGTAAAACCCCATCACTCACTCACTTAACTGGCTGTGTGTGGCTGAGGAACGCTATAGTCCTAGCGCCGGTAGGTGAAGCAAGGAACTTCCATATATAGTGCTGTCAGGTTGGTCGTTATAATTATACCATTCGGGACGGTCTTTAATTTAATTAATGTTCGTCGAAAAGTTAACTTTCGCCTTGATATTCTTTAAAACCAAAGAAATTCGCATTTATTCCTTTCATCCCCTCATTCAATGTGTAAAATAGTGAATGAATATCGCGTTAATCCAGTCAAAAGGCTTTGTCATATGTAAAATTGATCGTATTATTGATTGTGTATCTTCTGAAAAAAAAAAAATCATAAGCCAATAAGACCGAACCGTATTCGATCCTTCGGAGGCTTGGATGCGGCCAGATTAAATGAGACTTCTTCGATATTGTCACCCATGGAAGCTGATGTATCCTGATTGTAGCGACCAATACGTGATATCTTCTGGTTGGCACGAACCAAAATAAGATTAAAATATTTGACTTACTCTAGAGGTGTATGATCATATATATTTAGAGGCAAAAAAACCCACCTCAACTCCTTTGTTATGCCAACACCACATTCCGGGTTTGCATTGCATATAGACACGAATTTGTGCGAGTACTAAGATAAATCACTTGCGCGCATGCATTGCTGAAATTTCAAAGAAAACAAATGGGACTAATTTGGTTTCGTTGGAGCAGCAATCGACAAGGGGTCAAAATAAAAATGTTCGATTTACTTGGTCAGATATTCCCTGTCCTCTGACTCAGACGCCAATAACACATGTGAAGATTTTGATGCAAAATTTCTCGATGAGACTCTAAACCCTATCATGTGGGATGTTGTTACAGCATCGAATCAGGTCTCTGCTATTTTGGGAAGACAGGAGCGGTGAGGAATTACTGAATTTATCCCATAAATGTTCATTTGGTGACAGATTGGCAGATGTGCCAACCATTACAATGCCATGAGTTCACTCCTCTTATTCGTGAAGATTGCGATGATCATAGCAAGGTATGGGTGAGCATTATTTTGCTGCAACGGTCGAATCTCCGGATATTCTTAACCCGGATTTGGGGTCTTTCATGGGTATCTGAGCTCCTATCTCCCCTACCTGAGCCGATATCAAAATTTTCTCTGTCCCATTCCTCCCCTATCACATATCCCGTAAACATGCTGTTCTGAACCAGTCCTAACCTGCAGCTCGCCGGGTTTGTCACTCGTCTCGGTTTGCTTTCACTTTTAGGCATCCAGAACGAGATCAATCCACGGAAGATCTATTTTCTGCTTGCTGGCGCGTGTGTTGTGTGGTTGATACACTCTGTCCGATTTGACGGTTTGTAACTCATGGATCAACATATTAAAAACTAAACTCCACGCTCGAAACAGAGTTAGATGAACGAATGGGTCACGTGTCATGGAGGACGGAGGATGCTAGACCGATGATGCCACAAGTCATCGAATATAAGTTATAAGTCACAAGAAAAGTATCCAGTCGGTAAGGTGAAAATTTTACTGATGCAACTTTATTAACCTGGTGGCCATTAACAGTCGCAGATCAGTGATGGAAATTGGCGGATCACGTGTTATTTCACATAGTTTGTCATATTTTTTATTATAATTTTTTATTGATTCTCATGACAAACAAAACGTAACGAATATATAAATGGCATAAATAAGAGAATCAAATGGCGAGGGGGGGGAAATGAACCCCTTGTATTGGTTTTATTATGTGAAACAAAAGAAATAGATTCAGGATCAAAATGATGAACAAAAAATAAAAGAGAAAAAAAAAAATAAATAAAAAAAATCGAACTACAAAAAGACAACAACAAAAAGTTTTTGATGTAAATAATTCAATAGCTCAAGTTAAATCAACTTTTTTTCCTTCATTATTATCTTTCTTTTTTCTTTCAATAAACTTTGTTTTTGTCGTCTTCTCATCTTTAATATTACGATAGACCCACACGGGATCCCAGTTTGCAATCATTTTGATAACAACATATTTAATAATAGTAGTTAATAAATACTTAATAAATGCATTAAATAATATGGCACTTCGCAAGAAAACCCGCCATTTTGCGGTACATCATAACCCATGCGTGAGTGCTTCTCAAATCTTTGAAATAGTATCGGTTAATTTAGCTCTTCAAGGACGTCTATTACATTAATAACAGAGCAAACCAACAAAGCTGCATTGCTTCATATAGGCATCCCTTTGTTGTAATTATTATGCAAAGATGTTTACTATATGTGTCTGTGTTTCTAAGAGGAATGAACTCCTCAAGAGCTAGCTTCGAGATCCTAGATGCCTGTACCGACAACTGGATCATTCGATCATAGCGCAATCCACACGAGCCAGATATAATCATCAATACTAGAATCAAATGCCAATATAGATAATGCGTGAGATAAGAGAGAATAATCCACTTATACCTGTATAGTGCACATGCACCATACGAAAGGTACAACATTCTCGGAATCTAGAACGTATCTATAATGCATGTGTACGTTTCAAAGTTCATTAATTTATCATTAGGGTATTCTAGGTTTATAATCATTTATTCAGTGAATCAATGAGACGTAAGAATGTTTTAGTGAGGAGAGCTACACTCGGATCAATGATCAACGAATTCAGGATGGATATAATTCGTCACAGCTGCAATGCTTTCTTCAATTATTTGGTGAACTTTAAAACGTGTAAAGATTTCGATATTCAAACTCTGTACTGCGCAGTTGAGAACGGAGATTATGAATTTGTCCAAGAAATCCTGCAATCGGGATTGGATCCGAATTGTCGTGGAGATCCAGTCAGAGAACCACTGCTGCATATTGCTGCAAGAGACAATCGTGTGGGAATTGTCTTCCTCTTGGTTTTGTTTGGCTCGGACTGCAACGTAACGAACGGAGTTGGGGAAACTTCGCTTCATATCGCCGCACGTTTCGGTTTTGTCGATTTGGTGCACGCATTGATTGAAGGAGGTTCGGAGAGAGAGCATCGAAATCGAGAAGGAAAGACTGCGCTGGATATAGCACAAGAAGAAGGTCATGATGCTGTTGTTGAGATCCTTGAGAGGAGAATCAGCAACAGCGTTGAAAGAGGCCACTTGAAAAAACGAACAGTGTCTAATTCGCAGTGACATTAACCATATGCCAGGCTGGGAGATCTATATTTTCATTCATTTTACTCACTCTGATATTAATATTATAAATAAAATTTAAATGTTATTGGTCTATATTCACGTACGTAACGCAACATTAGAACTCCTATGTGTTCACAACAAATTATCTCTGGTTATAGAACCCCCAAACGTGACAGCCCTTGGCGAGCTATGATCACAAGCAGTGCATCGCCACTTATGACCTAAGACATGAATCGTGGTCCGCTTGGTTGTTTCGGTTAGCTTGATTACGCGATACGCGGATAAAGAGAGGCGGCATTATATATTTACAAGAAGGAACCGTTCATTTCACCATTCATCATGTAGCAATCACTTATACTTAGCAATTAAGTATATCTGTCAATAAAAATGTCAGCCAATCAGGCTGGCATGTTTATTTTGAGTGCTGAAAACGTGCATAATGAACGTGTTGAAATTCTATGCACGCTCACATGGCAGACAGAATTACAATGTAGCAGAAATTATAACGGCTTAAGAGTGCAGCTGTCATTGAACGTTATGATTGTCTATGCCGCTCTGTGGTTTTGCAATCAATGCTTGAACAATCTGCATGGAATTAAACTGCGGAATTGCGTGAACATATAGAGGAGTCACTGAAAGTGTCGGAGTACAGTTGTAAGCTTTTGTTATCTGCAAACTACGTTCCATTATAAGTGCATATGTATAATAGCAAATTGCAGAAAGCCAAAACCAGATATGATCCCACACTTAACTAGAAAACACTTATTATATTGTAGCTAATAAGTTCTTAGGCTTGACGCCTGAAAGTGGAACACGTACGGTATGAGGGCCCCAACACTTTCTGTTAGCATCCTATATGCTCTTTTTATAGGATGCTACTTACACTAGCATACATTATTATACCTCGTGATTATAGAGGTTACGTTGCGTCGGCATATATCACGTCCGACTCGGGAATTTCATTAAAGTATGCCAGGCTGATGCAATATCGAACTTTATTTGGAGATCGGTGTGAAATGTAGATGCCTGAAAGTTCATTAATTTCTGCATCGAATGATATAACAAATATCGCGTGTTGCAATTATGTCTCTGTCCGAGCAACTTTTGAGCTAGATTGACTGGACTATATTAAGACGCAATGCAATTTAAGAGTTGAGCCTGGAACGCAATGTCTGAACCTAAAACTTGAAGAACATAAAAATGAAACATAGGCACACAATAGTGAAAGCGGAGAATTTATTGATAAAATTGCTTCCGGCAAGCTGGAAGGTAACATAAACCCACGATTCAATCTGTAAAGTAGATTCGATCTGACACTTAGTCCTGCCTATTTGGATAACGATATCTCTGCCCCAGGCAATTCGTGTGGATTTGAAGCCTACATAATTGCTGTGATAAATAAGGGAAGGTTCCTTGTTGTATTCCCAGTGAAATTGTGGTTGTCTCAATACAGGGTGATATCATGAATTTATTACTTGGTACCTTGTTATATCTGGTTCAACTATCCTCAGTGAATGCAAATTCCGACCTGAGCGAATTTGCAGTTTTTCAGTTTCTAGAGCATCTGCAAGATGACAACACAAACTTTAATCTCATTGAAGCCATGGCCACATCTGTGAATATGGTGAAGAAGAACTGGAATCACTGTCTTCCAGGATATTGCATCAGGCTGACATGCAAAGAGAAGAGGCTTCCCGCCCTGTGCGGCAGGACCTGCTTTGTTGCTCCTCCACAGTTTCCAATGATGTGTGAATGGTTCATCAGTGGACCGTCCTTCATCTGGGGACTCAATATAAGTGTTGAAATAAAGCAGTGGACCTCAATACATTGTCGGCCAGATGAATTCACCATCATCCAGCAATACGAAAATTCGGAGGTCAAATATGAACATAAGGTATGTGATAAAAACCAAGCTGAATTCTATTTTACCTTTACTTCCAAGTACAACTTTATTTTGAGAAGCATTGCGCCTCAACCCCATGACGTGCGCCTCTTTCTGGTGTACGAGAAGACTCCAGATGAATCATATGCTGAATCGCTGAATGAACATCGTTCCTCTTTAGTTTGGGGTTCTCTGATTTCCAATCCCTACAGCGATGAATATAATATCCTTTTTTGGTCCTTAACAACCGAACTGGGACAAGTTCCGATTGTACAAGTCAAGAACTCCATTTGCAGTGACTGGAATGCTGAATTAACATTATTTGATGGACCCATTGTCAAGGCAAGGATCCTGAGAAGGCTCAACTGTTCTGTTTTACCCTCGAATTATGTGTTCTCTGGACGCCATGCTTATGTTACTCTGGAAGCTGACAATATACTTTTCATATCGGCAGATTCCTATTTTAGTTACAAATCAATTGAGTACTGTGCTCTACCCTCTAGTCATTGTGAGCCAATAGAAATTAGTGACAATGTATTTTTGACACAAAATGGTCGGAATGGTATGCAATTTTGGAATTTCACAAATACTGAGCCGGATGGCTATCTTAGGATGACCATCCATTCCCTGACCTACAGCGGCTTGATAAAGGGAGAATGCGAGTATGGAGGCCTCTATTTCCTGGCCATGGGTGCTATACCGAAAACCGCCATCAATATATGCCACAACATTGATCCTGCACTAATTGTAGGTGACAACATGACTCTTGGATCGATGGCCCAGAGTTTCCAATTAATATCTTTATCGTATATCTCAATTGGAACATTGCAATTTAACATCAGCGTATACCCCGAGGAATGTCAAACAGTGATTAATATCTGTGATTCATTCATTTATCTTCGCCGCCTTTTCCAGCTGAACCCAACAAGTTTCAATGAAAACTACTTTATAAAAATAGAAATTACAGGATACAGGCTTGGTGGCGGAATCCCTTCCTTCAGATTAACCCATAAGCACTTGATGCTGGACGTTGTGTTTATTGTTGCTGCCTATACACTGAATCCCTTGATCTACATTCGGTCATACAGAGGCTGTCTTCATTTCCAGACGGTTACCAGAGATAGTTTTGAGTTCAAATGTGAGGTCGTCGATGCAAATGATGGCTATGGAAGCTCACTTCGAAGGATTATCAACGTAACCCCCGGGATCGTACCTCGATATAGCTCAACTATTCATGGAACTTACCAATGTAAAGATATGTTATCAGTAAGCACAGATCAGTATCTGATTAAATATAATTTCTCTGGGACATTAGTTGTCCCGTACCTGTATGAGCGGGTCATAGGCTACCGATACCACGAACTGATGCGGTGGAATTCGAAAGAGGGCCCTATTGTAATGCCGGGTTACGATTTTATTAAATTTATCTTTTGGCAGTACTATGGCTGCGTATTTGGAGTGTACTTCACAATCGTGAGTTTTAAGTTAGAGAACAGCACTTTAGTACGCACAGGGAATGCCAACAGCAATGCGATTATCCCTCATTCAACAGCATTTTTGTTCCAAACGGCTGAAGAACCTCTTAAATTCACAATTAGTCAGCTAAATGATAATTTTGTAGGAGGTTGCTGCCAATTTGTGGTAAGCTTCACCATTACTGGCAACGTGTCTACAACTCCCATCCACATTAAGACAACTGTAATGCAAGGAGATATGTACAAAGGTGTTTTGGTAATTCGCAAAGTCACCAAGAGCATAGTTTTTGAATGGTTCAAGCAACAGATCCTTGTTCTACCAATTTCTCTTATATATTCCACATGGTTACCATGGGCATCAATGATTCCTGGCAATGCTGAGGTTGAGATTAAAGTTAATGGTCAGTCAGAAAAATTCCAAGATGCCAAACTTGCTTTGCAAATAAAGAAGCTGGACACAAATCGGCGAAGTGCCTTACCTCCTTACTGTAGTACTGGAATGAGACATGATCTATTGTGCAGACCTAACACAACACAGATCACAAACCAAATGAATCACTTTCTCAGTTGGAAAGAAGCCCAGTCTATATGTGTGAATGATGGTGTTAACATGGTTTCAATTTCCAGTGATTATGAACAAGATGAAGTGCAACATGTCCTAAAAGCATTTGACCCACAAATGCCTTTCAGTACAGGCTCTACGGCTGGCTTGCTTTTTGTTGGGTTAACAATGATCACTGAGGTGAGCTCTGATGATTCATATTTCACTCCAATTCGTAAACTACAATGGGAAGGTGGACTCCATTACAATTATAGAAATTGGCTGGAGGATGCTTCCGCAATAGATGACCGAGTGCTTAGTGTGTTCTATTCGTTAAATATTACCACCTTTTCACAATATCGTGATTATAATGGATATTTAATCGAATTTAATAGAGACGCTGAAAGCAGAGAAACGAATGGCTCTGTACCGCAATACTCAGGAAGTGTAACCCGTGGTTCTGAATCATGCACGGCAGTTCCATTGGATCAGTTGAATTCCAATAAATGGATAAAGATACCGTGTCACCAGGAATTTGAAAACGCTTTTGTTCTTTGTAAGAGGTCCAAGAAAGCAGAACCCAGCCAGCCCCTACCTGTTGTTCAACACACCTATTGTCGCTCGTCTTGGTTTCCATTTAACAGTAATTTAGGCATCAAATGCCTGAAGATGATGTCCTTACAAAATCCAAATCCTGAGACGGCACAGGAGACATGTAGTCGGCTTGGGGGAGTTTTGTACAGTGAGGAGGCTAAGGATATTTCAGCCGCGGCTTCGTTCTTTGTGGCTGGTAGAAATATTCTTGAGAAATGGATGCAGCATAAGCTTGAGAGTATTTTAATTCAAGGTCGAGATGGTGAGACTTGCCTCAGAGTTCGCTGGACTGGGGTTATTACTGGGTGGAAATCTGATCGAGTCCCTTGTGTTGACCACCAACATGAGGCAGACTATATTCTGTGCGAAGCACGACCTTTGGACTTCTACAGAATGGGTGTCAACGGGTTATTTCAATGTTCTGACAACAGCTCTATTTTCAGCCAGCACAAATGTGATGGTGAAATTGATTGCCCAAGTGAAGATGACGAGAAAAATTGCATCGAGTGTGAAGCTATGACGCAAGGTAGTTCATCGTACTTCATGGATTATTGCCATTGTCCAAACTTTACTAGATCCTTTGGGTTTCGTTGCAAGAACGGCCTTTGTATTGCGTTGTCCAAAGTTTGCGATTGTCAAGATGACTGCGCAGATGGAAGTGATGAGTTTTGTTTGCCGGAAGTATGCTTAAACACTAGGTGCCCATTACGTAACGACTTCCAAGATGACCTCCAAGAAGCAAGAATCCAATACAAGAGAAATCGATGGAAGTGCTCAGAATTTGAATGTTCCTCTTGTAATTTTGGAGACTTTATAGCTTGCTCTCCAGGAAGTAATCAGTGTTATCCAAGGCACAAAGTATGCACATATGAAAGGCTTGCTGGACAGGAAATAGCTTCATGCAACAGTGGAGCCCATCTTCAAGGCTGCACAGGCGCAACATTTCCCAACCTGCTGTCTTGTGGCGGGGGAAACTACAGTATCCCATATAAGCACGTTTGTGATGGAATCACAGATTGTCCAAATGGCAGGGATGAAGCGCATTGTGAGTGGTATCACTGTGATGGCTTGATCAGATGCAAACATGACCAATTCTGCGTCCATCCCGCAGAATTGGGAGATGGAATTGTCGATTGTCTTCAGTCTGGAGATGATGAGAGGTTATGCCAGGACTTCCACTGTCAGACGGGTTGCAACTGTGATGGATTGATTCAATTGTGTCCACACGGATCACTATCTGACTCTGTTATACTCGATCCTGCCACCAGAATGCTGTTACTGATGAGCTCAAATGTGTCTGCCGATGTCGTTCTCAAAGCACCGCTATATGGTAATCTCGTTGTACTGGATGTTAGTTCAAGTAGAGTTCATAGTTTGCACCAATTCACTCATAAGACGCCACTTCTGACACTATTGAATGCCTCACACTGCCATGTACCTCATCTGCTCTCAAGGACCTTTAAAAACAATCATAACCTCAAATTGATCGATCTTAGCTGCAATTCAATAGAAACTTTGTCAGTTGGAATTTTTCTTGGTCTACATAACTTAGAAATTCTAATCCTGAGCTATAATACTATTAACTACATTGAGAAGCATGCTTTTGACCCTTTGAACAAGCTGTGCAAACTTCTAATTGACAACAATCATATCAAAAAGTTGACATTTGTTGGATTCCTGATGAATAGTCAAGTTGAGTTGCTCAGTGTGAAAGGAAATGATTTAGCTCTAACCTGGTTCGATCTCTCTGATATAGCCGCCTTGGGTCTGACAACAGTGTATATGGATCCTTCTGAAGCTGCCTGGTGTATATTCAGATTCCACGGAACACAAGTGTCGTTCGTTGCTGGGGATCCTTACACGGCATACTGTGGTCGGCTGATCACCGATGGCACAAGGAAGCTGATTATTACGACTGCACTGTGCTGTTTGGTTCTGAACGCATCTTGTTTTGTCTGGAGGTATTTCTTCACCAGACTTAGTGTATTGGATTTTATTATCTTGATGTTGACCATATTGGACGCACTTGGGGCACTGCATTTGTTTTCCTTGCTCATTGTGGATATTTTGTACGCTGAGCAGTTCGTTGCATTGAAACATGAGTGGGCAGCAAGCAATCATTGTAAGATTTTAACGATATTGAGCCTTGTGTACGCTGAAGGCAGTCACGTGATCATGATTCAAATGCTGTTTGAAAAGCTTAATGGTGTTATGCGAATCGAGGCACGCGATAAGGCAGACTTTACTAAGCAGGTCACCATTAGTGCAATTATCGTTGGTCTGATATTCATCATTGGTATTGTTCTAGTGGGAAAACTTGATGCTTTCGATGGAAATCCGCACTGTTCTGCTATTGTAATTGGTAGTTATTGGTACAAGATTGTACAGGCGATTGTATTGAAGCCTTGTGTGCTCGTTGTAATGTGGATTATATGTCTACGGATTTACTTCGTTGTGAAAACTAAAATGAGCATGACAAGTGGTAGAGTGTCGGGAGGAGCATCCACTACCAATATTGCTTTGACTCTTTTCCCCATAGTGATGATAAATTCCTGCCCTCTCATCCTGCGAACCATTCTCTTATTGATCGATGTTTCTCATAAGATGCTCTGTATTGTCCTGAGTATCATGCAAGTGCATGCAATATTCAATCCAATTTTGCATACGTTTGCTACGCATCAATTCCGAAAATGTTTTATTAAAACCAAATTGAGGAAATAAAATTTCAACATTGGGCTGTATTTTTTTTTGGATTAAACTTTGCACTATGAGCTGCGATGCAAACAAATACTTCAAAATGAAAATATGAGAAATTACTAATAATTTTATTCCGATATCACTCGTGACAGTTTAAAACATCCAAGCAAATTATACGTAAAAATATGTGGGAAATTGTAATTGAAAATATTTCTTTTATTTTTCGGACATGATTCTTTCAGAAGCGTGTTACCCCCCCCCCCCCCTGCCTTTTGTGTACATAAATCTATAATTACGATTATTGTAGTACTTTTTCTTCTACACCATTCAACACTCCTATAGTGACATGTCTATTTCCACAGTGATCCCAATTCCAAAAATTGTTAGAAAATCATCGAATGATAATAATAATTATAGATCAATTACTCTCGAGAGTCTTGCGTGTAAAGTATTCGACAATGTAATTTTAGATCTTGATATCAGCCAGTTCCAACTATTGATCTCCAGTTCGGCTCCCAAAGCCAATCATTCTACAACAACATGTTCTTTTCTGTTGCACGAACTCCTAGAATATTACGCCTGTAATAACTCACCTGTTTATGTTGGATGGTACCAAAGCTTTTGACCGCGTTAATTTTGTTTGCTTTCAACTTTAGGAAGATAAGTATAGGAATGCAAGTAAAATGAAATGGAGTAACTTCTACTATGCTTGAATATTGCAATGGGGTCAAACATGAGGGTGTCCTTTCTCCGGCACTGTTTCGTTTATATTTGGATGAATTGTTAGTTTTTCTTTCTAAATTGAATGTTGGTTGTTATTTAGGACAGTACTTTACAGGATCACTCGTCTATGTTGATGATTTAACGTTACTCGCCCTAAGTGTCAATGCTGCACAAAAATGCTTACTGGATGTGAGTAGTTTTTGGATATTTTTATGTCAAATTTGATTTCACTAAAATGTGTGTTTTTTTTTTTTTTTTTTTTTTTTTTCCACAATGCTACTCGATGGTGTCAATTTTTCCTATGTAATGATCATATTCCTGTCAAGCCACAATCCATTTAATTAGGCTCTTGTGTCGGTTTAAATTGCAATAGCTATAAGATAGAAAAAGCTTGTAAAGATATTGTATTACGAACGAACATCATTTTGTCACAATTTAAGCATTGTTCTTCACACATAGGCAAATCACGGTTTTCGTCATTTTGCACTTCTTTTTATGGTAACCCTTTATCGAATTTACAGAATGCATATATTGAACCCTTAGCACGCACTTGGAGACGTCAGATTCAAGACTTATTATTTCCGCACCCTCGTTCTCTTTCAAAATTGATTCCTCTTGTCATGGACTGCTTAAATTTTGATTTACAATTGTTACTTCGTTTCTTTAAGTTCTTTACAAAATATTTAATTCAAAAAATACTATTGTAAAATACATTAGTTGAATTCGCCCAATGCACTACTCTGCTGTTTCAAATATTAAAAGAAACATGCCTCTTTTTAGCCAAGAAACCCTCCGTTTTTGCCTCGATGTATCAACTTTCAGCAAACTAATGTGGAATCACCACTTAAATTTATACAGTCACAAAGAAATTATAATTTCCGATGCAAGAAAAAAAAAAGACCTGATATCTATAAATAATTCTATAATTCTCTTGCTAAACTTTGGGGAAAGAACCTTTTTTTTTTTTGGTCAATATTTCTCTACCATATAATATAAAATATAATATGTATATTAATATAATATATTATGCGTTGTAAGTATTATTACTTTCTTTTTGCTATTGTGTTCGATGTCATTATTTCCACATTATTGTGCACGTGTTGTATGAAATAAAGTTTTATTATTATTACTCCTGTCGATTTTTGCATAACGTATAGGTAGCATGTAACTAGCTTCAGGACACATCAAAACGGAACTCAGTAAGAAGAGGTGTAAAAGTAACATGAAGCGCAAGCAAGCATACAATAATTTAATTTAGCGGTACTGTGGCCATTAGGTAATGTAAATTACAATACAGTTGAAAGGTTTCGCTTTTTGCAAACCACATCCATTATAAGTGCAAGTGTATAATAGCAAATTGCAAAAAAAATAAAACCAGATGGTCCCGCACTTGACCTCAAATCGCTTGTTATATTGTAACTCATATGTTCTTAGACTTTGCACCTAAAAATGAAACACGGTTTGAGGGTCACAACATTTTTATTGTGCTCGATTGAGTTTCTGTGGGCTGAAGATAAAATCTTAATAAAATACATGGAGACATCATGTTACAACAACGCATTCACAAAAGCAAACGAAAATAACTCATTGTTAGGATTATGATTTACGGACTCAAATTGTCAACGTTAATTAAAATATGAGGAGAAAATCAGTCACAAATTTATGAAGAGTGCAACACCAATGTATCAGTGTGCGATGTTTGAATGAAGCTCAGCATTACTCACTCAGGTGGCGCTTCAGTGTGACAAAATCCAGAACTAGAATCCCTTAAAAAAACAAAACCAGAAAGATGATGGCGGCGGTTGCTATGCTGGTGTTGTACGGAGACGAATCGCTCTCCGTAAACTCCTGGGTCGGTAGGAGCTCCTCTCGTCGCCTCAGAACGAATCGCGATCGGCTGAGTAAAACTTCACCTGGAAATACACATCAGGCGTATTTTAAAATTTGAAAAATCACAATGGAGATAACATTGTGAACACCTTTCTTGTAAGCAAAATCCGTTCCGAGTCGTTTGACCAATGCACAGTCGGTCATTGCTAGATTTGCCAGCGTACTTCCTTCGCCTGGATTGTGGTTTCTTCGTCGCAGGAGGCAGAGCACGTGGACCATGGTGTCCATTCCGCCCAGGAGCCATCGACGTCAGCGATGCACTCTTCTCTATGCACCGAGTACCCTGCATAGGACACACAAGGCTATCACTGCATCTCACAGCATTCATCTGAATCATAATGTATTCACGTGCAATTGTGCATGCAAAGGATCAACGATCAAAGAAAAGGTGAATTATAGACTTACATAGACTTATCTGGCGGCCAGCAGAAATTCCAGTCATGACATAAAGGCAGTCAGTACTATTCCCCATTACATGAGAGACAGAGCAGAGTTTAATCCGCAGTTTTTTCTGTCTCTGGGTCTCGTGCAATTCATCTCGCAGTTCATTATTTGTGAAGGTGAGCCCTATATTGTGTACCTTTTATTCTATCCAATACGCGTAAACATTCGTTGCGAATGCTTTTTTTTTTTTTTTTTTTTTAGTACAAAAGAGCAGCATAGTGGCATAATAAACAATTCACTATATCAAGGAAGATCCGTCAAATAATACATGTTATCAAGTGCAGAGTTTCTATGAATTTCTTTAAAATGTGTCTATTATATAGTTGATATCTAGTTAACTCTATTCGTTCATTATCGTGGCTTATTTGTTTTCAGGTATCCTGTTTTCGTGGACAGGAGCTTACAAACTGAATGGATCGTGGGAGTGGGCCGGTCGGTGTGGGTCCGCTCCTAAGTTTTGATTCTCTCTGGGCAAATGGCATCACTGTGCATTTGTAATGGGGCACCCTAATTAAACAGTTGTTTGATAATGGGTGTGGTAGCAAAATTCAATTCATTCGTGAATTTGAACTGGTTGCTTAACCTACATAAGCTTAGTCATTGTGAAAGTCATCAACGCAACAATCACATCCAGACAAGACTATCACAATGGACTTCTCTCAGGTGTTCACGCAAACATCATAAAACCACTGCAGCGTCTACAAAACCATGCAGCTAGGGTTCTGACGAGGACTCCGCGGAGAGATCATATCACGCCAGTATTGAAGGACCTCCGTTGACTGCTGATCAAGTAACGCGTAGATTTTAAAATACTGTTACAAGTTCACTCTGCAATCCACGAGCCATTTGCGCCCTTATAATATATGAAAGAGTTGTTCGAGCAATATATTCCAGCTCGACCTCTTCAGCACAGCGACGACCCTTGGATCCTCATCGTTCCCAATGTCACCCGATATGAAGGCCAGCGAAGTATAAGCCATAGTGGTACACGCCTGTGGAATGCGTTGCCCCTGAATATTCGCTCAGAGCCCAGCAAAGAGACTTTTAAGAATATGTTAAAACGTGTTTATTCACAAGTACATTCGTATAGCATTTCAGCTACTTTATATGTAATATAGGTGTGGTGAGTTTTTATCCCAGGAGGAAGACGAGGCTCCTGCCAAAGGTTTTCTCGACATGTTTAAAGCACCTGATCACAAAGATAGACATGTAGCAGGCAAACGAATTGATCTTTACAATTCCATTTTTTATCTGAATGAATGAATTATTGCCAATGTTCAATTTCTGTACCATCACATAACAATGCTGAAAGTGTAAATGTGCCTGTACATAATTATGTTTTTATGGTGCTTTGGAACTATTATTGTATTTAGCACTTTAATATAATAAAATTTATTTATTTATTACAGTCATTTGCATAAATTTAAGACCACTTTGTCAGAATGCGTTTTTAGTTATTATATGGAGTCTGTGAGTCGATTTTCATGATTAAAAAAAGAAGGAAACAGGAAAATAATATACTTCTTAAGAAACTTTAATTATAATGACAATAGAACAATATAAACATTTGTGAATTATCCATTTCAGTACTTGGTGTGTCCACCTTTGCTTGATAGAACGGATTGGATTCTACGAGGCATGCTTCTGATCAAGGCATCACAATAGTCAGGGGTGATGTTATCTCGCCAAATCTTCTCTATTACACTCCTCAAGTCTTGAGCATTGGATGGGCGTTTCTCAGCAACTTTGTCCTTCATGTAGCTCCACAAATTCTCGATGGGGTTGAGGTCTGGACTGTTCCCTGGCCAATCAAGGAGCTTGATCTTGGCACTCTGGAGGTATGTCTTGACAAGCTTGCATCTGTGGCAAGGAGCACCATCTTGCATGAAGATCGAACACTTCTTCTCTTTCATTTGCTTCTTCAGGCCATCTCTGAGCATATTCTTGTATCTTTCTCCGTTCATGGTCACTTTAGGTGGTAGAAAGTGAAGTCCGGCGGTGCCTTTGCTAGTGATTCCTCCCCAAATCATCTGACTGGGTGGATGTTTCATCGTGGATATGGTGTAAACTGTTGGAAGGTAGATTCATCGGAAAACATGACCTTGGTCCAGTCTTGAGCTGTCCAGTGCTGATGTTCT
>KB303931.1:38494-63176 GCA_000328365.1 Capitella teleta | reverse complement strand
GCAAGCTGTGTGGACTGCAGTCTTGCTACAAGTCAGTTTCATTGCTATTTTGCGTTCTGAGTATCCCAAGTCATTCAGCGCAACTATTTGAGCTCTTTTAGTTGGCGTTAGTGATGCTTTTCGGCCCATTTCAGGGGGGTATAAACAGCTTCCTTTGGAGTGAAAACAATTGAAAATCTGACCAAATCAATGTGAAACAGGAAGTGAAAGGCTTAGAATACAAATGTGCATAGTTACCACGGCAACAATCGAACATATAGAATCAGCAGAGCAAAAGCTTTGATTCTGGCACTATTGACAAGGTGGTCTTAAATTTATGCAAATGACTGTATTTATTGTAGCACAAGTGAATACTTAACCTACCCACATAGGCTTAGTAATTGTAGCACACTCATGTTTCATCAGTATCTAATATGTAAATTGATTATAGTTCTTCTCTGATACAGTTAATAAAATGCTTCAAAGCAGTAAATAATAGTTATGCTTGATTATTATGTACTTGAAACTGTGCATAATATTATATCTATGAGGATTGCTTACTAATATGGGATGTTTCTATATTGTGAATGTCGTTTCGACTGATTTCTGAATGTTCTGTTTTGGCGTGAAGCGTGATGGGGTTTTACGGCTCCACCCAAACCAATCGGATGATACGGGCGCCAGTGTTCTGTTTTGGTCATTGCATTGTATCGCCCATATTGTTCATCGTTTTCTGAGATTGAAAATTGATAATAATTATGTCATTACTCAATAAATGCACTAGCTTTCATGTTTGGAATATTTTTTTTATAAAAAGAAGTAGAACTCTGAGTATACAATTATTACGAATAATTTACCCAACAGTATATTCCGATCACTTCCATCTCAAAAAACATCAAGTACTATAACAAATTCAATTATTTATCTTCAGTGGTAGCCATGCACCTTAGTATCTTCTGAATCTTGTCAGAATTTACATTATGAAGCATTCATTTATTAACCAATCACCGGAATCATTAGCGCAACATTCAGTAAAGCAATACCTTGTCATATCAGATGAGTTTTCATGTAGGCCCTACCGAAGTCATTAACAAGCAAGCTGTAGTGCCGGCCTCCACCTTTACATTGATTTTTTGGGTAGATAGAACGTATCTTCATAACTAATTAAACCATTGTATAGAATACTTGAATAATTAAAATGCATTCATTTGATCATCATGTTGTTGATGCAAAACTGTCGAAATATGTGCACCAGTAAATGTTATTATGCAGCATTGGATGATGTTATTCCTTAATAATATGCACATATTTCACAATTTTTTCATGTATCACGTGATTTCAATGGAACTATATTTGCTTATTTCTATTCGCCAGAATCGCTACTTGATGCAATACTTCACCAGATAACTCTAAGACTCTGGGAGTCGAATGTTGGCGTCTCTCTTGTCACTTGATAAGCCGTTTATCCTTTGCAAGTACATCGATGCAGTAGACAATGCATGCTCTACGAAGCATAGCTGCCTCGGTGTGGAAATGGTGTATACCTCTCACAAGAAGTTATGATGTGCTTGCATTTTATATCATTATTCCAAACTGATGCATTGCTTGAATTTCCTTGATTATCATGAGTTCACATAAAGGTGATTTGAAGGACATTTTTATCAGTTACAAACAACAATTTAATCTTTATTGCAATGAATTCCTGTAAAAATAAAGCACGTGCAACTATAATAATCGTTGATAGCAGGTCCAAATGTCATAGGAAAAATAACCACAAAGAAAATATACTAGGTCACCTCTTCAATTAACTATGTTTTCGAATGACGAAAAAATAGTGCCTGCCATACACGTGCGCAGTTTTCACTATATTTAATATATTATTAGCGGTGGGCGAATATTGATTAGAAGCCGACGCTTCGAGCAGTGGATATTCGTAGAAACCTAATACACAGCCGAATATATGCTCCGTCGATTGCAGCAATACTAGTGCCTTCGTTGCATAAACTTGTATAAGCACAACTTATGCTTAATGCCCCATCAGGCAGCTGACCAATCAAGAAAAACTCCTCTCGTGATTGGTCATGTCCTGTCATCTGTGCTGATTCTCTGTTCATTTCAGAACCTTTTAGAACGATTATCTGAATTGTTGTGAGAGACCAAGTTTGAAAAATTCGGTCTGCAATGAATAACATTCACGACAAAATAAAAAAAGAAAAAAAAAAAAGGAAAAAAAAAAAGAAAAAAAGGCTCTTTGACAGAATAGCTTGAAATGAGATGGGTGCAAGATTTTTTATGAAAACTGTGAAAGATCTGCCCATTCGACTGCTCCCAATGTTAACAGCAGAATGATTTATTACATGATACCACGAAATCATGATATCGAATGCGAAAAGAAAGATTGTAAACCACTCAAATTCTAGGAATTATGTCACAACAAGTGTTATATGTTGATATATCTCTGTCAGAAAACATATTTGTTGTTTGAAATACATCCTCTACTATACGCTACTAGTTCAAAACAATAAGATATCCTCTTTAAGTCTTTAAACAAATAATCTAAATGAAATTTACGATAGTGGACTAAAGTGTTAGTCTCCTGTGTCAGTAAAACGACAGACATCTCCTATCTTCATTAACCCATGGTCGAGGTGCTAATCGCAGAAGAAGTCACTCGACAAGGGCAGCAACTGGTCTAGTCCAGAACTTGCTTGGTCTCGATTCCGCCCCTTTGCAACAGCACTAAGACGCTCCTCCGCTCAAAGCATGATGAATATATCAACTCCTTTGCTGTTACGTATAAAAATAATCCGAGGCGTTTTTGGTCTTTCTTTAAGCAAAAGACGTCCAAGTCTATTCCCAAGTCTGTGTATAAGGATGGCACAGAAAGTAATGATCCGGCTACTAAAGCCCAAATGTTCAACGATTACTTTGCCTCTGTTTTCAACACGAATGTACTTGACCCCCCACCCGCCACACCCCCTGTTCAGGTGCCTACTATTCCTGATTCAATCTTTACGGCTGAAATTGTGGCACGTGTGCTCACTCAACTCAATCAAAACAAAGCGTGTGCACCAAATGACACTTCAGCCTACATTCTTAAGTTATTTGCTTACCTTCTTTCGCCTTCGTTAACCGTTCTTTTCAGCGTTTCCATTTCATCTCTTACTGTTCCGTGTGAGTGGAAAAAAATCCCATATTGCTCCTGTTTTTAAAAAGGGCGATGAACATGATGTAAAAAAAACTATAGATCTATTTCCCTTCTGTGCACGGCTTCCAAAGTATTTGAACGCTGCAGTTTTAATCATCTGTAGCCATTTGTCGAAAGTCTACTGCATCCCCTCCAGCACGGTTTTATTAAAGGACGTTCATGTGTAACCCAGCTCTTAAAGGGATGGGGAACTAAATTTTAAGTGATGTTCTATTGACTCATAGCACCAATTGATAGCATTCAGTGCCAAAAACACCATGCCTGGATGCAAGCGTAAGGAAATAATGCATTCCGAATATCGGGGTTAGTATTGCGCCTATGGGAGAATGGCTTCCATTGCGAAGTATAGGAGGCAAACGTCAGCTGATGGCTTGGTTTGGCTGATGGCTGATTGGTTCCGTTCCCCTCGTGAAGCTATCGATTTCAGCCAATCAGAGCAGAGCATCTTCGCCATAAAAGGACATCTTTGTTGTTTACGAAACGAAAGCGCATGCGTGGTGCACTCTGGTTGACCTTTTTACTGTTTCAGGATGAGAAACATGGTAGGTGTCCTAGAAAATCGCTTGTTAAAATAAGAAAAATAGCGAAAAATATTTTTTTTTCGCGCCTGACTGGTGGCAAAATGATTATTCTATCTATTTCCGAAAAGAAAATAAAAAAATATCCAAGGGTTTAGTCGCAGGACACGCTGATATGACGAGGCCCATTGTAACAGATGGGGAACTCGGTGTTTCATCACAGCTGCTGACGTCACGCCTAGTTAGCAATATATCACCCGCGAAATCGTTAGCGATGATATTCCTTGTGTGGGCCAAGCATAGGAATCATTTATGGTGCATCAAATAACGACTCAAAGTCAATTTTTAACCAGTTCTCCCTCCCTTTAAAAGGTTTACCATTCCATTGGATCAGTACTTGATAATGGCGATCAGATCGATATAATATTTTTAGATTTTAGCAAAGCGTTTGACTGCATATCTCACAATCTGTTATTACCTAAGCTGAAGTACTTCTATGGTCTCAACGGTTGCCTTTTATCTTGGGTCAAAAATTACTTATCTGGTCGTTCTCAACAGGTTCTAATTGAAGGCGAAAGTTCAGATTGTCTTCCTATTATATCTGGTGTTCCTCCAGGTTCTATTCTTGGCCCTCTTCTTTTCTTGCTTTCATCAATGATCTACCAACCGCTGCATCCAATTGTACGTTAGCGTTGTTCGCTGATGACAGCAAGTGTTTTAACGCGAATAATGGTGTCAATGATTGCTTCTCACTACAAGATGATCTTGATAAAATGCTCGAGTGGAGTCAATTATGAAAAATGCAATTCAATCCTTTTTGTTACTAAGTTTTTAACGATTACTCGTCGCCATATCAAAGTGCCATTCGATTACACGATGAATGGCTTGTCCGTCGACCATGTTGGGACTTTTATAGATTTGTTATTGATGAACATTTGTCATTTAATGGCCATATCGACAACCTGATATCTAAATGCAACAAAGTCTGTGGTTTTACTAAGCGTAGTGATGGTTTTAACGCTCCTTCTGTTGTTAAATGCTCTCGTTACAAAACTTTGTGTTTATCTATTCACGATTATTGTTCTCCTGTCTGGTCGCCTCAAACTGCTTTTAGTATTAAGAAAACTGAGTCTGTCCAGCGTTCGATGTCCAAATTTATCTTAAACAATTAAGATATTTCTTATGTTCAACGTTGTAATGATTTGAAGATCTTACCACTTTATTTAGAAGAGAGATCAACGACCTTTTATTTTTGCTTAAATATCTTCGTGATTCTATTTCTGTTGAATTTAGCTCTGAATTATATTTCACAATCCATTCACGAAACTTTCGCTCTGTGAGTGTTGGTTTTTTATCTGCTCAACTTGTTCGCACCGAATCTTTTAAAGCATCATATTTTAATCATGTTGTAAGATTGTGGAATGTTTTACCTGATTATATACGTAACTGCAATTCTTTTAACATTTTAACACAGAAACTGAATGTATTTTACATCGACAAGCTAATGAATTTTAATCCGGACAATATTTGTTCGTGGATCTCGACTTGTCGTTGCCAAGGTTTCCATCATACTTAATGCCACCTTTTATTTATCGCCAGCAACTTAAAGGCATTGCCTGTTTTGCTGTGTTTGTATGCACAACCACTTATACGTTTTTACAACCAATAGTGTACATCACTTTTCACTTTTTCTAATGTTTGTGCAAGCATGAAGCTTAAAAAATAAAATAAAAAATAAAACAAATTAAATAAGTCTAGTGGTCGAAGATTGAAGCATGACGAAGAAATGGGGGGTGAAGGCCTCAGTTCCGAGCGGGGTGGTAGTTTATATAGTCTCCGTCTCAGTGCTTTGGGTCACGTGTCCTTTGAATCTCCCGCGCGAAGGCAATGATAGGTGACGAATCCTTTAGAAACTGGTCTGGAAATCCCACCAGGTATGGCTGTCACGTGAGCTCAAGCTCGTTTGGTTGAAAACGTAGACAGCGATGGGTGATAAGTGATGGGGTTTTACGGCTCCACCCAACCCATTCGGGTAATACGGGCGCCAGAACAGAAGGCCGGGACCGGGGTTTCCCCCTACTCCTGTCGATAAATCCCAAGGGTTCTTTATCCTGCATACCACCATAGACAGTAGTACACAGCGCCCGGCCTTGTTACGCAGTTGGGCAGCACTGCAGAGTCATCATAACGCCCGTGGTCTGATCAGGTCTCGAACCCGTGACCTTGACCCCCACGGTCGGCATAGGATTGCAGACAGCGGTTTAACCCACTGTGCTATTCGGTGCCCCCGACAGCGATGGGATAATATCCAGCGTGGATAATCCCATAATAGAGAGCCTCGTAGTCCTGACACCTGATAAAGCCCCAAGCCCTAGAGAAAACTACAAATAATGAATGAATTACATTAAAATTCAATGACATTGATATACATGTAGTATAAATAAGTTATTATTCTCAACATATGGCATTTAAGGACTCAGGTACACAAATGTAAAATCATGTATCTTGTGCAGTATCCGATCCGATGTCCGGTAATTTCAGCTCCCGATATCCGGTAACCATTATATCCGCGAATGTTTATATCCGCACCTCCCTATAACTCTTTGTATTGAAACTTATCTCATATATGCAGATTTACCATTTTTTTAACCACTGCTTGATTGTGTTCTTGGAATACTAAAAAATAGTGCAGCAAATGTAAAGATACCGATTTAAGAGTCACGATAATTTACTCTGTTTGTGTGTAAAGCACGACGACAAGCAGATTCACGCCCGCAGAGGTTCACCATGAGCAAAGAAGACACATCGTTGCGGTTCAGGCAATTCGAAGCAGATGACGCTCCCGTCGTTTACAGCTTCTGTCTGCAACTCATATTCAAACAATCATGCTGGCAGTTACGTAAGAAAACAATGCTCAATCGAGGTTGGATGATTAGCGCTGTGACAGCTTCTGTACTGTTGGCAATTGGTCTCAGCTGGCCAGTGACTCTGATCACGAGTCTGCTGTGTACGTATCTGCTCATTTGGATAAGTCACACGGCCTATAGCTATTATCTGCGCCATAATAGATATCAAGATTTATGTTCAACTGCAGCTTTTGTCGCAAGATGGTGTTCAGGAGGGCAGGACCGACTGTTCGTGGCGACACTGGAAGATGGCACTGTGATAGCCTCTAGTGGAATTGTGCACCAGGACATTGACACCTGTGAGCTGGTTCGAGTGGCGACTGAAGAGTCCTACCAACGCAAGGGAGTTGGACGAGCACTCATGAAATACGTCCTCAGGCAGAGTACATCCTTCGGATACAAGACAGTTGTTCTGAAAACAAGCGATGTGCAAACAGAGGCACAGAGGTTGTATGAAACTAGTGGGTTTTCTTTGAGCAAAATATACACAGTAGGTCGAGGTATCATGACAGTGTATTATTACAAACTAAACCTTACAGACCATTGAATTTGTTTTTCGGTTACCTATAAACTTAATACTGTATTCGAGTGCATAAGTTTATTGATATTTACGAAATGAATAAAATAATATCACCTCCAACTGAATGACACAGCCGTGCACTCAGTGTTGACTTTTTCTTTGAATTTTACTCCCACAGTGACTGACTAATGTTATCATTTTGTGTATGCATGAGTGGGATTTCAATGAAGCTCGATAAAAACCTAAAGTGCATTTCAAAGTAAACCCATCGACATAATTATACTCTACTGCGCTGAAGAGAGATCTGTGATGGTATTTGATCATGCCGATGAAAGTACGCAGTGATTGTGGAGTCTGTGGCAGTGGGTACCGTTTGACAGCCCCAGTCTCTGCACTTAGTGGTCGAATGCCGCTTGATTCGACTGCGTGGCCTGGTAATTCGATCCTACTCTTTCCAAAAGAGCACTTCTCCGGGCGAATGATTAATCCATTTTCATCGAGCCAGTTGACAACGGCCTGTATATCTTCCTGGTGCTGTTGTGTGTTTCTTGAGGATATGAGAATGTCATCCATGTGCAGTTTAAACGAACACCCATTCTAGAACACAGAGCATTGAGTCCATCATTCTCTGAAACGTCTATCCGGCGCTCTTCAAGCCGAACGGCATCCGTAAGAAATCGAATAAGTCGAAGAGAGTTGTAATGGTCTTTGGGGGCGACAGGGATTTGATTTTATGCTATGCACCAAGTCAATCATGCTAAATAACGTAGCCCCATGCAGCTGGCCTGTGAAATCGTGTAAGTGGGCATCGGTCGAGTAGGGTTCTTGCATTGAGCTGACGGTACTCCCCACGTGGCCACCATTCACCGTTACTGTTCTCAACCATATGTGGAGGAGAGGATCATTAGCTGTTCGACGGACGGATGATTCCCATTTTCTTCAAAGATTCAAACTCTTCTTTTGCGGCCTTCAAATTTGACGGGTGCAAGCGACGCCGTCTGGCCCAGGCAGCTGCTTCTTCTGTCGAGGAATGATGCTCGACACCATGCCTGGGTTCATGCGCTGCGGTGTCCGGGCGAATTGGGCGAGGGAATTTCCCCATGAGGGAGGTGTACTCAGTGTGCGTGGATAAATTCACTGTTGGCATCTGAGATGCAGGTATTGTTCTCAGGAGACCCCCACGTAGTGGTGATAATTAAGGTATTGGTATCAATGAGACGACGTCCCACGATGTCCACCAACAGACGATGTCGAATTAGGAAGTCAGCACCCAACAGGGGGCGCTGTACGTTTGCTCTGTAAAATGATCCGGCCAGTTGGCTGCTTGAAACCAACTTGTCTCTACAGGTAGAACCCCAAGTCAAGAAACATTCATGTCCCAAAAAGCCAATTTGGCACTGTAAAAAGACATATGTTTATGTTTATAAGGTGCGCTGTAACATCCGTAAGCATTGTTGCCGTTTTGAAAATGCTGGTCATCAACTTTTATGCTTCAGAGTACAGCTTCGTTTGCCGTGTTTCACATAACCAGCAACAACTAACATTCTGAACAAGATATACGATATAGGGAACATTCTAGAAGATCTACTGAAATCAGTATTCATAGCTCTCTCGAAGAAACCAGGTGCGACGGAATGTGATCAGCATCGCACTATTAGCCTCATGAGCCATATAACCAAAATACTGCTACGTACCATCATGATGCGGAATGGAAATACAATCAAGCAAAAGGTGGTGGAAGAACAATGCGGCTTTGTGAAGGGCAAAGGGACAAGGAATGCGATCTATATCTTGAGGATATTATCAGAAAGAGCAATTGAAATGCAGAATGATCTTTACTTTTGTTTTATCGATTACACTAAAGCGTTTGATACGATCAACCAGGAACTTTTGATAAGAATATTACAGAATTTGAACATAGATGGAAAAGATATTAGGATAATGAAAAACCTGTACTGACAACAAACAGCGTGCGTGAGACATGAACATGAATTGGGCTCACCTGTTAAAATACGAAGAGGAGTTTGTCTAGGTTGTATTCTGTCGCCGCACTTTACGCTATACTGTGAATATGTAATGCGAGAGCTCAAGGGACTCCCAGACATCAAAGTTGGAGGTCATATTATCAATAGCCTCAGATATGCCGACGACACTGTACTGATAGCATGTTCAGAAGCAGACTTATTACAACACCTATTGGACATTGTTGACAGAGAAAGCGAAAACGTCGGGCTTGGACTCAACATCAAGAAAACCGTCACCATGGTCATCTCTAAAAAAGCAAACACACCAACATGCAATTTGAAGCTGAAGGACTCCACATTTGTTCAGGTTGAAAAGTTTAAATATCTTGGTTCCACAATCTACAGCGACGGAAGATCTGCGCAGGCAGTAAGAATACGAATTGCACAAGCGAAGAGTGCATTTGCAGATCTATCCAAAATACTGACCAACCCTCGAATTTCCATGACCACCAGGAAGAGAGTACTGAACTGCTATGTCATTCCAATAATGAAGTACGGCAGCGAGGCTTGGACGCTGAATAATAGCACAGCGAGTATTATTGACGCAGCAGAGATGTGGTTCTATAGGAGAATGATGCGGATCTCATACATGGAGAGAATAACAAATGTTGAAGTTTTAAGAAGAGCGGGCGAAGAGAGAAATCTATGTCGAAGCATTAGAAAAAGCCAAACAACATTTTCTAGGCACGTGATGAGGAGGAACAACTTAGAACACCTGCTTACTTCAGGAAAGATCCAAGGAAATAGAAGTAGAGGGAGGCAGCGTGAGAAGATCACTGATTGTTTGTGTCGCTGGTTAAGAGAAGATCCCACCAATACACTGCATATTGTGGGAGACAGGGTGCGGTAACGAGCCATGATTGCCAACGCTCATAAGCAAGGCACATAGAAAAAAAAGAAGAACACTAAACCTTGTTAAAAGTATTTTAAAAAATTAGTATATTCACTGTGTGATTATGTTTGCCTGGCGACCGAGATGACGAGAAGGGCACCCAACAGCGGCGCCAGTGTGTTATTCAGAGACCGGAGCAACTTAAACAGCCTTCGAAGCTGCATGGTTTATTTAGGCTGATATCGTCAATTATTATTTTTGATAATGTTCTTCCGAAAGAGAAAACATTTGTGGATAATAAATCCACTATAATCATTGTGCATCTGTTCTTTTGATAGCCTATTTCATTATTGCATTCCACAGAGACACAAAACGTTAAGCATGTCATGCCAGATGTTCCTAAAGACTAAGTTCCGTTAACAATATTAATTGTATTTCAATATACGTATAGCACAAATATTATAAGCAGCAACGATTTCCCTAAAATGCTGTTATACTTTTTTTCTGGTTAAACTTAAGGTTTGTTTGTAGTGGATTGTGAAATACGAAAAGCAAGCGGTGTGATTGCTTCCAGTTGGTTGCCCCATAAGTGTGTTCAATTGTTGCATGCCATTATAAAAAAATGCTTAGTTTACATAGAAATGTGCTGTAATTTTTAAATGTAGTTTCATGGCGATTCAAGAAAAGCAAATATAAAATTAAAGAGATGCACTGTAATATTAAATCAAGCCATAATGAGATTCTAATCATACAAACATAAAATAAACATTCATTGAACATTAATTTTCATTTTGCATAGCGCAATATCGACCGATGTGCTCAAAGCGATGCCCATAAATCACGAATATCAATTTCTTTGGTAAGAAGGTTTCCATTGAAGGTCCCGACTTAAGAGACTGAACGTACGTACGTGGTATGTGGTCACACAGGTGAATCAAACCCCTTATCCTTAGATTGAAAGTGCAACATTCCACAACTGAGTCTAAAAGGTAACTTAAGTACGGGTATATTTCACTTTCTACAGAGGAATGCTTCACACAAATTGACTTTCAAGGTTTTCACATGACCTCTGGAAATTAAATAAATGTTTGTAATTGTTACCCAATGGCTAACCTATATTCAAGCCAAATTTCAACTTCCTGTAGTAACGCATTCTATGTTAGGTTTATAACGTTTCGAGTAACTCTCGTATTAACAGAGTGGCCCTCTTTGACAGCAAAGAAGTCTTAACTTATTTTACGCATTCTTTGTGAAATCATAGCGTATAGCTCATTATCATTATCATTACTATTACTAGTTCTTGTTGTATTTTATGTTTCGTGTATAGCCTTTCATATCGCGCATGGGCACAAAGTTTTGTGAGGTGACTTATGGCCAAGAATACACCAACATGTGCAAATGTACGTGTTTGACCTTTGCCAATGCACCACATAGTATCTCGGTTGGATTCACAGTCTGTATGGTTTTAAATTAATGCCGACCACGGAGGTCGAAGTCCCAGGTTTGAGACTTACTCGGGACACGATTGTGGAACATAATTTCAGTTATGTATTAGCATGAGTCTTCGGTGACTGTGTATTGCTGACCAACAGACTAACAAGACAGTATATGCCGTGTACAACTAAACAAACAAGAATGGCCCATGCACACGTGTAATAGTCGGGGGTCAGAATATTCACATTTGAACCTTACATATAATTATTATCAACCTGCTCATGTCAAAGTACTACAAAGGTCCGACTGCAATACTGATGACGAGGGATCTGGAATTCCTGAATGGAAACTTCCACGCCAGAAAGATGTTTTGGTGCCGTATACAAGTTTGGAAATTTTTGGTAAATTTGGCTCTGCCACACCCTATTCTAATATCTGTACCGTTAGAGAAACGGAATAGACGTATATTTGCACCCGTTTGGCTAACGGTATCCGACCGCCACACAGGCACACGTGTGTCGTCGGGACCACTATTTATTCTTTGAAGGTCACCAAGATAGCAAACCGGAAATCTGAGAAACTCTGCCAAATTAGAAGAAATTACAAAGAAAGGAGAAGGTTGCAATGTGATGCCTTGAATTAAAAGTTGTTCATCTCTAGGGAATTATACCTACAGCTTGAGTACGAATGAGCGTTCAGGTTAATTATGGCAAGATCTAACGTTGGACGGTAACGGAGAGATAGCCTTTGGTATCAATAACAATGCTGTAGGGGATTCGATCACACACCTGTTAAATGCCCTCAAAACTGTTGTGCACCACAAAGTCTTTGGGATTGAATTCAAGGGTAAGGGTTCGACTGATGGCAGCCATACATACATATAAAAAGTATGCATAACCACTTACACATTGTCGCCTATAGATATCGGTGGTCGCGATATTCCTTCTGACCTCGTCCGTGAACGTATGAAACGGAGAGACCAGCACCTTGATTCAGTGGTCTAACGACCTTTAAGTAGCTAAACCGGTTATACCATAGAGGAAGAATAATTGTATTTCCTCTATGGTTATTGGTTATACATCATAACGCAGATACACCGTTAACATGGTTACATAACGCAGTCACAAGGGTCAATACTTCACGAATTTGGCGTTATATCGGACATCATCGTTGTTCCTTAGACTTGGTTGCTAAAGCTTTTGACTTCACCAACGAACAATGTTCCCAGAAAGTGCGTCTATTGGTTCGCTCAGCTGTGTTCATATTTGTGTGATTCCATTGCAGATTTACAGCCGAGTGCCGAGCAGAGTTACATCCTTTGGCCTGGCTCCCATTTGGCACTGGGCCATGAATTATATCGGTCTTTATCTTGCTTTACTTGAAGCAAAGATTGTTCTGATAAAATTGATAAAGAGATTCCGTCCAGTGGCTTCTCGGCAAACGAAAACACCGATGAAGTTGAAAGAAACGGTCTTCCATTTAGAGAGCATGTAGTGATGAATCATTGAAGGGTCTCTTCGTCCATTGACCCATGCAAGGGTACGGTTACTGTCGAACTGCAGTTCCGATGAATCTAGATCGTGAATATAGACCATGAAATCAATGATGAGTGTACTGCATTGTCTAAAGAGCAGACGACGGCCACACCAACAGTCGGAGCGGTCAACTGGTTGTTACGCAATGGAGTTTACTGGGTGAATGACTTCTGAATAGAGTATAATTTTTCATTAAGACTTCTTCGGTTTGGATTCATTGATATTTTTGATGGGTCTTTAGATTCATGGGGGTGGGGTAATCTTACGTAACACGATATAGGTATGAGTGATATTTTAATTGTCCCAATTGGATGCCTGTTTACACGAAGCATTTGCGAGCAAGATGATGTGTGTTATTTCTTGTGGGCATGAAATTGGTGGTGTTCATTGTAAATGCTGGTGTTTGACATTTTACTTCAACTTTTTCTAGTTCAAGAGAATACAAAGCGGATGCATGTTCCTCTGTTCAAGAATGAACATAATACTTACATGTATGATCAAGTGGGGTTATTGTGTTTCATTATTGAACACAGGAACAGAATAAAGATAAAAGAATAAAAGGTTTGACGAAATATACCGAGAAAAGTAATACATGTATATGCTAAAACATTAAAAAAATAGATGAGTTGAAAAAAAAAATCATATTCAGCGTAATAATTATAGCGTAGAGCAGAATATTATGTAGAAATCTATAAGTCGGCGTGATGCATTTAACCATCGCCCACAGTTTTCTTATTTACGGCGTACTGTGTACGATAAGAAGTCAACAATTTCAGCCGTGGGAATCTAAAGTGCGGGTGGTAATTAAGATCCAACTAAATCTGAAGTGCTTGATGCCCGCAGCTACACATTATTTTGGCCTCATGAATCTTCAGACAATAACACTCATCGGTAAAATTGTCTACATTTCGAGGCATTACTAAATACATTACTCTGAAATGAACACCCCGGAGGTGCATCATTTTGTTTCATGTCGTACACTAATTGACTGCTGTGATCGTGAGTACCGCCCGTATCTCAATCTTCAATTATCCAAATATCAAGACGAGATCTGCATCGTTTGTATCAGCAGGATAGATGGCGCATCAAGTGATTGTGATTCACATTTTCATTGAAATAAAGGGTCAATGGGGCAGCATTCTGGCGTTGACATGGCAACCAGACATCACAATGGGCCTCTTTCTGTTCATCAGTTTATGATGAATGAGCGGGCCTCGTTCTCAGAAATCAGGCCTCAGTCGCAGCAGCCGCTGCTACGCCTATTGGCGATGACTCGGATGATGCATTCCACAGATAAAGAACGCGTGTTATCACGATGAAGCATGCATGCAACATAGTTAAGGGTTTGTCACTTGACGACACCGTTATTTGCACTATATTTGGAAGAAGGAGTATCTGCGGCTCATCTGTGGATTACAAACGAAATAATGAGATCTCGCTCATCTCCAAGGAGGTCACTGTACCTATGATGAAAAAAAAACCCTAAGCCATTAACCCCTTGCAGGGTGATATCTTTAACTTCTGGTAATGTATGGCTGATTGGGCCATAATTTCATCGTTATATCAAACCGAAAAACTCGGTTTGCTCTCGGATCATTGATGCTGAACAACATCGTTAAGGGTCCGTATGTTTATTATTGTAATTAAAATTGTGAATTTATTCTCTATCCAGCAAATTATGGATCACAAAAACATCGAGAATATTGGTTAAATTTGTAATTATGAATTGAGGCACATAGTTTATATCCACTCCTTTACCAGCTCCATTCCCTTACCTATAAAATAATATTATACAGAGCGGGCCCAAGGTGGAATACTCCAGGCTAACGATTCCAACGCTTTTCAATGCACTGCGCGCGCTTTTCCGAGAAAGTGTTACAAAACAGGTCGCAGTGTAAAAACCCAGCAAGGTTTAGAGAAATAATGCATGGAAAACTATGCAACATGTGACATTCATTGATGCTAGTTCAGGGCCTCATCTGAATTAGCTACTCTAACCTACGCTTTTATATGTTTCTCCCTCAAGAAGCAAACAGGGCCCTTGACCATGGATTGGCCTCATTGGAATCATTGGCATCGCTCTTGCACTATTCTAATGTATTATATAACATGAAAGCCATGCAAAGTGTTGGCATTGAAGCGCTATCCGCAACTGAAGACATTGCATAAGGCTTGTTCAGGGGCTCATTTGATTCAGCTCTCTTCGCGATCGCACCTCACTCGGATTTTAATGTTCCTTTCTCATTAAACATTTTCTTTTTATCCAATTTTTCTGCCTAAATGAACGCAGAATAAGTTAGCCAATCCATACCAAGTAGTTAATAATTGCAAAAAAAAATTCATTTTAGCTTATTAAAAAATGTGTAGATATGCTATACATGTGTAGTAGATAGATTTTAGATTTACTATTTTTGGCGCATTATTTGTATGTACTGTGAGGTTTTCTTGAATAATTTAAATATATTACTTGTGATTGGTTAAAATATTGTACTTCACATAATAATTATTATCCATTAATTGTTACTGACTGAACTGGAATAAGATGGGACGAGACACAATAGCTGGCATACGACAACAATGGATGGAAATCACAGGTGAATTTCTGCTTAACTCAACTCCTATGAGACAGGCCAGGTATTCATCAGCCGCACAGTTTAATTTTGATTTTTAATGAAGCATTTCACAAGAACCGAACATTTTAAAGCATTCTATTTCAATCGCTTGCCTCAATTGTGGTATATTTTACCGGTTGAAATACGGAAATTGTATAACTCACTTCGTTTTAAAACAAAACTGAGTGAATTTTATCAGCGCAAGCTTTCTAATTATGATGTAAATAACCATTGTCTTTTAACCTCTATTTGCCGTTGCCATGGATTTTATCATATCTGACTTGGTACACAAAATTGCATGTACTTGTTGAATGTATTTTTATAGGCTTTGCCTCCTTCACATTTATGTGTTTTATTCACGAATTTTAATACAACAAAAAAAAAAAAAGTTTAAACTACAACTGCGTCTCTGACGTAATTATGTCATGTTATGAATAAATTTGTCATTTAATTTTTGCTTTCTTTAATCTTAAAAGGCTTAATCAAAGTTGATATACAGTACCGTGCACCTATAATGTCCAGATATTTACTTGATCTGCTTATTCTTCTCTCGCACCCACTCTCAAGCCCCATTGACAGATGAAGTGTCAATGCTCGAGATCGTTTTCAGATAATTGAGAAGAAGTATCATTCTCTGTTGAGTAGGATTTAGAGCAATGTCCGGTGATTAATTATATATCCTGATTAAAAGTTAAGTGACTCAAGGTACAAGTCACTTAACTGATATTTTTATACTAGGCAACAATTCATTGCAGCTGACATCCACAATGAGACTGCTCCTTATTTCTGCAGCTCTTCGTAAGTGATGATTTTTTTGTTTTTATTATAACTTATTGTATGGGTAAGACGTATGTGATTTATTATAACTTATTGTATGGGTAAGGCGTATGTGATTTATTAGAGCTTATTGTATGGGTAAGACGTATGTGATTTATTAGAGCTTATTGTATGGGAATATAGCTTTTGTGGTTTATCGGAGTTTTATACACGGTCAAAGCTTTCCAAGTTACAATACTAGCTATTACACAATGCACATTTGAAGTCTCATCATTGTTATGCTTAGAATTGTACTCTATACTGATGTGTGATGGTGTTCTACCAAGCGTTTCGTCAAGCTAGGGAAAGTATATTGTTTGTTGTTTCTTTTTTTATGTATTAGGGGAATGGGAATTGGAAGGGTGGAGGCGTTGTTAAACAAAAATGGGATCCATTCAAAAGTACCAGGATCCATAATTTTGTCAGGTCGTTTTTTCATCCATTGGACATTGTAACTGGAGCTGAAGAATATTTTAAAACTGGCTAATTGACAGACTCTGAACCAGGTTGATAATTATAATTGTTTGAATCGTCAATTGCAGTGAGCTTGAGCTTCTGCTCCGTGCGTGGCTTCGAATGCCCCAGAAATGAGGACCAAACATGCATTGAGGATCGATTCCCGCATCCGGATTGCACCAAGTACTTCCGCTGCTTCAGTGAGGACCAGGACTGCGTGTTCTACATCTTTGATTGCCCCGTTGACCTTCACTTCAGTCCGACGCGAAGAGAGTGCGTGGATCCTGAAGATGCTGGCTGCACAGGTGGGCCATGTCATTACATATATGTTGTATTAATAATAATAATAATAATAATAATAATAATAATAATAATAATAATAATAATAATAATAATAATAATAATAATAATAATAATAATAATAATAATAATAATAATAATAATAATAATAATAATAATAATAATAATAATAATAATAATAATAATAATAATAATAATAATAATAATAATAATAATAATAATAATAATAATAATAATAATAATAATAATAATAATAATAATAATAATAATAATAATAATAATCATAATAATCATAATCATAATCATCATCATCATCATCATCATCATCTTCATCATCATCATCATCATCATTTTATTCATGTCATGTACATTGATTGACATACATTTTTCAACAACAATAATAATGACATAGTTAAAGAAAAGGAAAAAAAGTAAAAAGGAAAGATGAAGAACAATATAAATGTTATTAAATTTCAAAAGAGTCAAGTATTGATAACAATTCACAGTCTCGTTTTTTAATCAGTTTAATAATGGCAAGTCGGGCTGTTTAGGTGGTTTTGAGTTCTATTAAGTCTATTGAGTTGGATGTTAAGAGTGTTGGATGTTAGCAGGATAGTTAGAGTTTCATAGTTAAGATATACGATGGACGTGAAGTTTCTTAGATCATTGGCTGCTATTGAACGTGAAAGTGCAACAAGTTGATACACATGTATAACAAAATTAGTGCTATTGTAACAGGAACATCGTATACGTGTGATTTAATCGGGTTTGTTTAACAATGGTGCAATGAAGCGTGAGTTTGTGTGATGAGGCAGCCGATATAGGCGCCTGATGCTCTTCCTGTGCATCGAAATTCCAAATAGGATAACCGTAATATGTTGTAGTCCAATAACAATAAGGCAATAGTTGACGTTATGCCAGGTTCAGTTAGACTATAGAATTGAAGTAACATTGTGCTTTTATACATTTGCGGTGATTGAATGAACATGCATGTCGATAGAATACACATAGATGAGTTAATTTGAATGAATGAATTGAATTGAATCAAATGTCCTTTAACTGAAACACGGTGTGCAGAGAGCAAGTGTTGAATAGTGCTAAAAGAACTGTGCATCAAAAGCAACCTGTTGGTGACCTAGTGACCTAGATGTATGGCTGTATTCACCCTTGGAATGATGTTTCCATTCTTTATAATTGAAGCAAACTCCGTGGAGTCTATAACAATGTTCACACTTTTTGAGCTGTTTAAAGTGCATCATATTGGGAGGCGAAGTGTTCACATAGTGATACAATTTTCTTCATTCCACACACGGATGGCGGGGCAATGAGTGTGACGTCATCCGCGTGAGCGTACGGCGCCTGCAAAGCGATGTAAATGTCGTCGGTATAGCTGGATGACTCTGTACTATGTTGAACATACGATGAATTTGTTTGGACCACAAATTCGTAGAGATGGCTCTCCGGTGTTGCTTTATCGCATCTAAATTAAATTGAAATTGATGAACATGTATGCTATTTTTCAGACTCGACAACTTCACCAGCAACGACTCAGTTCACGACGTCGTCATCATTGACGCCGATATCCAGCACAGAGTCAACAACGACCCCGATATTGACGACGACGACACAAGACAGTACAGTGTCATCCAGCACAGCTACACCGACGACATTTACATCCACTACCACTTCCCCCCCTAGTCCTGACGGTATGGTATCAACAACGGAATGTAGATAGAGAAGAAAATATTTTAATACTTCCAGGTGTGAATGCTTTTTCCGTTAGCAGATCGAGTGATTGGTATGGTGGAGATAGTGACGTTTATTTTGATGAAGTTGACGTCAATCTTGGAGACTGCTTCAAAACCAGTACCACCTTTCAACCTGGTCGTTATGGCGTGAACTTCTTCAGCTTTAGTGGTGGTGTACCATCACAAACCCCCGCTGACATCAAACTTAGGCTAAATAATTTCCCAAATTCCCCAAGCTCCATCTACCGTGAGAGCACAACACCAGAGGATAGCGTGATGATGTACAGGAATGCCCTGTTGGAGATGGTCCCCTCCGATTCGCTCACTTTCCAATCCCTAAATGGGTTGAAAAGCAGGAGTTCGCAGGCTTCGTTCTCTGGGTTTAGTCTGACAGATATGTTTGCAGACGTCCAGGCTTTCTATACCACTCGAGACGATTCATTTGATGAGCAAGGGAGGATTCAGATGTCACACATTGATTTGAACATTGGTAACAATTACGATTTGGTCAATAGAGAGTTTATTGCACCTCAAGCTGGTGTCTACTACTTCTTCTTTGGGTGTGGACAGGAAGCAGGAATTGACAACAGAATTGCTCTGAGGACCTGGGAGGGGGTGCACCCGCAGACCGAAGCTGAGCTCTGGGTGCATTCAACCAGCCACAATGGTCTCGACATGTCCACACGAGGCACCATGATTGAATTAAATGCTGGGCAGCGTATCTACGTGAGCCTTATGGAGAAGGCCATCTACAGTGATGCTGAGCATCGCCAGATCTATTTCGGAGGTTTCCTGTACAATCCAAAGCAAGGCCCTTCCGTCGCCTTTGCCGTTCACCGAGGAAAACCCTGGCAATCTGCGATTCCGCTCGACCCAGTTCCGTTTGAATACATCGGAGTCAACCAAGGAAACATCTTCAATGCTCTGTCCAACACGGTACACATTGCCATCAGAGGATACTACTACCTCGAAGTGAGCCTTGGCACCCTTCCATTCCTGCCTTTGGATGTGGAAATCATGGTGAACGGAGAACCGGGCAACCCTGGACACATCGGCGAGACAATTGCACACATCATCGTGGCATCGTCCAACCATTCACACGTGGCTAGCACTGGTCGCTCATTGATCACTCATCTTGAGCAGAACGATGTCCTCCGACTGAGAGCCAAGGCGGACACTGGTATCTTCAGCGACATGGACAAACAGACAACTTGGATGGGATTCCTCTTGTACGAAGATTAAAGTCTCTGAAGGCAAACGTTGCATTTGATCCGGTTACTTTCAATAAAACACATCTTTCTGTAAACCTATTCGTGTTGTATTGTTTCCATTAAACTAATCTGATTTAAAGAATGCAGTTTAAAAGTAAAAATATTTCCAAATGCGTAATACAGATTAAGACATAGTTAAAAGCACTATTTCGATGCAAGAGGACCGAACATTGCATAGCTGGATAACAGGTAGGTGTCAGAGGAGGCTGTTGTGCATTCGAATGGATAGTCAATCTTCGTTTACTGCGTGAGCAAATCAAGAACACCAGCAAGACGCCAACTATGCATTCATTGGCTTTGAGGTAGCATTCGACCGGTTGTAGCATGAAGCCTTGCTGATTACAATGAATAGCCCAAAGGAAACACCAGCAAATTCATTCGAAACCTTTATGATAAGCCCAGAGTCAATGATTACTTATTGTGTTGGTAATTCGTAATTCCATTTTCTTTTCTTTCTTTTCGTGCATTATTTCCCCCTTTCTTTATCTCACTTGCTTCTTATGAATTCGATTGGTTCACAACGCCATCATTAAAGTCATGCGTTAAAACCACCTATAGACTGCAGTTGAATCTGGTGCCAATGAAATAAGTTTTAGCTTTCTTAACCATTGTTAAAATACTCGTGAATCTAATTTAATATTCAAAATAATAACTCTTAACCTGAAGAAATCACGTTGAAACGATCGTGTTGGCCGATTAAACACTCACCCAGTCACTGTTATAGAGTGAAAGACCCAGTTTCTGTTTTCTCGGATAAGCTATCCTCAGAGCTCTATCACTTAGCTCTGTGTTTGGTCAGCTTCACTATCAACTACAATATGATGTTGTGGCCTGTGCGTCTGCAATTGTTTAATGCTCAATGCCTATTCCTGTATGATATGACAGCTGTGTCATGTACTGGCTATAGTTAGTGCATCATGTACACTTTTTCCAAATCATTCCTCTGATTTTGTCGGTTATAATTACATTATCATTTCTGGGGTTAAATGTCTATAAGAACTCATTTTCCCACAGTTGTATACTTTTCGACATGCAGATCAATTCCAATGAGAGAATGAATTTGCCTGCAAGAAAGATGTTGGGCCAGTCATTTCATGCTGAATAAAATCCATCGCTGTAATCATGGAAATTAATATTTCTTTAATTGATAAATTAAACAGAAGGAGGATCCAACGATAGGATTTATGAGAGCAGGTGAAATAAAAGAGTCAGACGAATGCTTCATTTCTACATGGTCAAATAACTAACGTTATTTTTAATTTAGTTTTGTTACATTATAATGTATTAAGAATTATGTAATTATATTAGTGTATATGTATGTACCAGAAGAAGGTATACATCTGAGCTTTCTACCACCAATTTAAATGCTATCGAGCAGATTATATGATAGATAACTTGATGAACACATGAATGCTGATGATTATTCATTTATTATTATATTTATATCATTTATTGGTAACATGCTTTGTTACAGTTTTTGTCAAAGAAAAATACAACAATACTGAAAACAGCAACAACAAATAAATAAACGAAGAAAAGAAAAAAATAAGAAAAATAAGAACAAGAGAAAAACAGAAAAGACAGACAAACACAGGTCACTCGGTGCAAATATTAAGCAGCACGCCTCAACTTCATGTAAAGTTAGTGGAGATACCAAGCTGCCTTTGCGTATATACAGCAACTCCACAATGGTGTGACAGGCGGCTAGGCACTGTTGGTCGGCCTGCTCTTCCCAAGCTTTACAAATATTTACATGGAGAGTGTTGTTTACAATAAAATTATCAAGTTGTGAAGGATCCACCTCAATCACATTCATCAGTTCTCTCAGATTTACCCCAACACTTGAGTGTCCACGTGGTGCAAGTTCCGAGCACATTTCAACGATTTTATTTTTGCTCAAACGACACGATTTGAAAAAAAGAACCAAAACACAGGGAGAGCTGACATAGGGGATCAGGCTTATTCATTATAAGGTGTAGGAACTGAGACCTTGTGCGAGGATGCACACGCTAAAGCCTCCGAATGCATTTCCTCCAACACACGATAAAGCACTTGATCGACCTAATAGAGAGATCCCCAAAAGAACAACCATAAAAACTGGTACAGTATGCGCTGAACAGCAGTCTCAGGGCATCGAGATAGACGAAATGAAAATTGGAACAAAGGATATTCACTTTATAAATAAGCTCCCTGTGAGCATTTTGTATATTTATTGGGCAATTGTGTGTCCAAGATGGACCGCATTTGATACATACTCAATCGGTGAGTCATTTAGGGTAAGATTAGGTAAGTTGCGCATGGAGACTTGTCTGTTGAACACTAAGGCCTTGCTCTTTGTAGAATTAAATTGAACACAAAATTCCTTTGAAAACTTTGAACACAAATTCAGCATTTTCTGAGCTGCACTAAAACTCGGAGCCATAAGAGCCACATCATCTGCATATCCAATGGAACCAGCAAACCTACGCCCAAGATGGCATCCTATACCTGAGTTTTTTAATCACTCCGGTAAATTTTCAATATAAATACAGAAAAACACTGGCGAAAAGACGCCGCCCTGTTTTACCCCATTTTGACAACTAAATGGTTCAGATAGTACACATTCTCAACGCACAACAAGCGACTAATCGACATACATGGAGAACAACAGTTTTGCATAATAAATAATATTGATATTGTAAATACTGTAATAAACCATGCATTGAATGATTTTGAACCCATTTCCTGTTTGTCATCTTTGTCGCCAACTGATCTGAATAATGTTTTTGTATATCTCTCATAAATTTTGTTGTACATATTCAATATTTATCAAACTTCACCCATACATTGCCTTTGGTATGTAAAAGCTGCATACTAAAATTGGCTTTGTTATGTTGTCAAATGATTGAGATGTTACATTTTGAATCTACGCCAAACTTTAAATGCAGTCTTCCAGTCTGCCTACAAGAGATTCCACAGTACTGAGACAGCTCTCCTTCGTGTTCAGACTGACATCTTGGAGGCCGTAGATGGAGAAGGCGGTGCTATCCTGGCACTACTCGACCTTCTGCTGCCTTTGACACGATCGACCACGGACTTTTGCTTGACCACCTGCAAGACCACATGGGAATCAGGGACTGTGCTCTTGCCTGGTTTTATTCTTTATTCATATGTATGCAACAGGTTGCAGCGCATTAGGGTTCGTGGCTCACTCTCCTCTCCCCACAAGTTACAATATAGAGTTCTCCAGGGTTCAGTTCTTGGACCACTCCTTTTCACCCTCTACACCCATCCTCTCAGTTCAATCATCAGTCAACATCACCTGCAGCAACACATCTATGTGGATGACGCACAACTTTACATTGCTTTCTATCCCAAAGCACCCTCGTCCGTGTCATCTGCTGTCGCCACCATCAAAACTGCTGTGACAGACATTAAGATCTGGATGGATGCTCATTTCCTGAAATTAAACGAGGATAAGACTGAAATCCTCATCATCCGTCGTCCAACATTGAAAATGAAAATGAAAATGAAAATGAAAATTTATTTTATAAAGCGTCGTTTCCATAAAAATGCTCAGAACGCTAATACAATTCGAAAATAAAAAAGGGGGGAACATGTAAACATCAGGTAAGAAAATAATTATGAAATAAATGCGTTTTTAAAAGTCGTTTAAAAATCGGAACACTTTCCGCCTGCCTGATGTTGATCGGCAAAGAATTAAATATGGTTGGTCCAGCAACACTAAAAGCAGAATTTTTGATAAAAGATGAGCGGGTAAATGGGACAGTTAAAAAGTTTTGGTTGCTGGAGCGAAGGTGACGTGTTGGAATGTGAAAAGTGATCATTTCAGATAGGTATTGTGGAGTGAGATTATGGACGGATTTAAAAACAATGAGCAATACTTTAAAAATGACACGTTCTTTTACAGGGAGCCAGTGGAGATCTTGCAGCACGGGTGTTATGTGCTCACGAGCACCACTGTCAGTCACTAAGCGCGCTGCACTGTTTTGTATGCGCTGCAGGCGATCAAGTTGAGTTTGTGGTATGCCCAAGTAGAGGGAATTGCAATAGTCAAGACGGCTCGTGACAAAGGCATGCACAAGGGACTCGAGCACATCCCTCGGTAAAAGTTTCTTGATGCGTCGAAGGCGGCGAAGCTGCATGTAGGACAGGCGGCACACATATGTTATGTGGCTCTCCATGCTTGCATGGCGATTGAACGTCACTCCAAGATTCCGCGCTGTTGTTGATGGCTGCAGTTGGTGGCCGTCGATGCAGAGCTGCACGTCAGGTAGCACCTTGCACATAGGCTTGGATGTGATGAGAAGAATCTCAGTCTTGTCACCATTCATCTTCAATGAATGGCAACTCATCCAAGCCTGCACGGAACGGATACAGGCCTCCATGCGAGCGACGGCCGGAGCAGGATCACGGGGGTCACATGTGAGCAGAAGTTGGGAGTCATCGGCGTANAGATGGTAGAATACGCCCTGCTCACGCAGGAGTGCGCCGAGTGAAGATGTGTATATGGTGAAAAGAAT
>KB303931.1:17053-30187 GCA_000328365.1 Capitella teleta | reverse complement strand
CGCCATGCTTCTCACTCCGTCACAGACTCCCTGACTATTTTGCTGCAAATTTCGCCCTCCCAATCACTGATGCAATACTATCTTTACAATCTCTTCTATGGAGTTATTCTCGCCCACTTCATCACCTATCAATCCAACGCCCAAACACATAACCCTTTCTTCAACTCATTTTCCCAGTCATCTCCCATGTCCTGTTCAAACTTCTTCCATTCATACCCACTACTGTGGCATAACATGTACCATAAACTTGCCTGCATTAATTATCATTCCATACTCCTCCATTACCATCAACACATATCCCATGATATTTTCCATTCCCTAGCTTACCTGTTCCTGAAATCCCCACTAAGTCGTCAGCTACAGAAACCCCATTATCAGTTCTGTTGCCATCACACACATACACACACACCATCACAAACATACACGCACACACACCACATAACACACACATACACACACCATCCCCTAGTACCGCCCATTGTGACCAATGTTCACAATTAAAGAAGCAACAAAACAAAACAAAACAAAACAAAACAAAACAAAACAAAACAAAACAAAACAAAACAAAACAAAACAAAACAAAAACAACGAATAAACAACCCAAACCAAACAGATAATTCCAAACATTGAATCCCACTAATATTAAAAATCCTCACAAATGCTACCTAATATAACCATATAACCCTAATTAATATAATATATAATTAAACTATAATATAATAGTTAATATAACCCTAAACTTAAACGTTAAAGCAAACCTCAACAAAAAGGACACTTGCTCCATCAATCGGAATTTGCAGTCATGTTGAAGGGTCACGGGTGTGTAGCATCACTGACATAGAACAATATTGAAATATGATGATGCCATACGCCATCCAAATGGGGTACCTGAGATTTTATTTGCACACCACATGAATAATACTTCTTAGAATAACATCAGTTAATTTCATCATAGACTATCTCATCCTTGATACTTGCGTAAGAACCTTTGTTAGCATCTGATACTTTGCCAACATCCAAATAAAAATATCCATGGTTTTGTGAGCCTTCGCCCATTGTAGGATTGGCACGTTTAGATTCACCACCGTTCTTGTGGAAGATGACTGCATTCTGCTTTGATGATTTGGACTGGGCTGAAAATGCATGGTTGACTAAAGTGTGAATCCACGTTCGATCAGTGCCCATACTTCGTTTATGTTTCAAGAACTTGTCGACTTTTACGGCGATGAGAACAAAGATGCCGACTCCGAGGGCGAATCCGAGGACAACTCCGACTACCGTTGCATTCCTTTTCCATTTTGCGATGTTGTCAGTCTCAGTGACATCGTTACCTGGAGGACAGAAAAAGGACAAGAACAGGCTTTAGCTCACGTTGCAGTATTATGTGATGCACATGCGACATTATATTATAACTTATAAAGATAATAATTAAAGTGCATGATTCCTGTCCTAATGCTGAGTTGTTGATTAGTAATGAGTAATGACAGTAATGATTAATGAAAGGGATGATTAATGACAGGGATAATTAATAATAATAATAATTTATTCACTTATACATGTATAGCGCAATATATACATATAAGTTTCTATGCGCATAATTGCGTTGACATTCACACTGAGTGTTTAGCATAATTAGAAGTGTGGGTTGGGTCTGTTCGCATATTCATCTTCTTATGATTTGCAACTATACAGTGCGTATATCTACTATTATAATTTCTATATGTATTTGAATGCAGTAAAACTGCCACAATCTTATGTAATTCTCACCTGAATTCCCCACCAGTGTCTCACTGATGATGTCTGATGCCTGACCATACTCTATCTCGCCAGACATCTCCCTGTAAACTCGCACTTTGAAGCGGTATTCTTTTGATGACTGCACATTCAAACCATGAATGGTTTGATTCAACTGTGAATTCGTAGCATCATGAGCGACGCATGTGCCGTCTCTGAAGTCAGCGGAACCTTCAGCGTAGGCAACTGTGTAACCAAAGTATTGCGCATGCTTCACCGGAATCTGTGGATCCTGAGTCCACGTGATGACGATGGCTGATTCATTCAACTGATGGGCAGACGGGCTTGATCCATGTAACGATGGGGTAGCTGGATATTGCATGATGTAATATTAAGCCAACATTACCAACAGGTGCTCACGAAGCTCTTCTTTGCAGAGATCTCCTACGAACCACAGCTGACAGCCGTCGGGGCACTGACCGTCAACAACTGAACATGAAGCATTTTTGCATCGACCACATTCCTCTGAGCAGTTGACTCCATATGAACTTGCCCCACATGCTTCAAATAACAATATACTGTACTTAACACTTGTCGCGTGGTTTAATTTACTCACTTTCGAATCAAAAAGATCCAGTTTTTCGAGCAGGACAATCTGTAAAGGGAGGATGTTTTGTTTTTAACTGGCCCTTCTATTGCATATAGAACCGAGGAACAACTAGCGAATTGTTTGTCCCGCAGGTATTTAAAACAAGGCGTACCATGATAATTGTCGGTATGATTTACATGAATAGGCAGGTGTTCATGCTCACCACCAATAGGAAGTGGATGACCGATGACCACCATCTCGCAAATGGCAACGTAGTAGATGAAATCCCCAGTGGTTTTCCTGAAGCTGACGTATCGCCCTGCAGTATGGCAGTCCAAAGTGGCATTTCCTCCTGGTGCAACAGGATTTTCTTGATAAGCGCATTCCACGTGTTCGTTGAGATCTGATGTGTTTCCCACTCGAATGGAAAATCGTTGCATCGTACTGGATACTGATTGAAACACGTCACGTTTCTCATGAAGCATGCGGAGGCTTACGAATATAAACCTCAGAGAGAATAATTGCAATTGTTTAAATGAGATTTTGTTGAGGTTTATAATAGCTTAGATGCATGATTGGAACAGAAAAGCAAGAGAAGATATTAGAGAGTTCTCCGCAAATGCTTGGCGCGGTGCAATCTGGTCTAGCGGGAAACTGGGTAATTGGGTCATAGTGTTGCAATATGGCGGTACATGTAATGTGTTTCCTTCCATTCGCTTCGGAAATTGAGGACACATAGAACATTTAATAAGAATAAAATGAATGTTCTGTGTTGTGGACTGTTATATGCAGCGCTAAGGTTATGATAAACCTACGCCATGACAACGAATTCAATGCATTTCATTGGCGATGCGCATTTTCCAGAAAGTGTTACAAAACAAGTCGCAGTATAAAAACCACCCAAAGAGAAATTTATACTCGGTATGGCTAGTCTAACACTTCTAATTATACTCCTATCCCTATCATGCATATTCCAATTTTATCGGCATGTTTGTCAAATGTATCTCAGATAATAGAGTGCACCCAATATCCCGCGATATTTCCACTCTGTATATGCTCCCGCGTACGAGACGATAAGATTTACTCACTATACTAGCAATCAATCATTATGAATGTTTCGATTGAATAATCTTGTTTGTGAGGCAAACCTTTTGAGTTAATTTGAACGATATCTTTTGTATTATTATGTCAGATTTTCCGAGCGTTGCTGTTGCAACAAAACCATTGCACCCACCTACCACCTCCAAATCCATGCAAAATCCCCACCCCACGCATGCGCAATGGATTTGCGATGTAGTTTATAAATGTTATATTCACCAGAGAACTGACAAGAAAGATAACGAATATAGGAAAAATGCGCAGGTAACTTTACCTCCAGGGTGAAACGTGTTGAACACAATGACGCTGAATAACTGATGCGCACTTCCCAGATCAACGTAGAACCATGTTGCGGTATCGTCTGAAGAACATGAATGGGCACAGCTCGCATCGGTTCGGTCTGGCTTCCACAATGTTCCATCCACAGCAAGGCTTGAAATTTGGCCCACCACACACAATCCACTTTGATTAGTCGGTTTCCCATAAGCAACGTTTCCTGAAAACACAGATATGGTATTAAGAATAGTCGAAACATTCATCTAACCCATTATTTTGTTGACCAATATGCTCAGAATTTCCTGGATTCATGGAATGGCTGTGCGAGAATATTAATTCTGTGTCGCGAACAAAATGAAAATGACTAGAATAGACTTGAGCATTACGTACAATACTTGTTATTTGTAGTCCAGATAATGGATTCCCCTAATCATCAAGGCATTTATCTAGGCGCGTTTCATTTACACCTATAGGTATACATATACATGCATATGTATACATGTATAATGAACGCCAAAAGTAATAAAACCTATCACAGTTAACTGTTAAATTTGTGAATTAAAGCATCTATTGGAAAAGTCCTACGTTAAAAACTTAAAACAAATAAAGTCCGCATGAAATTCATTTAATTTACAAGCATAATTTTCTTGAACATTTGCATAGTCATCAAAGATAAATCAAACGTAACGGTCACCTATTTGGCATGCAGGACCTCCCCAGTCAAATTGGCCAGGATCATCGGTTGGGCGTGGATGTCCATTTTGGCATGTTGAATCGGAGCAGGATCCCGTGTCTGGATCACACGCTGTTTCATTGCATCTGCATGGAAACAGGCAGCCGTCACCAAACACACAGGCAGCACCTGCTGAGGTACAGAAATAATATTGATCACGTGCCAAAATATATCAGTTCGAAGTTCATATGTACGTACTAGTAACCACAATCGCCTTATCATACCCGTGATTATTAATGTATTAAAGAAAAACAGAGAAAGTTGTTTGGCGTGGCAACAAATAACCACAGTTAGAGAAGACAAATCTGAAATAATGAGAATGAAAGGAATGATCATATTGTTTTGTTCTCATATTTTACATGTAAATGTATACAGAAAAAGATGTCAGAACTCGTTTCAATCTTACACTATTTAGTTAATAATAACTATTATAACCTTAATTTCCCATATACGTCTGCTAGTTGTATTTTGATTATCTGAGCATTTATTGTAGGCCTACAAAACTGCTAAGATGACCATGATCTTATACAATATGACCCATTAATTGACCCTACGCTTGACCGCGAATTATTGATAGATAATTCAACCTTTGATGGGGAAATTGAGGAATGATTATCAATCATCATTGAGAATTATATTTAGAGAAGAATGTAATTATTTCTTCCTCATCTCGGTTTTGTGGAGAGCGAGGTAATTGCTGCTTTCATCTTAGTATCAGTATAGAAATTGTCTTTCTTTAATTAGTAGAGCCTTCGTTTCTCAAGCATATGATAAATTACGTTGTAATTCCACTCTCTCAAGTCGCGATCAAGAAATGCGGCTAACCGAAATATTTTCGGCGGAGACTGAGCCAATTGTTTTTTTTTTTTTTTTTTTTTTTTTTTTCCGCGGATCAATACACTTCCGGCAGCGACGGCGGCTCAGATATTTTTCGGCTGGCAAGTCGGCTTTTCCCGGCTGGCTTCGGGGGCTAACCTACATGTAAGCGTAATTTTGTGAGAGGGAATAGGTGTCACATTTTATAACATCGGCTGACCTCCCCGTGTTAATTTACGAGAGTTTCGCGGAGTAATGATTAATAATATGGGCGCCCCATTGGTACACGCATATTGCACGTACATATCGCTTGGCCTTATAAGTCGCTGAATACAGTTGGGCAGCAATTAAACCCGGTCGTATCTGAGCTCAAATGCTCGGAAAAAGTTCGGTTGTGATAATTGTGGTGTCAAAAGAAGCATAAATCAAAACTACGATTAATACCATCCTTAACAAAACTTGGGTTTACGTTATTTACGCGATATATACTGTTTTACATATTTAATGAGACGAAGAAACAAAGAAATGCTGACTTACTTGAGCGGTTTTTCATTTCTCATAACTTCAATATGCAGCCTGCAGACCCCATATAACCCAGACTAAGAAAATTGATTATATTTATTTCACTCACTGATGCAAGAATCGTTATGCAGAGTCTTCTAGATTTCTGCTCGTCTCATCGGTTATTTGGCTCCAGAATCCCTTGAACTTGTTTATCTGACGATTACCATCTTCTTCCCGTGACATATCCCTTAATTATACCAAACATCCAATAGCTTCGATCCGCCTCAGATCTTGGACGTTCGCTCATACTCTTTATAAATAAATCGCATATATTATATGTTTTACGTATTATTATATCAAAGATACTCCATTTGGGTGCACCCTAATGATGCTCGTCTTGCATAACGACGAGCCAATGGTTTCCAGTGAAGTTGGCGAAGGAGCAGATGAATTCCGATGAAGCGGTCTGCAATGGCGGGAAGGCCAGCAAATGCCGCAGACTTTCATCAGTGTCGACGCTTTGAATGGGCTCAGATGACAATATGAACAGGTTTGCTAAGTTTGCTAATATCATTTTATCTATTACATATAAACCACAGAATAATACAGTTAAATTATATCCCGCATTCATCGCATTTCATCGAACAATGTCGCTCATATCCTGACGCCGCGTCGCCAATTATTTTACTAATTTGGGCGGTTATAGGATTCAGCGAAAATGGGTCAAGACTTGGGGGAAAGGACCTAAGACGCATCCTCATTTTTTCAATCGTCAATATCGAATAAATCGTGTTTCGTATATAGTCAGCTGGGTGTCCAGATGACTCTTTAAGAGATATTGTATCTTTTGTTGCATTTTTACTGCCTAGCGTGGTAGAACGGAGCTAAATCCGATAAAAAAAAATCCGAAAGAGTGCGACTTGCATACAAATGCTGCCAAGATGCATACCTGCTGTCCCCAAATAACGCCCCGTTTTTTTTTACAGATACACCTCATTCTCATTATCCTATATATCCATATAAAGGGAGGACTGAAGCCATATGGTACAACAATTAAATTCACGGTGCTAAGAAGCATCGTAGAAGACTGGAGAGGAAATATACCGAAAGACTAAGCTTCAAGTACAAAAAGAAATGCTGAAAAATCAATCGACCCACGTTGTATCACTGCATACGAAAGAGCAAAGCAGCAAACTTCAGTGACTTTCGCGGTCCTTCCCTTGATTATTTCCATTCTTCACATGTTCTTTTTTTTTCTCTCTCTCTCTTCTTCCTTTTTGTTTATTTACAATGTTTATGAATTAATTGTACAATTTAAAAATTTTTGATACTTAAAAATTATGAATAAATTACTTTGCATACTAATATTATAATTGTTCTTCTCACATTTGTTTTACAAAAGCATCTCAAAACTAATTCAAAAATCATCATTGTGTAGTGCTACAAATGTATCTATATTTGTCTCGCAGACCCTAAATACACATACTCGTAACATTTTAAACGCCATTTGCCGTGAAAAGTGTCAGACCACTGCTTGATATCTCTATAAGGATTATTGTAATAATAAATTCGAAAAGTGAGTTCATTATCCGCTTAATAAATAGGGATTGTAATTCAATAGGAGTTATAGGACCTTGATCGCCAGTTCTTGCTATCTCTGGAAATGAGAGATGACAATTTAGGAAGAAGTGGTATAATCAGGTAATGGATATACCGCAGATTGAAACACAGTCAATTGAAATTCCGTCCAACTTATTTATAATCGCACGTCACCATATGCCTAGGCGTTAATCCATGTCTGTACCCCAGCAAACATGCCGAAACTGGCCAGTTCCTCAATTTTCACAGCTAGTGTACACTAGCTGTGAAAATTGAGGATCGCGAATAGAAACGAATCATGCGTGTGTGCATGTATATTTTTCTTTATTTCTTCTTCCAAATTCAGAACTATAATTCACTTGTCTAGAATAAGTACATTTTATGTTCTGCGCAGAGTTTCTCTGATTTCTGAATTATGTTTGATTTTGCTCGATGCCACGCCATCGAAGTTTCGTTTGTTTCTGAATTAATGTTGTCATTCAAAATAACACCTGTCACGTGCAATCCTATAATATAAACAAGATAAGATATGACATAATATGTATAAGACATGTTAGTCAAGATAAGAGGCGGTAACTATCAATGCTAAATATTTTGGGGTGCATATAATAGTGCAGTCTAAGAGAAAAGAGCAGTTTGGTTAATTCAAGTTAATTATTTAAGCAGGTTAATTTTGTGGGTGTATTGCATATGTATACAAAATTAATGAATAGATGATGTATCTGTTACATGTACATGTATTAATTTATTATTATTATTAAAAAATATTTCTCTTGAATTTCCTATTTTAACTGTACATGTAATCGGGATAAAGATATATAAGAGAGATTTCTTGATATACAACTCACCCTTCGCCTGAACTTCAACCAACGCAACCACAATGCACGAGAACAACACAAAAAATGCCCCTCTCATTGTTCAGAATAATAAATCACTTTGATGGTTTTATCTGGATGACTTTATTCTCTGAATTCCTCAAATGTTTTGAAAGCCGGATGAGCAGCTTTTGTTTCTTATTCGAGCTGCAATATTCCACAAGGAAGTGGTGTAACTCGTTTTTAATATCATTCGTCACGCAATATGATACAGTATATAATTTACTTATGAGCAAAAGAAACGCGTCGATCTAAAAATGTCTTAATAATTAAGCCATGATTGAGGCCTAGAAGAATATTCCACACAGTGCACAAGTCTCTTCACTTTCAAACCGTTCGCAATTCAAGGCTGTTACAACATTTCACAGGGCAGGGTTGAGAGTCTCATGGAGAAATTTGGCTCAAAAATCCTCTCATGTGTTATTGGCGTGTGAGTCAGAGGACAGGGAATATCTGACAATGAAAATCGAACTTACTTATTTTGACCCTTTGTCGATTGTTCCTCCAATTAATCCAGATTAATTCCATTTATTTTTCTTATATTTGTTCTGTAATATGTGCACAAGTGATTCAACTTATTACACACGAAAATTCGTGTCAATGCAATGCATACCCCGAATGTGGTGTTGGCATAACCAAAGAGTTATGTTTCCTTTGCACTAAAGTATATGTTGATGGTTTCTGTCTTCTCGACAAGCCACTCGTATTCATATCACAAAAGTAATTGTTGCATAAGCACTAAACCACCAGCTTCATCCCAACCCATGCAAGATACCGATGCAACGTTTAACACATTGACTTGTAGCATGACAATTATGGCAGGGGGGAATATCCGTGATCCGTGATCCGTCGGATATTAATTGGGTGTGTTCAGTACTATACGTTAATTTTAGTGTAAAATTGAAGTGTCCGTTTTGAGCGCGTGCTGCGTCTTGCGTTTGTTAAAAGTGCGTTATGATCATGAAGATAAAATTCTTGCGTCGCATGTGAAAACAGGATTGAAAACAGGTGTAGTCGTAATTATTGTCCTCAACCATGGCTGTTAATGTTAAAATTTTGGATTTGTCTAGTTTTTTTGCACATAATTCCGACTCGGATTATTATCCAAAGGCTTCTAATATAGTATGAAAATGCCATTCTCGTTTTGTGGTCGATACTAAAGCTGATTCCATATTTTTCTGGTATATTACATGATTCAAATAATCCAAAATGAGCATCAATCAAATCCTTCCAGTGCCCTTAGTAAATATATACCCCATTCAATCATATTCAACCAGTTTACACCTTGTCAGGATCAAATTTGTACTGGAAGGATTGCATTAATGCTATAATTTCAGATTGATTGAATAATGTAATATACATGAAAACCCATACCCATGACCACGCCATGTTAGGAGATAGGAGTCATAACGCACTTTTTACAGACGCAAGAAGAATATAATTTATATAGTGTTTCTCTTTTGGTACATCCATTTCACATGACGTCACTCGGAATTCTCAAGATGGCTTACAAGGCGAGGCGAGTGAAAATGAATTCACAGTATTTGTTGAATACGACCAGTTGACTAAATGTTACTATAAATAGAAACCAATGAGATACCACCTGTTATCGGTGTGTGCCCGTGTCATGCATTGTGATTGTGTAACACTCAGTTTGCCGCTCCGACTTTCTTTCGCGTGCTCACTTCCCTCTTCAAAATTGAAGATGAGTGATCTACGAGACAGACTGGTGCTGTGGCGTCGTCTGCTCGTTAGACAATGCGTGTCATATATATATGACCAGGAAACCAGTGAAGTTGAGGTCAGGTCAGGTCAAAAGATTTGAGTCCTGTGAGCAGAACGTTATGATTATCTCTCTCTCTGATTTTGTGCGAATGTATTGACGTGAACCGGAAGTGGCTGTCTGCTAGCGGAAAGCATGAAAGCTCTTGATGCAAGGAGATTGTCTTGATGCAATCGCCCTTGAATTTTGTTTTTGATCTTTTGGACTATTTTTGATTATATATTACGTAACGATAGACAACATTCGTTCGACAAAACAACAATTAGGCGCTCGTGGGTTAGTATTCCAGTCGACTGGTGAATTTCTGGGAACTAGAACTAAAGCAGTACTACTACTGCTACTAGGGCATTTTGTGTTTCTGATAATAATTTTCAGTATTCTTCTGCTTTCAAGGATAAGCGTTTTGACGTTGGATTCTCTGAATAAGTGAATTCCACTTCTTCAACTCAGAAACAGGAGCCATTTATGCCGGCATGTCTGGTGACACCGGACCGTCATTCTCCGCAGCTCTTGTGGTATGCAATTTATTCCTTTGGTTTGAATTCCACTGATCCCTTTGTAGGCGGGAGCTGCTGCTGGGCTTAGCGTTGACTTAGCCCTTTATCCTCTGGACACCATAAAAACTCGCCTGCAGAGCGCTGAAGGATTTTGGAAGACCGGGGGCTTCCGTGGAATATATAGAGGAATTGGGTCCATTGCAACTGGCTCCATGCCTTCAGGTAAATTCTGATCCTTGCCTCAATCTTTATCATTGATGTTGAATTCAGCGGGATTATTTTTCTGCACGTATGAGACTGTCAAGCACTTGAGCGCTCGCTCGTTGCCAGAGAAGCTGCAGCCAGTCGGGCACAGTTTAGCAGCTTCGTGTGGAGAGATTGTATTTATCATAATTTCATAAAAGTTTTGGTATCATATCATGACACCTTATCAGATGGCGTGCTTTGTCCGAGTTCCAACTGAGGTCATCAAGCAGAGAGCGCAGGCGTCACATTCGCTGTCTTCACGTCAACTGCTAATAGCGACAGTACGGCAAGAGGTGTGAACGGTGTTTATGATGAAATTGGGTTTTTATTCAACTTTTTTGACAGGGATTCAGTGGATTATATCGTGGTTTCGGAAGCACAGTAATGCGAGAAGTTCCATTCTCCTTCCTACAATTTCCTATTTGGGAATTCTTCAAGGTATTGTGTAAAATGCAACCACCCATTTTAAAATATTTGAATCACTGAGCTTTATCATTTAATTGTTGAATTTTTCAAATAGAAATATTGGGCTGAGAAGCAAGGTCATTCCACGTTACCATGGCAATCAGCTGTCTGTGGCGCCCTATCTGGTTTGTTCTGGAAAATTAATAATATAAATTTATGAACTTCTTTTTACAGGCGGTTTAGCAGCAGGTATTACCACACCTCTAGATGTAGCGAAAACAAGAATCATGTTAGCTGAGGTTTGATAATTGGATCAATTTGCAATTATTTTTATCAATTTTGTTTGCAGAGAAATTCAGTGATGGCGTCTGCAAATATCATTGATGCAATGCGAATAGTGTACAGTGAGAAACAGGTCAAAGGGTAAGTCCCTTCAACTGAAGGTCAAAGCAAGGGTGCTTATATTTGTTTGTAGGCTTTTTGCTGGCATCACACCAAGGATGTTGTGGATCTCAATCGGCGGAGCTGTCTTCCTCGGCATGTACGACGAAGTATTATCGCTCATGCACAAGGCTCATATTTCATGAAACATCTTCTGAAAGCATAAAGCATTAGCATTTTTTATGAATGTTCATTCTCATGAATTGCTCCATGCAGATAACTGACATTTAAAGCACATGAAACAAATGATACTCTTTCTCTTGCAGTATTTCATACCTGAATTGTTGATTGAGATCATGTTTACTTTTATCTAGTAATTTATGAAATAAAAATGACCAAGGATATATTTTTATACAAGAATTGAATATTTCATTGTTTTGTTAATTGTTGCTTTATTTGACACTTCAAGCTAAGCCTGCTAAGGGCTGGGCATTTCATAAAAACGCCTGCGACTCCCGAATAATGTGTTAATTCATAATCAATTTTAAAATATTATTCATGAACATGAAATCCTGAAAATTGTCCTCGTATATGTAGACTCATCAAAGGATTAGAAAATAATTTGGTGTAACATTTGGATAGAATTCTGACATGTATATAATAGTCAAATGAGGCCCAGAAGAGATGCACTTTATGTTGCTTCTCGCAATTAAACATGGATTAAAATCAGAGAGCATAAACAGAATCCAACTATACATACGTTTGAATGTTATTTAACAGGCATGAATGCGCCAAGTTTTATCGAAATTAATGAATGCAAAGATTTCTAATCTAGATACTTCCTATAATTGTTCCTATTTCTCAATATAAAATTAATCAAAATTAAAAGGAAGGAGTGTCTACGAACACAATGATGTAATTAGTTCATTCATGCAGGTATGAAATCACACCATTGGCCTATACCCTCTATGTATCGTCATCTTTAGTTTTATTTTACTCCAAACCAACTCGTTATTCGACCATTATATTTTTAATACATGCATCATGGTATATGGGTTGAGCCATGGCATGGAGCAATTGCCAATCCAAACAACTGAGATTCGATTGTGATGCTCGTGTCAGCAGTGCCCTCCTGGACTACTTTTCTTTAGGGACTCGAGTGTAATTATATGCCTCCGTAGGTATGAGTTGGTTTTTGAATGTGTTTGTTTATTGCGTAATGTGTTACAAAAATGCCACTTTTTTATGAAAGTATCTCAAAATAATTACCGTTTATAGTTGGAGTTTCCCTTTATCAAATATATCAGGCCCTTAGTTACCGGGTCATCTCATAGCAAATATTCCAGAAATTCTGCTTAGCCACGCCGCGAACAAATATGCGTACACATGCAATGACGTCATCGCCGGATCTGTCGCTCCAAATCAAAACCAATCTTTAAAAAAAAATAAAAAAGTTAAATAAAAATCTTCTTACGTTATCGTGCTAGACTCTAGATGGCCAGCTGGAGGGCATTGGTTTTGGTATAATTGATTGGTCAATTCCTTCCTTTGAAGCATTCTATTGCGTTCTATTCCAGGCGATTGTTGCAATGCAGTAT
>KB303931.1:3246-17003 GCA_000328365.1 Capitella teleta | reverse complement strand
ATGTGTGGATGGACGTATGAATTACCTTGTGAATATAACATCAAGGGATATTTAACATGTGGTTTCGTTATACATACAGGAATCATATTGCTGATCAAAGCTCATAATTACAGATATTGCATTATTGAAAAAAAAAAAAAAAAAAAAAAAAAAAAAAAAAAAAAACCCTAAGCATCGCACTAAAAAAAAAGGATAAAAAATATTGGGCGAATATGTCGCTTTGGTATTTTGCTGATATGATCAGCGCGAATATGAAAGCAGGTTTTGGTGAAATGAAATCAGCCAAAGAGGCAATCATCATGGCTACATCATGTCTGCATTCTGCTATTAAGGACATTCATAGATCATAAATCGCTGGCTTGATTATTCAGCTAAATCAATTGATCTATTGTGGCACCCTCCTTTAATATCAGTGGTGTATTAAGGAAGGTCTCAGACCAAATGGAAGGTGGATTCTGATGCGCTGATCGCGGTAAGCATAATTAATATTGATCACTAATTTCTTTTATTATTGATGCACTATATAATAATAATTCTCTTGCATGTTGTAGCTAGAGCCTATAAGACGCGAATTTCAATCACAATGACGGCGGGACGTCAAGTAAAAATTAATCTGAGAATGATTTCCTTTTCTTTTTGACATACCTTTGCAACTCTCTTTTTTCACTCACGCCTGTACGTGTAAACAACACTAAAACATATACCACCACGACCAAGGTTATGCAACAAACTTAACCACATGTAACCTCAGTTTACTCAATTCGGACAACGAACGTATAATCGTAAATCGAGTCTCCACATTTATTGATTAATTTATAAGCAATTTATGCATTCAGTGCATTGACTCCATTCGCACTTGAACGCATAACCAAGTACATATCAATGTCGCCTGATGCATGCGTCATAAAATGATGACCTCTGATAAGGTGTTGAACACTAAATGCTAACAAATAGTTTTTTTGTGTCAATACTTCAATATGGACGAGTCGCTATACAGATTACAGACTTAATTATAATTACTACATTTGTTAAACATAACGAGAGGCTACTTTATTTGTTCTATTAGCATCTAATATGTGTCGGACGTGAATGCGTCGCCTGTTAGTGGTTGCATAATGAAGTTAAATGAACACATCCAGAGGCCAATTGAGCGCAAAGTAAATCGCCTCTATAATAACTTTTAACCTTTGGTACATTTCGCCGTTCCATCGCTTATAATAACGCAGGACGCCACTCTGAGTGCTGCGGTGGATCTCAGCGGAGTTCAAGAACAGAAGGGAGCGAGGCAGAGAACGATTATGAACCACCCTGTATACACTGTGTATGCTTTTTTATTCATTGATGTGACGCCAAAGACTTCCTCGTTTAAGAGGATGCATAGACATAATTATATCCCTTCTGATTGCAATCTGTGCACCTTGGCCAATGACCACTGTACGTGCGCTCTTATCGAGATATCTAGATAAACTGTCTGGGACAAGGTGCGCCGATTGCAATCTGTAAATTATGTTACATGATCCGCATGTATAATATATACTTAGACGCGAAAAGAACGCGACTCTTTGTTTATGCCAACAACACATTCATGGTATGCATTGCATAGACACGAATTTACGTGTGTACTAAGTTAAACCACTTGCGCACATATTCCCGAAATTACAAAAAAAAAAAAAAAAAAAAAAAAAAAAAAAAATGGAATTAATTTGGTTTAAGGAGGTACAATCGACAAGGGGTCAAATTAAAAGTATTTTATCTTCATCGTCATGCAGATATTCCCAGTCCTCTGACTCACACGCCAAAAACATATGAGAGGATTTTTGAGTCAAATTTCTCGACGAGACTCTCAATCCTGCCCTGTGTGATGTTGTCACAGTCCAGAATCAGCTCTGTGTTATTGTGGGAGACGGGCGGGGGCGGGGGAAGGGGGGAGGCGAATTACTGAATTCAGTTCATCCGATAAATGTTCATTTGGCAAAAATATTGGAGTATGTGCCAACCATAACAATACGGTGAGTTCATTTTCCTTCTTCAAGATCGTCTGCGATGACCATAGCAAGGTATGGGTGAGTATTATTTCGCTGAAATGTTCGTATCTCCGGTTATTCCAAACCCGGATTTGGGGTCTTTTATTGGGATCTGAGCCTCTATATCCCCTACATGAGCCGACATCGAAAGTTTCTCTGTAGATAATGATCGGTAGCACTCTTCTCCATCGCACATTCAGTAAACATGGCTGTTATGAACCAGTCCTAGCCCTGAGCTCGCCAGATTTGTTAGTCCTGTCGATTTTTCGACATCTTGAATGTGTTCAATCCACGGTTGACCAAGCATTTTTTCGCTTGATGACGCATCTGTTGCGTGGTTGATACACTGTGACCGATTCGGCGGTTTGTGACCCTTGGATCAACTCCACGCTCCAGAAGGCTTCTGAATATTACTTTTCAAGTAATATTCAGCTGATATATGAAGCTGTCAGCCTTCCTAGAGTGCATTTTTTCAAAAAGACTCAATACATACTAGGTAGCTACTTTGGGGAATAATGAAATAAATTGGTCAATTTGAGCACGCGCAATTGGGTAAATCATGCCCCACGTGACTATTTGTAAGGATTTATCAGATAGGCTAAAATAAAGGGACATCAGGGGAGGTCAGTGGAAAACAACAATACGTAATGCCACCAAAGGCAATTACACATATGGCACTATATATGGCCTTCAGCCACTGACAGCGTCTCTGCTTTGCCCAGTTAAACGATAAATGGGGAAAACACTCGGATCTTTTTTGATTGACTTCAAATTGATAAATGCGTACCAAAACACACTCGCTAATGAATTGGGCCGATGCCAATCATGGACTGCTTAAATGTTGGGTGCGAAAGAGCAAGAGGAGAGAAGGGAATCCGCGCTGACACTGACAGGACCTCTCTCTTTCCCTTGGCCACTCGCTCCCGGTGAATGTAACATTCATAAATTAAAAGTGTGTAACGTTGAGACGTGGAGTCCTCTTCCATCAGAGAGCCGCTTGGTGTCTTCGCCGACGTGTGACCAGAATTGAAAGAGTAAAGAACAAGCAGACGAATAAAAAAATGTTAAATAATTGTCTACCACCAAACACAATATTGGCATATTGTTATTATTTCCTTTTATTTCAGAAATCGTCGCCATGGAAACTACTATACCACCTGAATTTCTAGAAGTGCCAGAAATTTTAGCAACCTACGAAGAACACCCACACTGGTGGGCCTATATTCTGCCAGCATTCGCAACCTTGGGAATCATAGGAAACTCAATCTCCATTGGAGTATTTTTGCATCAGAAAATGCGGAGCTTGTGTACATTATTCATAACAGCTATATTTGTCTTCCAATGCATCTTTCTAATAAGCAAAGTTCTCACCACATCTCTGTCTATGTGGCTAAACAGGAAACATCCGTGGCCGGAAATGATGCTATATTTGCCTCATATCGAGGTCATTCAGAAGATATACGTGAATGGAATTGTCGTGAATGACGTCGCCCACAGCTGCGTCGGATGGTTCTCTTTCTTGCTGATACTTGAGCAGTACGCTGCGTTCAACCACGTTGAGAAATTGAGAAAAATATCCAGACTCGAAAATGGCATCAAAATAATTGTGACCGTCATGAATCTGTCGATTCTCCTGCATCTCATACAGTTCTTCAAATACACCAGGAAGGAAACCTTGTACACTACAAAACCCCACACCCAAGTTTGTCTGTCTGAAGTATACAGAACTGGAAGTTTCGATTTTTATGATAAGTATATAACCCCCATGTTGTTCCATTGTGTACCCTGGATATGTGCGCTTGTGCTGCTAATAAAAACTCTCATTGATCACTTTGCCAGGAAGGCCAGGAACATTGCAGACCTGAATGAGTCGTTCAGGAGCCTACCACGGTACCAACTGCCACCTGGAACGAAAGCGGGGAGATCTTTTAAAATTGTGGTCTCGCTGACGTCGATTTACCTGTGGGCAAATCTCGTGTACGTCTGCATTCGTTTCTACGGCGTGTTAAACCCGAACACTGAGGCGCCCGAGTGCAGCATCATACCTGGAGACACATCCTACAGCCGCGATGACGCCATTCTGGGAGTTTTAAGTATATTATTTCACGTCACGAACGGAGTTCTTAATTTCCCCATCTGCATGCTCATGGGAAACGACTTCCGGGCTGTATTCATGGACAGCATAAGAAGAAATGTATCAAAAGTGGAGGCTCAGAGAGTAAAAATCTCCAACGCTATTCTGTCTGTCGGAGGTTTGGTTGCCCAAAGGTTCGGTCAGCGAGGGCGCAGTGGGGTCTTTGCTACCCCCGAGTCTGGTCTCCGTGTAATTGGAGAACAAGAGTTCATCGAAGAACAGCTGGCCAGATCGAGAACCAATTCGCACTCGGTGACGTACATCTAATATTATAGTATTACACCCTCAGGGAAAATAGAAACCTGCACTCAGGATACACGTACATAATGCTCAATATTAGATATCTCTATGACCAAATGTTCATGATATCATGTCATGTACAATTCAATAAAATTGTATGCAACTTCAGAGGGTTGTCTTGCTTTCAAATTAAATTTGTTTAACTGTTTAAATTTTTTTTTTTTGAACACCTGAAACCCTGCTTCAGAATTCCAGCCCTGTTCAATACTGAATCAATAGTCAACCCAAAGCTAACCAAATTAATAAATATTCCATTTCTGGTCTGGCGGTGGGCTTTCTACTTTCTACTGAGATTCACACTGACTGTTTACATTTCTACAGACCCATTCATGAATATCTATTGTAAATGAACAATAGAACAAGATTGTGGCGTCACTGCCCATCTCTATTTAGAGGTTGAGGTTGAGTGCATCTGACATCGACATGGCGCGCAAACTGAAACTGAGTCAGTTAACTTTCCGAAATGAAATTATCTCAACTCTTCCATCATTGCGTCACTCAAATTACTGAGAGACAATTCAACATTTGAGCTATTCAATTCGGAGTACTTAAAGGCACAGGGTCCTTCTTTCAATCTCTTTAACGAATTCCAAATCTCGGCGATTGTTGCATGGTGAGTTAATGTTTTGTTCTGATTAATCCCTTTAAGTCTCATTTGAATTAAAAGAATATATTCAATCAAAAGCCGTATATTATTATATAAAGTTCATAACCATTTTAAATAGGGTGATATATTTGTAAACGTGATATAAGTAAGCTAATACAGATAATTGTACCTTAGATGGCATTTATCCATATTAGTTACATCATAATCCCCAACATGTTTGTTTTTCCAGATTTCTCCCCCGTCTTGCAATCTTGTTTCCACAATTCGTTCCTCAGCGAAAATGCAGAATATTTCTGAAGAAGAGCGGGCACTGGTAGAGAAACCACCTTTTCACATTTTTGTTCAATTTGGTAATTTTTTTTTTTTTTTTTTTTTTTTCAAATTTCAGCGCGAGGAGCTGATCATGGCGGTGGGCTACACGAACGTCGTCAAATGTGTGTTCGCCGATAAGCGCGAGGTCTTCTTGGAGTTCTTGGAGATCTTCACGGGAATCCGATCCGGTCGAAAGTAAGTGCATCGTCCCTCCTGGAGAAGCCGTGTGCCGTCATGCAATTTCCAAATACCCCGAATGTGGAATAGCTTCGCATGAGAATGACGTCACGACCTTTACACTCTCTGCAATTTAGTAGTCTGTGGACAATTGGTGCTAATTAGCTAATTATGGAATTATCTGGTTTAATTAAAGTAGATGAATGTGTTCTCTGATCCTGGATAATTTGTACGATTATTTTATTCATAGATGCAGAACGAAACATTTTTTTTTTTGGTAGTTATTTCTACCCTATTGGCCCTTATTTTGGCATTATAACTAAATGCAAGCTGCACAAAATCAATACTCTCATTTAGTCTTCTACCTGGGCACTAATTATTGCATCGGACCTGCATATATAACTCCTTTCCAGCATTAAATACGCCGAAGCTATGTTGAGGGTGACTGAACTATTCGATGGATATCCTCACCTGGTTAAGCATTTCGAGCGTTTCCTGCCTTCAGACTACTGTCGCGAAATCGAAACTAAAGACCCTTTCAAGTGGTTGGATTTCCGGCGTAGCGACTGAAGAGAGAACACTCACTGATGCGCCAGTGACAAGTGAGCTCAAAGAAAGTTCAAAAGATGAGAACTTATGGAAGCCAAATATGGAAGTCACCTGCGGCGTTTGAATGGTGAAAGTTGTTACATTGAAAAGAATATATAAGTTGCCTCAACAGTTTGCTTGTCTTTCTTTCTGTTCTTTCATGAATTCAATTTGTAATTTTGATTTATCACAATATATAGTCTGATGGCCATAAAGGTGAACTAGATTTAGGACTCTCACGGACATGAAAATTGAACGAAACTATAATGGAAAAGAAAAATTAAAATGGTCAAAGATCGGCCTCCTTCATTTCCTGCATTGCGGTTACATTATCTGATCAGAATTACTCTTATATCGTTTGCACAACATTAATGAAATCGCTACTTACTGAGCTATCGGGACAGGTAAATTCACGTACGAGTGGTAGGCGGATCCAGGTCATGAGGAATTATTCGCAAATTATCTCAATCCACCGTTTGCAATGTCGCTAATTTCATAAACTCTACAGTTTCCGATGAGATTCACACCGAAAATACGTACTGTACATTGCGATCCATAAGACCAGGTAGTTTGTTTTATGTACGCCGATTACCTGACAAGAATGGCAATTATTTCTCTTGAATCCGCTGACATATTTCACCTTTTCCATTCCAATATGGAATCATTGCAAAGTTGAAGGGTGAGAAATGTTGCACAGGACGCTTTCATTTATATTATAAATGTCCTTTATTCAATATTACATTTTTTGTGTGTTTGCATTAATGGGCGTAGAATAAGTTTATATCATCATGTAGCTATTATTGGGAGTGACTGATCAATTTTAGCAAATACGATTTTATCGTGGAGTAGACTACTTTTGGCCCACTTTGGAGTCTGTATACTTGCGTTACATGTATATAAAATTATATGGTCCACTGAATTGAAACACCAACCTTATTGGGATTGATTGATTTATGAAAAAAAAAAGAAGACATTTTATTGAAGAAAGAAATGCATCAATGCTTTAATTGCGAGTGCGTAATCATTTTCGTCGACCGTTCCTTGTAGATGTCCTAAGCACAGAGCGCAGGGTAGATAGCACAATCAGTGAAGCCTGTACCGGCGAATGATCGAGGCTCAGCTGAAATGTGTAAGTTTTCGACATGCCAAGTTTGCAGAAACATTAAAAAGTTCATGTCATCACTGAAGCGCTGATTTTTAACAACGAAACAAAGCATTTAGGCCTTTATTTAGTTTTCCGAACACTATATGTATATTTTTCTTGTTAATTAACTAATGAATGCCACGTATCTCAGATCTTGACGTATAGCTACTTACTGAGAGGGGAATGCATAATTTTACTCACAAGTAGTTGTGATGTCTAGGTCGATGAACTCTGTCAAGGAGCCTACCGCCATTGTTGTTTGCAGAAGCGAGGCAAACAGAACAGAGCAGAGAAGAATGAGGCCCAACAGACAACGCATGTTGATCAGAAACTGAATAAGAAATATATCCATGCATATAATACGCTACGGTCACTATAGGCCTACATATATGGTGCAAACACAAGTAAATCTGAAAATAGAGTATAGGTTGATTCAATTACTCGCGTAGTAAATTAATTTCCGTGCATTCATTACTGATGATTACTCAGTTACATAATCGGATGCGTCGATGCAGCACGTGTGAGCTTACCTTCACTTACCTGTTTAACTTCTTTGATCAGGAAGCGAACGAGATTGAAGTAAGAAACCTCAGTCGTGTTTATATAGCAAATTACTCCTGTTATTTCTTCTTATGTATCGATCAAAACAAATCCCTAATCAAGTGACATCTGTTTCTTCTTTACCCCAAAAGATCAATTTTAGCTGATGTCATTCATCTCATTCAACTAAGAACGACGAGTTTTTGAGCTCTAAAATCAAAATCAATCCTTGACACGAATTTCGTTATCATTTCCAACGAAATTGCGCTGACCTATAACTAAGCCGATCATTAAGCGATTTGACCTTGCTGATTCGGTTTCCAAGGAATAAATCTATAATCAACCCAAATGTTTTGCGAGTTACACGTGAGCAAGCGGTAAGAGAATTTCAAATGGACATTTACTTGCGTGATGAAGAAAGAAAGAAAAAAAGAAGATCGCGTTGATTGTCCGTAGCTGGACTCAAAATGTTGAGGTACTTTTTTTATTTTGGGACATAAGGATGAACACTATATAGTGCTATATAATATTTATTTCGAATATATTCTGATCAGAGCAACAGCAAAAAACTGTACAGTTTTATATTTATTGTATCATGAACTCGAAATAATTTGAACTCTTTCTAATCAGTTACATGTGTCCTAAAATAATGGTCACTCAATGAAGAGCAAAAGAGGAAAATATTATTGTGCTTGGTTGAACAACAATAGAGATGAACAGTCAGTCAGCCACAGACATGCATTTTTACCTGACATGACTTTACATTATCATTTAATGTGTGATGAAAACCATATCTTCTCGATTAAGAAAGATATTGACACCTTTTCCTGTGATTCCTGCCCCATATATCAGGTAACCGATCCAACGGATAGCCCAGGTAGACTGCAGACACAATATGCAATATTAGCCTGTTTGGTATCCATGGCAATTCAGTTAACACTGGTATTGTTTGGAGGCGGTTAAATCAGACATTAGACTATTCTTTTCGGACGACTTTCCCATGCCACCAGCCATATATAGTTCACCGTTAAAATATGCCTAATTCAATTGGTTAACAATTATGTTAGAAATGAGCGTCAACTTTGAACCGCGGGGTCACAGTGATATGCACTCGAAATGCGTTTGCCACCCTCTATCCTAATGTAATAATTAAAGACAGAGCTCATTGAGGTGATGGTCGAAGCTCATAATAATATTATTCAAAACAAATTAGTTGACCCATTTGCAGGATACACAGAATATAGTATTACAATATATATAAAAGGGAACACCAATTATTACCCAATAAATTTACCTTTCAATAATCTTGAAAATACTGATTCGTTTAATTTTTCATAGATTCATGCATGATCAAATTTCCTTTGAACCATTGGGGACATGAAATTTTTTATTTTATTTTATTTTTATTTTTATTTTATTATTATTATTATTATTATTATTATTATTATTATTATTATTATTATTATTATTATTATTATTATTATTATTATTATTATTATTATTATTATTAATTATTATTATTATTATTATTATTATTATTATTATTATTATTATTATTATTATTATTATTATTATTATTATTATTATTATTATTATTATTATTATTATTATTATTATTATTATTATTATTATTATTATTATTATTATTATTATTATTATTATTATTATTATTATTATTTTGTGCCAGGAGGCGCCGTCCACACGTTTTCTATTATCTGAAAGCGTTCCCTGTACGATAATTTTGCACCATTCACGTATCAGTAAATATCGTGTCGGATTCCGAAAACTTTTCCTTACAAGAAGATAAATTTGGAGATGGTAATGAGTTTGATGAATCCGCTGTAGGGATCTTCGTCGGCGGACAGAAGTAGGCCTAATCGGATATTCTCTTCGACATGATTACTATTTACTAGTAATGCACTAATGCAGTAATGCTACTCGGTAGCATAATCCAAGCTGTTTAATCTGCAAGCGCGCATGGCGAATGAAAATGCTCTTTCCAAGATCAAATTTATTCGCACGAAATGGGCAAATTCACAATATAGCGATGTCTATTACAGAGATAATCTTCCTTTCCACTCTCTTGCGCCGTGCCCACACAAACTTCTCGTTCCCTGCAAAATTATAATACTGTATTTCCAACAACAATCAATTATGCGTTAAAATAAATATAATAATATTTATCACATAAATATATATTAATAATATTAATATCGATATTATTATCATTATTATCATTATTATCGTTATTGTTATTATGAGGAATTTTTTTTTTTTTTTTTTTTTTTTTTTTTTTTTTTTTTTTTTTTGGAGCGGAGGGGGTGGCCATCGCCCCTACGCACTTAGCGAGAATACGCCACTGTACCAAGTTATAGTAGCAAGACTTATGATGACGAATACGTTATGATGAACGAGAATCGAGGCATCCTGAAACGTTATGATCTCATGTGTGACCGCCATCTTGCGATTATTTTTCACGATACCCCGCGCTCTATCATGGCGATTTTAAACCAATCACAGCGCAGAATACTGTTGAGTGCTCAAATTAGCATGAGGACGCACAGACAGATATATACAGATACCTAAAGGAAATGAGAGATGTCGATTTTCATATTTTGGATAGAAAATGGACTTATATTGTTCTAATAATAATGGTGCAATGTGATGATTAGTTACTATGGTGTGTAAATTGAATGCTACTGGTGTTAGATATCTCAAAATGATGATCCCGATATTATTTTTTTGATATTACCCTTGAGTTACTTTGAATACTTACACTACAGTCACTCAGAGTGACTGAGTGACTCAGTCACAATGAGAAGGAAGTTTTAGTGCCTAGTATTGGTCCTAGTAATGAGTAATTATATTCGTCGGAGCACTTGTTAAATTAACCAGGACCCCAGATTCTGTAATAATGCAATTAGAGAGGGTTCCCCCGTTGCTCTGAAACGGGCGCTATGATTTTTTGGGGGGTATAGAGACAAACAAATTTAAGTGAAAAATGGTGTGTTTTTTTGTGTGGAAAGTTAGCGATTTTGTGAATGGCGCCAGCTCACTTCTACTACTCTTCCGCATCAGCCTCATTCTATGCTTTGCTTTGCATATCCGGGAAGAGCGGAAACATGCAACTATTACTGAATATTTACATACCTGGTTACTCGCTTACTGGTGCCACTCTTGATTTGATCTTGGACCACACGCCTCGACTGACTACTGCTCTAACCGATTGCGCCAGTGCGGAATCTGAATAAGGTCTTGGTTTGCTCTGGTCAGTTCTGGGTTCACACTCCCGGCTTGCAGGCATGCGCTGCTTTTTTGCAGATGGTTACACAAATTATTGAATTGCAACTGATTCGTCAGATAAAAATAATCTTACAGAGGTGAGCCAGAAGTGGGTTTGTGGAGTAATGCAGTTCAATGCTCTTGTAACCCGGAGGCAGTTCTGGTATACTTACTTATCCGTCCGTGGAACAACTTGCAAAAAAAACAAGCAATAAATCATTGAATGATGAGAATAACTTACTAAATATCACCCAGTTCGGCATCCTTGCATCAAGTTGTGTTAATCCTCCTAAACTTGCTGAAGTCTCAGTTGCTCAAGCAGTGCGTGAAGTATATGTCATATTGATGGTGTTTCTGCATAATGGGACAGATTTGCCCAACCGTAGTGTTTATTTGTCATGTGTTGCTCGCATGAGTCCATTTATGAGACTATTATAGTTTAAAACAGTGAAACCCGCAATTGTCTGAACCCATTCTATGCTGTGCCAGTGGTCAGTTAGTTTTCCATTTCCTAATACTGGTGGTGGATGCTCTCCTGCTAATCCGTGTGCACATGTCTGCATTGTTTTGAAGACACTGTTAGGGCTGGTGATCATTCCTCTACTTGAGAATTTTGCATTCGATGTATCGTCCATTCGTTCCTAAAACGGTGTTTTTGTGTTTCTCTTCTCAGCATAATGAAGTGAAGCATGGAAGAGGTCGCTGATGACGTAGTCATGGAGGGGGTAGACACTTCTGACCCTTGCACCATGAACTCTGACCCCGAATCAAGCGGCAACAACACGCCAAAGGAGAACGTTGAACCTGAGGTGTCAGAGGCACCCCCAACCCCTCCCCCTGAAAAGGTGAAGAAGAAAAAGTTGAAAAAAGGAAACTCAACGCCAGACAGAGTGAAGAGTCCGAAGAATCGGAAGCGAAAGGCTGAATCGATTGTGAATGGCAGTGACGCTGGGTGCGATAATGCAGAGGTCACGCCCCCTAAGAAAGCGGGCAAGAAGAAAGAAAGCAAGGCTAAGCCTAAACCAAAGCCTAAGGAAGCAATATCCCCTAAGCCTAATCGGTCGCCACGCTCAAGATCGAAATCACCCAGAGCAAAGTTAATTCAGACTGTTGATAACACATGTGAAAGTGAACAGGAAGACGAGGAGGAGGCACCGGTCAAGGAGGTCAAAGAGGTCAATGAGGTCAAAGAGCTCAATGAGGTCAAAGAGGTCAAAGATTCAGAAGCTATCAATGGCGACTGCTCCTCTATGTCGGATGATTCAGACGACAAACCCTTGGTGCCTAGAAATGTCTCACTTGACCAGCCAACTGGTCTCATTGGAATTCCACAAGTCGGTCGTCCAGAGGATTTACGTGATGATGATGACGATGATGATGAGAACGACACGGGTGAGCGGCCGTACCAGTGCACCGAGTGCTCGTACAAAGCGCGCAAAAAAGGACAGCTTCGCAAACACATGGCTGTGCACAACGTGTTCCAGTGTGCACACTGTGAGTACTCAGCGAAAGCAAGAGACGAGCTGCAGGAGCACATGAAGGAGAAACATCCAAACCGCTGTGGCCGCAAACTGTGCAAGAAGTGTAATGTACTTTTTTTAGCCGTCGATCTTGAGGAGCATGAGAAACAGTGCACTGGCGAAAAGAAAGGCTGGACGTGTCCCCATTGCCAGAAGGAGTTTAAATTTGTCTGTGTGATGAAAACCCACATCCAACGCTGGCACACTGAAGAGGGTGCTAAGCGTTTCGGCTGTAAGCAGTGCGACTTCCGCGCCCTTTGCCAGAAAGAGCTGTCCGCTCACAATCATGCTGAGCACAGAGAGGTGGAAGTCAAACCTGCTCGCGCGATCAAGTGTCCCGAATGTGATGAGCAGTTTGATGATGAGGCATCCGTTCGCACTCACGTGAAGGAGATGCACATACACGAACGGCCGTTCATTTGTGAACTTTGCCAAAAGGCATTTAAAACCAAAACTCACTTAAAGAATCACTATGAGACGCATAATCCTAGCGACACGTACAAGTGCGAGGAGGAGGGCTGTTTGTCCACCTTCAAGGCCGCCAAGTACTACGAGAGGCATCGGGTCGAGGTTCACAAGCTGCCTCCCAGGAGACATCGTACCGTGTACGCCTGCTCTCAGGAAGGCTGCTCTGAAGTGTTTCAGCGCAAAAGTCACCTGCAGCGACATGAAATCTCCCATACAGGTTAGTTGCTCATATCATGCAGCTGAAATTATAATAATTTATGCATTGTTCATAATTAGGTCTGATTACCTAAGTACAGTAGTACCTGCGACTAACGAACAGTACTGGATCCAAAAATAAGTGTTCGTAGTTCAGGGTGTTCGTTAGTCATGGTTGGGTAAAATTAGGTCATTATGGTAACTCATCAATTCAGCAATCAACAATAACAGCCATGAAGTATAATATTTATACATAGTTTATTGAATCATTTCAATTCATTTGATTCTGTTCTGTTGGAGTAGCTGCAACGCTACTCCATCTCTTTGAACGCCCGTCGCCTCCGAGCGTGAGACTCTGCCGCTGAGCCAGCGCTCACGAGTCGGCATGCACCTCGGGGGAGCTTGCCTCTGTGACCCGTGCTTACTCCAAAATATTATCTCAACGACGGTTGATTAAAGTTATACC
>KB303899.1:197592-219631 GCA_000328365.1 Capitella teleta | reverse complement strand
ACCTCATAATTATGTTCTTATGCTCATCCAAAAAGAGAAAGAGAGAAAAAAAAAACCAGTTCTCGTAATTCACCTTAATGTTTTTATATATCGTACAGTGCGCACTGCGCAGAACGCTGACTTCCCAATACTTGAATGCAATTACATGTAATTATAATGCATATAGCACAAGAAGAAATAGCAAGGTGAATGAAGATTTTTTTTATTTGTATACAATGACAAGCTCTGAGTGCGCATTATACACGATTCTAATCATCTCGCTTGGAACATAAACAGCGTGGAGCACGAGTGGCACCCCCACCCACTGGGATTTCAAGCGACAGCACTCAACATTCAGACTTTAGAGAGGCCTTAATGAGCAAAAGTGGGTCATTCAACCATTCGCTCCTCTTGAAAATTCAGTCCTTGAAACCGGATATAATTAGCTTCAAAATTTCCCAGACTGAGGTCGAACAGAACAACATCAATCAAATACTGGGTTGTCTGAGTTCATGTGATTTAACACGTGGCACTTGGCCCGTGGCGTTCCTCTATCGAATAATTATTTCGGGTATTGAAAGCCTGCGATTCGTGTAGTCTTCTGGATCTGCATGTTCATGGCGTTATTAATGGCTGTCAGCATCAGCGAATGAATCCGCTTAGCTTAACTGGAAACGCTTATGGGACAGAGACGACGTGAATTCATAACGCACTCGTACCGATCAATTATCGTCTGAGAGTCCTTGGTCAGTCATGCGATATTATAGTATCGCACAAGTCAAGCTGATGAAAGCTATGGATCTAGATGTGTATCATTTAAGCTCAGCATAATATGATTACGTCTTTAGAGGCGGATCTTTCTAAAATGAGGTGGACTTTGATTTCTTGTATACAACTTCCTGCTTGCAAAATACTATAGTAATTTCCGGAGACCGCGTCTGATGGGAAAAGAGGAGTGACGTCGCACTGAAAAACATTTAAGAGAAGAAGGAGGAACACTTGAGACAAATATACTGCATGCGATTGTTTGTTGCACAATGGAGCTCTGTAGACTCTCTCTGTTTTTCTTCCTGCTGCTTCCTGGATCTGTGACTGCAAGGTAAGTTCGATCGGGTATGCGGATTTATGGGTGATATATTTAACGAGAAATCCGCAGCTGCTAACCCATTTCAGTCCAAAAGGATGTGGTGCATGGAACGAAGTTTACCAGACGGCATGTAACCCATCAGTTCCTGCTTTATCGGTGAAAGCGTTTCGTTAAATATCCACGAATGCCCTTAATTCCCACGGAAAACTGTTATAGAGGCTAATACAATTTTTACTTGACAATAATAGCAATACGAGGATGTGACGATGTGTTGGAGCTGGCATGCACTCCTCATGAACAGTAGGTGATCATGTCGCCGTATATTGTTTACATTGCATCCTCAGATATCTCATTAATACCTGCATTACATGCTGTCAAGTCCCTAACGGCTTTGTCACTAGACCGCTCATTCTGATCACCAATAAATCACACCTCAGAGTCCGTTATTTATTACAGAACATGCAGCTTTCCTGGTGCCATAAGTAAAGGAAAGGTCTGCCCTAGTCGGTCAAAATATTCCACTGGCATAACTGTGAGGTACAGATGTCAAACTGGTTACACCCTTCAAGGCTCAAGAACGAGAAATTGTCAGAGCAACGGACAGTGGAGTGGATTTTTGCCAATCTGTCAGAGTAAGTCATTTTGAAGAAATGTGTACAAAGTAACGCAAGTTTTAGTCAAGAGCTGTGGAAACCCTGGAGCGCCTGCATACGGTACACTGCACGGTTCTAGCTATGAGTTTGGTAGAAGCGTTTTGTTCAAGTGCAACACGGGATACGTGTTGATTGGAGAAGTCACCTTAACGTGTGGTGCAAATGGTGATTGGGACCATGCCAAGCCCAAGTGCCAAAGTAAGTTGACATGGCAAATGAAAGTCGGTGCCTTATATGTTTTCGATGCGTGTAGTTGTTGAGTGCCCTGCCCTGACAACCCCAAGCAATGGAACTGCGAATATACCTAGAAGAACCTACCAAAGTATCGCCACATACAGCTGCGATACTGGCCATGTTGCACAAGGCAGTTCAAGCCGCAAGTGCCTGGCTAATGGCCAATGGAGCGGTTCTCCGTTTTCATGTGAAGGTGAGTGAAATAATATCTCTTTTTTTAGACAGGTAATTACACGAGCGTTGTAATATTTCAGCTATAAAGTGTATAGCACCGGCCCTCCGCCTCAAGGATACACCCAAACGTTCTTCTTCAGAATGGTTCCCTATGGGACTGTAGTCTGGTTCAGGTGTCGGCGAGGCTTCCGTCTAACAGGTGGATCAAGAAGCAGGACATGTTCGGGAAATACAGTAACCGGCTTCTGGAGCGGCTCCTTACCCTCGTGTTTGCGTGAGTGGAGAGTGCATGAATTAAAACAGACTTTTCAAATCAGTTCTTTTAAAAAGCCGTTAACTGCGGTAATCCTGGAATTGTGACCAATGGCGAGATGGAAGGAAACAATTTCACTTTGAGCAACAAAGTCCAATTCAAATGTCGACCAGGTTACAAACTATCTGAGTCTTCCCATATGACCTGCTTGAGCTCTGGGAGATGGAGTGGACGCAAAGCTTCCTGTTTGGGTATTTGATTGACACATACAACGATATTGAAGCTTATCAGATGCCGTTTTGTACGTATATGTCATAGCGTGTCCTAAAAATTCATATAAACTCGGATTGTCCAATTCTTCCACCTGTTCCAATTGTCCGCCAAACACACATACAATTACAAGTGCAAGTACTTCGAAACAACATTGTACCTGTAACGAGGGATTCCACGGACCAGATGGAGGTCCATGCCAAGGTACGTACAGAGCACGATTGCAATCTATAGCACTCATTTTGCATGTTTTCAGAAATCCTGTGCCCCAATTTGCCTCCACCTGTGAATGCCCATGCAACATCATGCAGTCGCAAAATCAACTCCGTTTGCGAGATTGAGTGCAACGATGGGTACATGGTGTCAGATGGTAACGAATTCCGCAAATGTCTTCCTGGTGGGTCGTGGGCAGGATCTGATCTGGCATGCAGAGGTATGGCCAATATGTATGCAACTGTAGTGCATATATATATGAAACTGTCATATGGCTACTCATGCAATGTTTTTCATGTTTAGTCACTTTTATAATAGATAAGCATTTCGCAGATTGTTTTATGTTACTGATTATTTTTGTTTATACCGATGTACATTACTGCTGACCTCAGCAATACAAAAAATCAATTTTCAATTTTCAATTCAATTCTTATTGCAGCCTGTCCCATGAACACTTACAAGGCCAACAACTCAAGTTGCACTCTATGCCCTGATCACAGCTCCACATCAGGCACCGGGAATAGCCTCCAGGGTTGTCGCTGCAATGCAGGATACCATGGACATGCGGGTGGCCCATGCAATGGTTTGTAGCTATCTCTATCGATGATCTAATGATCAGTTTTTAGAGTCCATACTCCCCTTGGGTTCTGCCCTTTTTCGACCCATTTATATGTTCATCCTCTGTTACATGTATTATTTAAAACCTGTATTTTCTTTTGTTGGTGCACAATAAAACTTCATTGAATTTAATCAAAAAATAAACTTCTCTGCAACAGATACCGATGAGTGTATCAATGAACATGGGTGCGAACAGACATGTGTCAATACACCAGGTAGCTACAGGTGCACTTGCACTATTCCAGGATACGTTCAGAACGCAAACGACTCGAAATCCTGTCTTGGTAAGCCGTAAGCTTCAGTTTGGTGTTTCTTCCATGATTTGTCTATTTTCAGAGAAGAACTCTTGCCCTGATCTGGAAGCCCCTGAAAACGGCGGCGTTGCATGCGTCCAGGAATTAAGCACCAACACCGCTCGATGCCAGGTCAAATGTAATGCCGGTTATGAGCATATCGGGACAGCACCAGGCTTCAATGAGATGTGTGGTCAAAGCACAAATTGGACGTGGACAAGCACCTTAAATGAGGACGAATTCTACTGCGCGGGTAAGGGCGAAAGAAAATGGAATAGTATTGACAGTATATTGTTCTTTGACATGTGCAGCCGCTTGGTTTCCAGACACCTTTATTGAAGTTGAAGTTTCGTACTTCACCGATCTATGCAATGCTTTGACCGAGGCTGCAAAAAAAGAGATTATTGATAATTTTTTGTCTGATCTACGGTCAAGAAATATCTGCGTCTCCAATGGAACAAATACGTGTGACATCAGCGACGGTAAAATTCACTGCGGAGACGTAACAGACGAAGGTTATCGTAAGAGAAGGTCGATCGGATCTGGAATGGTCATCAAATTTGTGATGAAGACCATGGAAGCCTCTACTACAAAATGTGCAAACCTATGCGAGAATCACATCAACAATGACTGCTTGCGCAATTGTGAGAACACCACGATACAGCAAGCCAAGGGGTCTTTGCTCTTGGCTGCAAACCAAGTACAAGACATCTTGAAACAACCGACCTCCGAAAGTATCCATGGCAACGCTTTAGTGAGCAGACCTTTAAATCAGGCTCCAGTGATAACTGTCGCTGGTGTGAACCTGACTCGCTCACAAGCAGTGCACATTCACCCAACCCAAACACAATGTCCATCTGGAATGATGAAGCGTGACCACGTTTGTGGTAAGGTATCCATGGTGATATTTCCTCCCAATCAATCTATTATCTATTACAGTTGAGTGTCCAGCGGGTACCCATCTTCCTTCCAACGGCACGCAGTGCGTGCAATGTCCCAGAGGAACACACCAAGCAAATCCGCGACAAACCTCATGCCTTCCTTGCGTTACGAGTCCGACCAAAACCAGCAGGATTGGGGCCACTTCCTGCGACCAAACAATTGAATTGATCCTGCGACCGGGCATTCTGAGCCGGATAGCTCCCTAGGTCTCCATTGCTTGCATAAAATTTCCATTTAACCAAGAATGTTTGGAGTGAATTAACAACCTAATATAATAATAATCTTGAATAAATCAAACTTGGGCAATAACTGTTTATAGCCTAAAGCTGATGTCGTTATTACTGTATTGTGTTCTAACTGCATTCTCCAACTAAAATTGTAAAATTGGATAATTTATTAAGACAACACAAGACCTTAAATTCAAGCAACGCGTGAATTCGAAAATGGTTATTATTATATATAGCACCCCCAACGTAACAGACATATTTCAAAAGATTTGTGAATAAAACATATGAATGTTAAGCAGGTCATGCCTATGAATACATTTAAACCGTATTAAATAATGCTGAAAATTCTGAAACGCATTCAAATAATAAGAATCCGGATGCGATATAGACATCATTAGTCAGAGATACCCTCTTGGCAACACTAACGGTAAACGGTGATATATAAAAAAAAATACATAACGAAAACAAAGTAATGTGATGTAAGCATAAAAGCACACTCATGATGGGATTCGTTGTGGCCCGAGCCATTGTACGTACGTGTATATGTTTTTCGCATCCAGTGCAATAAATTCAAAGCATGCTTGATTAGGCTTGATTGGCCAGAACACTTCTTTTTTTTCGTGTTATGATTATGCATATTATTATAGGTTCAGATCCTATGAGATCAAAATATCTATAATGCTCAATGATAATCGGGTATACTCGTATAATTATGTCTCCACTGGCTACAGGTATAATAACATGGAAATACCCTTAGAACGGCCGGTGATAGTTATTCTGAACGTCGTTAACTCTTAAGAGGGTTTTATTGTGGGTTTACCCAGTCTCGTCACTGGATCAAAGGTGATTGATGACTTAATAAGCACCTACTTCCATATAAGGTCTATAAAGGTGTGCAACATACTTTCTCTATATAATATTATGTTGCTACGTCGATGTGACGTCGACACTTGATATAGCTACCACGAATGTCATTTGATACTTGTCAAGCCAGATTCAAATTTTAGAACCAACAGCATTACCTGAAGGACAACTTCTAGTAAACACGCGTCAATTATGTTAATGAGGGAATGCGAGACAGGGTCGTTGGTTGGTTGAACTCATCTAACGGATTCGATGCCAAATGAGTGTTACGGGTCAGTTGTAATAGGCTACCCGTGCTGACACGTGTTCCGATTAGATCATAACAATTACTCACTCACTCCCGAATGCTGCACAAAATAATAAAGCCACAAGCCATGAGCTGCTGCTGTTGCAGGCTTTATGAAGTCAAAGAACCCCCGAGATCTAGGGACGCTTGGAGGGACGCGGTCCCTATAGCTTGTTGCGTGACGCCCGAACCCCCCAAGAGGGTTGGGTGAGCCGTGAAACATGATATGAAAACCAAATATACGAACCCAATTGATCTGGCTGGAGAATTAGGAACACTGAATATGGGCTGTATGTGTCTCTTTTATACCATGAAACTGGTGCCAGGTAGTTATAATTATGCACTTGTCTGAATAATTAGAGTGTATAGTTCGTGAATTTGGCGTTATATAGGGCATTACGGTTGATCTTTAATTGGATTGTAGTAAGGCAATGACGCCGTAAAATCAGAGTAATAAAACTAGGAAAATATCGTTCAATTTACCTCAGCAGGCGGACAATTATTAGTCAACCGAAACATCTATTATGATTTATGAGTGCGCGAATTTGAAACTTGATCGTTTGAGCCTTCATTATATCGAAAACTCTAGTCCGCAATTTTCGAAGCGAACGGGGAAATGGCCGCTATTGAGCAACACTCGAGTCTCTGTGGTAATATAATGCATAATGTATTAATAAGTATGAATTATCAGAATGTATCTTGATTAATCAAATAGCAGCTTCTGGTGTTCTCAATTAAACGAAAAAAAAAAGCCTGAAACCTATTACCGAATTGACTGGCCTGGGTTGAATTCTCTAAAAAATATAATTTAACATAATCGTCCACGAACTTGCAAGGTTGCAGGTTCGATTCTCACCGTGAAACACAGCACGATCGGGAAGTGATTTATTAGATTGTGTGCGTATTATCAATAACATCTTATTATTGGTCAATGAATTCTTCCCATTCCTCCCTTAGTACCCCAAAATCTATGGTATATTGTAAGACATAACTTTCGCCAGATACCACTTCACAGCTAGAGGTACGCAGGGGCAACGTTGACGCTTTAAATAACCAAGACAGAATATTTTAACATCCATCGCCCTTGAACACATTAAAAGTAAACGATATTTTAAAAGAAGGAAAAATGTGATGACGCAAATGCGCTTCGTTACATATTGCCCTGAGACCCCAGTTAAACATTCAACCGTCTAATGGAGAGATAAACAACGATGAGAACCTGCCCATCACCTCCGACGTTGGAGCGTCGCATGTTCTGCGCGTCCACCATGCGTGACGCTGCATTGCATATAAACCCCATGCCGTATACCATCAACATCACAGATCCACAAGACGAACAGTCATGAAGATCTTCTCAGCTCTCCTCATCTTTGGCCTGGTCTCCGCCATCACCTGCCACAGCGTTGTGAGTTGATCATTCGCTAATAACTCTAAGACAAAGGTACAATAAGGTGTTTACTATTTTAGGCCACTGGCTAGAGCGATTCCTGGACTTCCAGAAAACCAGGAATTTCATAATCCGTTGATTCAATTGATTTGACTACTTCTCAAATGAAGCTCGAGAAATTTTACATATATTAAACTGAATGAATTTATTGATATAATATACAACACGTACACATATATGCAGTATAATTTGGATGCTCATACTAATTAATGAAACAAAAGCAATTGAACTTTTCATACATTTAATTTCTAACAACTTCGAAATCAGTTTGTATTCCAGCAATACACATGATTGTACAGGCATTTCGGGTTACAACACACATATCGTAGTACACAAGTGAAACCATTAGATGAATCAGCTTCAAGAACTCTTTGTCTACTTCAGGTGAAACGCCAGGCAGAAGAATCCGATGAAGTCCCAGAAGACAAAGGGCAGGCTCCTCCTCCGCCTCCTCCTCCTCCTAGGAATGGACAAGGTCGACAAGGTGGTCCTCAAGGTGACAAGCAAGACGGACAAGGTCCACCACCTAAACCTCAGGGCCAAGATGAAGTCAACGGAGATCTGGAGACTGACAGACCCCAGGCAGAAGATGATGCCCCAGAAGACGGACAGGCTCCTCCTCCTCCTCCTCCTCCTCCCCCTGCTAGGGATGATGGACAACGCCCACAAGGTAACAAACAAGACGGACAAGCCCCTCAAAAGCCTCAGGGAGGCAAGCAAGAGAAGAAACCCTTCGGAGATGGAATCCGCGAATTAGTGCAAGTGCTGAAGAAGATTGCCAAAGAGCTCGAAGGTGGCCGACAAGGACCCCCTCGTGACGGTCCTCGTGATGGCCCACGTGATGGCCCCCGTGATGGCGAAGAAATGAGCGGTGAATTCTCCGGTAGGAGACCACAGGGGCAGAGGCGTCCTCAAGGTGAAGAACAAGAAGGACCTCGTGATGGTTCTCGCGATGGCCCACGTGATGGCCCCCGTGGTGACGAAGAAATGAGCGGTGAATTCTCCGGTAGGAGACCACAGGGACAGAAGCCTCAAGGTGAAGAAGGAAGGAAGCCACAAGGCGGTCAGGGTCAGCGACCCCAAGGTCAAAAACCTAAGGGTCCGAAACCTCAAGGTGAAGGACAAGAGGCCACCGAAGAGGAGCAAGAGGACCGACCAGCCAGATCTGCTGGTAAGTCTGCCTCATTGTAAATCCTTCCCAACTGAGGTAAACATGCGTCCTGTTTATAGGTCAGATTGAGGCTGAACTCCTGAAGCTGCTGAAGGAGTTGGATGCATAGATGCCAAACAGATCTCTGGTGAAGTTTTCTGCGAATCTTTCACTTGATTAAAAGTTAAAACAGATCCATTCAATGTATCAATAAATAACTATGTTAATCATATGATTCAGATTGTCCTTCGTGTGTCTTTGTTTGAGTTGTAATGCATGAGGTACGATTAATGCTCACTCTCTGTTGCTACGATATATCAATTGGTACAACATAATTCACATCAAAACATAATTAACGTAGGTCTAATTTTAGCTAATCTTGATTGAATAACACAACATTTTTTATTATGGGTTGTATGAATTCAAGAGAAATTCAAAAGAACTAATTCGTGTTCTTTATAGAAGTAATGTCAGTTTAATCTCATACGTGGTGTCTGTTCGAAAATGAACAAAAAGAACAATTGAATGAGGGCTGAGAACAGTCAGAACACAATAATTAAATACACACGTAGTACACAAAACAATTAACATCAGAAAGAATAAGGGACTTCATAAAACGATACATGTAATTAATTCACAGGTATAGATGTATATATTATTAACAACAATGTTTCCCTAAGTAATAGGTAAACTGTACATTAAAAAAAAAAACATTTACACATAATATTATTTCGTGAATTATGCATTATTTCGTCGATTATGCACGCCAGTAGAAGTCAGTCAAGTCTGTAGTCTTAAGAAATCGCGGATTTGACCTTAAACTATGTAAATACATATGCGTGGTTACACATTTTGGAGGCAAAAAAAGGAGCATCGTTGGTTGCTCTCAGAAGAAAACCAGAAAGAATGCTGGACTTCAACATGTCCCCACCCATGTCAAATCCTAGTGCGGGGGATCATATAATGACCATTTTCGCGAGGAAAATCAGAGACAAGGGATAAAGAGAGACTGAGTGAAGTGGCTGAGTGACGTCAGAGTAAAACCAATGTGGGCGTGGCCAAGCGCCATATTGGCGTGACTGTAGTAACGCAAAGCTTCGCTTAATTAACAGCAGCGAGCGGAATTGGCGATGAACTGATGTCCTGTTGAAATCAACAGGTTTTACACACAAAGTAGTGACGTCACATAATGAATACTCATTATTCAAATTACCTGCATATCAACTTCCGCTTTCCGCGGATTCAAAATTTCAGTTTGTGTTCACTTCGTCTCTACATCTTCGACTCTGATTTCATTCTTCCACACTTCTTGTATTTTCTGAATTACTTATTTTGGAAATCATTTATTCCTTTGGAAATTATCGATTTTGCTAAATATGGTTCTTGTTTGGCGCGCGAGAAAAAGCATCCGGAAGGTGGGTGAATTTAGTTCATGTTATTTTTATATTTAAATACAGTGTACATACATATTTATTTTCGTGATTTATTCATTTGTTGTCTTAATTATCTATGAAGGGAGGGGGTATGGGGTGCTAAAGCATAGGCACTATAGTATTTCATAAATGATCATGATTTGATTCATGACTTTTACGAGACGTTGACATGAAAACACCGACAACCTCCAGGTTCACGAATGCTATAGAACTCCGCAACTTTGGTGGAGGTATTGGTAAACCGATTATCCTGGATCAAGTTAACATCTCTGTCGCCCAACATGCAAGGCACACACGCTGGATGAAGCGTCAACAACTGCAATCACTATGAAGATCTTGGCATTCACTGTCAGTGATCTCGAAACTATATCAGCATACAATAAACTACACCTAAGAGCATGAATTGCTTTCTTTGTCTCTGGCTTGAAAACATTTATTGCCAAAATAGTTTGTATGCTTGACTGAATATTCAATATTTTAATTACAATCCAAATATTTCCGTGTTAGCATCAGGTACATTTGGAAAATGAACAAGGCGGTAACTTAAGCCAGAACGGCGAACGGCATCAATGCATTTATCGATGGACTCCGATTCAGACGAGGATTACGTAATATGATAAGCTTGCAAACACGAGTTTGTTATAACTTAGTAGTCTTGGTGAACACGGCCTCATAGTTCTCGTTTGTTTTTGTCAATTACTCAGAATAACGACATAACTGTATGTAATTCAAGAGCTCCGTACACATGTATTGAGGTCAGAAATGGTAGGCTGTCAATTATAGGCTCATGGCTCTATTTGTTGCACTACGCTTCACATGTCAATCATACTTACCAATACGGATGCACTTGATACGTTGCTATATAATGACCAGTGTTGGTTTTGTTGAGCTTATATATTCTCTTGTTCGCTCACTATTATTTACAATTAAAGTATACTCGCTACATGCATCACCACTTTTGGACCATTGCACAATGAAAATTGTGGTTTGGTCTCTGTTGATATTGGCTTACCATGGAGCCAAGGCCGACGTAGATGATGATTCCATTGTAGCAGAGAAGGTCCAGTCTCTTACGATACGCCTTGGATCTATCTCTGCGCGTGTTGAAGACCACGGTGACGTCATGAACGATGCGCTGGTCACTCTGAGGAACATCATAAGAAATGTGAAACATATTGAAGCTGCATTAGTCAGACATGTGACAGAAGAAGAGGTGGAGGAAGAATTCACAGGTGATTAATATCTTGGTTATATCTTGTGAATGTTGGCTTGTTTTGGTATACATGCCATTTAAACGTGATTGTATAATCATGGCTCTGGAAAATTAACAATCGTGTTTGTGGAGGAAAAATCGAACCCCTGAGTATATGGTTATGTCGATACGGGCTTTATTGTTATTCATTTATTATCTCTCATAGAGATAATTTATGCCACACAGACCCGCTTACGATTGGAATTTCAAGTTTGCGCCTCACCGGCGGCTCAACCTCAAATATCGGTCGGCTGGAAGTCTTCCATCGTGGCGAATGGGGAACAGTGTGCGATGACGACTTCACCGACGAAGCAGCTGCTGTCTTCTGTAAAACTCTAGGACTTCCGTAAGTCTATTCAGTACATGTGTTATGATTACTCAGCTGTTGTGTTTGTTTCATTGATTTAATTTAAAGATATGCGAATGCTGATGCACTGGGTAACTACGGCGGGGGTTACTCACTCCCCATATTGCTGGATCAGGTGACGTGCCATTCAGCGATAGACGCCAGGTATTGTCGCCATAGAGGGTGGAAAATTCATGACTGCACTACCAATGAAAATGTGGGAATCTCTTGTTCTTAGGATTCTGTAAGAATTAGGCAAACATTTTCAATCATTGAACTCTTGACCCCTTTGTGTCAGCTGTTCACCCAAGGTTAAGGTTACTGCTTTGAACATCACGGAAGAGATCCAAGTGAATTAGAAGTGCATGCCCGCCATCTCAGCCGCCTCCCCCCTTGGTGATGTCATAGTGAATAAATGTATCAAAATTCTAAAAATATTTTTCGAATGCTTTTTTATCAAAGTATGGTGCAGAAATATGTATGGATAATGTCAGAAGAATATAAGTCCTAAGTCGGTTGATTAGGTGCTCGAAAACAATGAGACCAATAGGAATTCTCCTCTTTGCCACTTTGGTACATGTTGTATAAGCGCCACATTTAGAGTATGCATTGCATGGAAGGGAGCCCCCGAGGTGACAATTGTTTTTATTATTTAATTATTTCACACGAAATAAAATCGTGATTATAAGTGATTATAAGTGGGAATAGAAGATTTCATTGGATTTTACTTCAATCTTAGCCTTAAACATATTGTGACCTTCTATATCTTTTGGCTGTCAGGCACAGAGTAGCGCTAAGCCTTCGGCATCTGAAAAGTGTAATGAAGGGGCATATGGATTCCAGAAGAGAAAAACTTATTTCCAAATGGATGAGCTTATCACATTTTGAGAAGGCAGCTCGTGTCCTCAAGGGTTCTATAGCCTGCATACTATACCATAAGCAGTAGTACACAACACCGATCTATATGCACACTTAGGAATCACTGCAGAATCATTGTGAATTGAAATAATTGAAGAATTGTATTTAGTGTAACAAATAATATTTATAATCCACAATCATAATGCTCGTGGGCCGATTCTTCAGTGACATTCATAGTTATTGAACAACATACATGTTCCAATTCTGCATAACACCTGATCCAGAAATGGGCCCAAAGCGCTGCCCATAAATCACGAAAAAGATGTTTTAAACATTTGCATGGGAAGTTGAATGGATTCGAGAGTGGCGCCGAAACATCTAACATAGAAGCCAAATGGAACGAAGAGATGGGCATCAAGTTCGGTGAGTGCCAATATGCCACCCAGAAGATGAACACAAACGATCCCATCACGCATGAAAATAATGAATTTCCCATAATATAGCAACCCTTCTCCCTGAGTTGATTTCATTTGTTTCGGTGACAAATCAGACTGAACTCGAAAGATACGTAGAGGAAACGTTCACGCTTTAAATAACCAATACAGACTATTTTTATCACATTTGTCCTCAAGTGTTTTAAAATAAAACGATTTTTTTCAGAGGAAAGAGAAAAATATGCTGACGCAAATGCGCTTTGTTACATTACCCTGGGATTCAGTTCAACCTCCTAATGGAGAAATAAACAACAAAAGCAAGTGCCGTCATCCCGACGTTGGACCGTCGCATGTTTTACCATGCGTGACGCTGCATTGCATATAAACCCCATGCCGTATACCATCAACATCACAGATCCACAAGACGAACAGTCATGAAGATCTTCTCAGCTCTCCTCATCTTTGGCCTGGTCTCCGCCATCACCTGCCACAGCGTTGTGAGTTGATCATTCGCTAATAACTCTAAGACAAAGGTACAATAAGGTGTTTACTATTTTAAGCCACTGGCTAGAGCGATTCCTGGACTTCCAGAAAATCAGAAATTTCATAATCCGTCGATTCAATTGATTTGACTACTTCTCAAATGAAACTCGAGCAATTTAACATATATCAAATTGCATGACACCCGAATTTATTGATATGATATACAACACGTACATATATATGCAGTATATTTTGGATGCTCATACAAATTAATGAAACAAAAACAATGGAACCTTTCATACTTTTTTTTTCTTGCAACGTTGAAAGCAGTTTGTATTCCAGCAATACACATGATTGTATAGGCATTTCGGGTTACAACACACATATCGTAGTACACAAGTGAAACCATTAGGTGAATCAGCTTCAAGAACTGTTTGTCTACTTCAGGTGAAACGCCAGGCAGAAGACTCCGATGAAGTCCCAGAAGACAAAGGGCAGGCTCCTCCTCCTCCGCCTCCTAGGAATGGACAAGGCCCACAAGGTGGTCCTCAAGGTGACAAGCAAGACGGACAAGGTCCACCACCTAAACCTCAGGGCCAAGATGAAGTCAACGGAGATCTGGAGACTGACAGACCCCAGGCAGAAGATGATGCCCCAGAAGACGGACAGGCTCCTCCTCCTCCTCCTCCTCCTCCTCCTCCTGCTAGGGATGATGGACAACGCCCACAAGGTAACAAACAAGACGGACAAGCCCAACAAAAGCCTCAGGGAGGCAAGCAAGAGAAGAAACCCTTCGGAGATGGAATCCGCGAATTAGTCCAAGTGCTGAAGAAGATTGCCAAAGAGCTGGAAGGTGGCCGACAAGGACCCCCTCGTGACGGTCCTCGTGATGGCTCACGTGATGGCCCCCGTGATGGCGAAGAAATGAGCGGTGAATTCTCCGGTAGGAGACCACAGGGGCAGAGGCGTCCTCAAGGTGAAGAACAAGAAGGACCTCGTGATGGTTCTCGTGATGGCCCACGTGATGGTCCTCGTGATGGCAAAGAAATGAGCGGTGAATTCTCCGGTAGGAGACCACAGGGACAGAAGCCTCAAGGTGAAGAAGGAAGGAAGCCACAGGGCGGTCAGGGTCAGCGACCCCAAGGTCAAAAACCTAAGGGTCCGAAACCTCAAGGTGAAGGACAAGAGGCCACCGAAGAGGAGCAAGAGGACCGACCAGCCAGATCTGCTGGTAAGTCTGTCTCATTGTAAATGCTCCCCGATTGAGGTAAACATGCGTCCTGTTTATAGGTCAGATTGAGGCTGAACTCCTGAAGCTGCTGAAGGAGTTGGATGCATAGATGCCAAACAGATCTCTGGTGAAGTTTTCTGCGAATCTTTCACTTGATTAAAAGTTAAAACAGATTTATTCAATGTATCAATAAATAACTATGTTAATTATATGATTGTCTTTCGTGTGTCTTTGTTTGAGTTGAAATGCATGAGGTACGATTAATGCTCACTCTCTGTTGCTACGATATATCAATTGGTACAACATACTTCACATCAAGACTTCAACATATAATTTATATAATCAAGAAACACAAATATATCTGTTGATACACGTACTTGAGAAACCAAGAAAAATTCAAAACAAAATTCATGAGAAAACTCGTAAAACTCACAAAAAGAACTACTTCGTGTTATTAGGTAAATTGCGATTATTTGTTAGTCATAATTTTGACGAAATAATCATTTCTAAAAAGATGATTTTTATTTCCCCCGCCCCGGTTTTCAGAAAGAAACAAATAGTGAAACCATCAACATGTATCATCGAGTTTTCAAACACCCTGTTCATTCAAATAATGGCTGCGCATCCGAATATCCATACAGCTCTGAAAGTGCCACTGACGTTCTGCAATTCACGAAACGACAATTCTTGGTTTCAACATGCCACCACTCTTGTCAATTTCTAGTGCAGTGCATAAACATGATAAATGTTAGTGAATGGTGCTCAATAATTCTTGGCTGTCGGGATGTGACAGAGCTGCGTTCCATCTAAATCATCAAACAATTAATTGGTTTGCAACTCACTATAGCCGATAACTTGGCCTGAAACACAGAGGTGGAATCATCGACTGCTGTTGCTCTATTTGCAGAACTACAAATTGTATAACATATAACACAGTAATATGACCATTAACATAATAATTATAAGCCCACACTGGATCCAAATTAATTTGACAAATCACCAACTGTGACAACATGTAGATCTTGCTGGTTTAACTGCTATTTCCATAATGTCCATGGCCAAGACGTGGGTTCTGGGGAAGATGTGCAAAATTTGCTGGTCAAAGTGGAATCACTCATCGAACGCATTGAGAGTTGATCAATGAAGTGCTCGCTGTTCTGGATACAGTAAACTAAAAATATTGAAAATTTAATGCAAATATTATCACTACATTAGCATCAGCCACATTAAAAAACCAGCAATAGGCAATAGCTAAAGTCAAAGCATTGGACATTAAATCAATGGACTACAATCAAAAAGTAGTAACGAGATGTGGGGATTTGTTGACTTTATAACCTTTGATGAACATGAACATAGATCAGTCGTTTGTTCCACTTGCTCTGGCTGGCGTAAAGAGTAGAGAATATTTAACTGTGTATAATTCAAAAGCTCGCTATATTGAGGTCACAAATTGCTTATTGCTCAATTTCGTGCACCAGTTATACCATGGAACTAAGGCCGATGGAGATGCCCTTTGCATTCTTTTTTTTTCTGTCATTAAAAAATCCCTTTTATCAACATCCAGACAAAATTCGTCACCATTTACATCATGAAGGAGACCCCACATGTCTGTTTCAAAGCATTTATTCACTTGAATGATCTCTGGAAACTGAATGTTATCGAACATACACCGCCCACAATTGAAAAATTGCTGCTGTGATCCTGACCAAATTCTAAAAACACGAGATGCCCAGATTTTCGTTGAAATTGCAATTATGAACTCTCCATCCTTCGTGACGACAATATCTGGCGTCTCTCGATGACTGACATGTCACCTGATCCAGCAAAATGGGCAGTCCGTAGCCCCCACCGTAGTGATCAAGTGCGACAGCATGCGAATACCTTTTAAGTAAATCACAACACATTTACTAAATAATCAGCGTAATGAATAGACTTACGGAAGTCCTAGAACTTTACAGAAGACAGCAGCAGCTTCGTCGGTGAAGTCGTCATCGCACACTGTTCCCCATTCGCCCTCATAAAAAACCTCCAACCGACCCATGTTTAAGGTTGAGCCAGTGAGACGCAAAAGGGAATTTCCAACCATATGCGGATCTGTATGGTTGAATATGTCCCCATTATCAAAGCCATAGCACACCTTCATAGGTCAACGGGGTAATATTTTCTTCGTATTATTATAGTATGGGGATTTCCAATACCCAAATAGTGACCAAATACACAATTGAAAGATTTTCACGGATTTATGAATGGAAACAATCAGTTTAACAGCTCTGCAGTGGAGGCCAATCTGCCCGTATGAGGAGATGTAATCCTATTCCACAATTTTTAAATTACAGGATCAATGTGTCAAATATATAATTACATAGAGAATATTTCGGTTGATCAAAACAATAAGTAGTTATTCTTTGGAAAACTATCTTGTTTGATAATTGAAATTCTCTCTCCACACAAGCTAACATGGAAATTCGTCAAAATACCATAAGATAAGGGGTTTTTTGCACACTAGGACGATTTAGATTTTTTTTTTCCAGAGCCCTACGATCACGTTGAAATGACGTATACCAAACAAGCCAATATTAATTCAAAATGAAATAAAGATACCACTTACCTGTGAATTGCTCATCAGCTGCTTCCTCCTCAACCTCTTCCACCGCCTCCACCTCCTCTTCTGGCTCCTGTCTGACCAGAACAGCTTTAATGTGCTTTACATTTCTTCTGATGTCCCTAAGAGTGACCAGCGCACCGTTGATGACGTCACCGTGGCCTTCGACACGCGCAGAGATGGATCCAAGGCTAAGCATGAGAGACTGGACCTTCTCTGCAACAATGGAATCTTCGTCGGCCTTGGCTCCATGGTAAGCCAATATAAACAGAGACACGAACACGATGTTCATTGCGTATTTGTCCACACGTGGTGTTGCTTAGTAAATAATAGTGAGTGAACACGGGAATAAAATAGTGTTTAGTGAAGCCTGCATGGTTATTATTTGGCTAAGTATCCAGCAGATCCGTATTTGCAAGTAAATAGTTTACATGGTTGACATGTGAACGGAACCATGCTTGTACAGTTGATGCAGCAAATAGAGCAATATGCCTATATTTGACTGCATCATTGCGCTGTCGAAATACTGTGATGCGTTTAATAATGTTGTTAAAGAGTACCTCTGATTGTTTTGTGCTATCTAGTAACGGATGATAAGAGGATGCATCCAAAATACAATACCTTTCTTGACGGACAATTTTTTAGACAATACGCTCGCTGTGGCCTAATTCTTAAATACATCAAATTTGAGAGGTTTAAAATCTTGATTTCTTCTCCCGTTCGATTTCATACCGTCGTGATGTCATAAAAGTAACTCCAATAATGAGTATTGTTAAAAAGGGGATCCGTCGAGTAAGCAGATCTTTTAACAGTTTTCATAAAAGAAATCTTGTACTTATTTCGTTTAAGCTATTCGGATCTGCCTGAGCTGGAAATTCGTATTTTAATTTGTCTTTGTTGCGATCATGGGACCTATTGAATGATAACTAATAATTATAGCTGTGATGTGATTGCCATATACTGCATGTATTAAAGCTTCAATACCACGCATAATTTCTAGAGCAATTAACAAAGAGCTCATCTCCAAATAAGGTCCGATATCACTTCACCCTGGCATACCTAAAGAGATTCGCGAGTCGAATGCACGCGCGATTCCTGATGTAATATTCATACCGAGCTGACGGTGAGAGAATCCCTCCATTGTCCTAAACAATGAGCAAAACCCTAATGGACCTCGTCCTCTTTAAACTAGTCATTGCCAACCACTTGTTTCTCCATTCATTAAACGCCTCAAGGGATATATAACGGGCAAATGTGACAACTGACATAGGACTCACCTCACCTACTCACGCTCCGACCTCAGTTGCCCCTTCAACTCTGATCCAGCAACACCTAACTCAATACCAGTTGCGAAGTTTGTATTATGTTTAATAAATCGGTGTATCTGGAGGTGAGTCATCATTGTCATATCCATCACTACTGAGTCCTTCGGGGTTGAGTAGGAGATAAGATTACTCCATACTGGACTGATGTAGGATCCTGCGAACGAAGAGGATACCGTATTTTAGAGCCCACAGTCTTGACTATCATTCACAGTTGACCAAGTCATCAAAAATTGTCTCTCGTCACTCACAAAAGCTCACAGAAACGATTTAAATACCTTCCAAAATGAACAGATGTCCTCTTTAAGGTCTCCGTCTCGGAGTGGGACTTGGTTGATGGGGTCTTGGTACTTGGTGGGAAAAGCTAAAACTGTTCTAAAACTTCAAAAGAGGCGCGACCTAGTAAAGCTGCCCTCCGTCATAGCCCATCACTGCAGGGACATCTGCTCCTCATTGACCCAAACACTGAAGATCAATAGGTTTGATACAAGATATTAGGCAACTTGCTTGGATATCATTGGAATATTTCATTAAAAGATGAATGATTGGTACCTATGTCTACAGTTCATGCACTACTGATGATTATTATCGCCAGACGTATTTAGGAAATATATACCTTAACTGAACTGCTTTTTCACTCTTACAGACCAGTTAATTTTCATTGAATCAAATTTACAAGGCCATGTAGTGGAAGGGAATTTAAATTAATTAAAATTGGTCAGTAATCACAACATATGCAGATAATAATAAACATACGGCCGATTCGAGTGATTAGACCATGCATACATAAATCAAACTCGTAAATATGACAGGCTTATTGTACTACCGTATTTGGTGAACCAATTTTACGAGTGTAGATGGCGAGTGTCTGCTTGTGCAGCACGCTTATTCTCTTGTTCCCTCAACAATTTTCAATATAAAAGTATACTTGTTACAGGCACTTTTGGACCATCGCACAATGCCAATCTCGATTGCGTTTCTGTTGATATTGGCTTACCATGGAGCCAAAGCCGACGAAGATTCCATTGTTGCAGAGAAGGTCCAGTCTCTCATGCTCAGCCTTGGATCCATCTCTGCGCGTGTCGAAGGCCACAGTGACGTCATCAACGGTGCTCTGGTCACTCTTAGGGACATCAGAAGGAATGTGAAGCACATTAAAGCTGCTCTTGTTGGACAGGAGGCAGAAGAGGAGGTGGAAGAAGAATTCACAGGTGATTGATATTTTGGTTATTTCTAGTGAATATTGGCTAGTTATGGTATTATATATCATACATGTTATGGCAAACCCACAAAAGTGTCGGATAGATGTGTCTATTTCTTTCCTGTCGATTTCGCGAGACAACGTTTGACGAGAAATAAAATTCCAGTAATGTTTAAGTTATAAGTTAATTTATATGCTAATATGCTTTGGAAAAGTTATAAATTGTGTTGGTGTAGGATAAAAAATCCGTTAAAATTATAATTCACTATTATTGTGTTAAATAACTAAAAGGGCGTATTTTGGGGAGTGGAGGGAGGTGTAGCTAGAATGACGTCATTACATTTACATTCTATTCACTGGTTGTCTTAATTAATAGGGAAGCATACACGTTTGCGTCTCATCGGCTCAACCTCAAATATCGGTCGGCTGGAAGTCTTCCATCGTGGCGAATGGCGAACAGTGTGCGGTGACGACTTCACCGACGAAGCAGCTGCTGTCTTCTGTAAAGCTCTAGGACTTCCGTAAGTCTATTCATTACGCCGGTTATTTAGTAAATGTTTTGGGATTGACATCAAAGGTATTCGAATGCTACTGCAATCCTTAACTTCGGTGGGGGTCATCCATTTCCCATCCTGCTGGATCAAGTCACGTGCCAGTCATCAAAAGACGCCAGATATTGTCGTCACGGAGGATGGAGAGATCACGACTGCACTACCAATGAGAACCTGGGTCTCTCGTGTTTATAGCATATGGTATGGATTACAAAAGCAACATCAATTCTTCAAATGAGCGCTGCGTTCATTCTGGAACAGTGGAACACTGTAGAGACCCTTCAAGTGAATAAATGTATCAAAACTTAATTTTCGGCTCACTTTACGTATGAAGTATTGCGCATAAATTGAATGAGATGCTACGTCTTCCTTGGCTTTTGACTGTTGATGACGATGGCTGTGTATGTGCTGAATATTATCATTGTTTTAGAAGAGACATAAATTAAATAAAGATAAAATAAAATAAAAGTGCACAAAAGAAAGTGCCGCTGGTTGTCCTAGCAACAACAAGGTGATGAAAGAAAATTTGAGAATTTTATTTTATTTGCAGAATTGGAAGCTGCACGTATGATTAATAATTTAAATTACGGCACCAATAATTATAAAAAATATAAAAGTTTCGGCATCAATGAATGAGAAATATATACAGAGTGGGCCGAAAGTAGTCTATCGACTCCATGTTAACGATTTCAATGTTTTTCACCACGCTTTACTAAAGAAAAGAGGTGTTACAAAACAAGTCATCGACATTTATGCCGATTAATCCCAATCAATAGAGTGCACCTAACACTCGATATTTTCAATTCATTTGATAAAAAGGGCCCCGGACCATGGATAGGCCTTATTGGACCCACAAATAAAGCATCACTCTCACACTATTCTTGTATTTGAGAGTGCTGTAGTTTTGATTGTAGCACTAATGATTATTCATTTCTTAAAATCGAAACAAAGCAGAGAGTTTGTATTGAAGCGCCATGCTGGCCCATGCGACAGTTGCCACTCCATAATGATCTTTCAAGGGCCACACTGATTTATAGTCCAACTGTCTATGGTGGTATGCAGGATAAAGAACCCTTGGGATTTATCGATAAGAGTAGGGGGAAACCCCGGTTCCGGGCCTTCTGTTCTGGCGCCCGTATCACCCGAAGGGGTTGGGTGGAGCAGTAAAACCCCATCACTCACTCACTCATTTATAGTCCACTCAATAAAGCTTCAAAAAGGAGCAACCCGAACAAAATTACAAGATAATTTATATTCTGTACAGCCGATGCAGAATTGGAAGCTGTACAACATATTCAAAATCTGCTCAAATTCGGGTTGCGGAAAAAACCTAAAATTGTGGATGAATTTAGGTCAAGAGGTTAAAAAAAGTTTAGTGTGTTTCTCAAAGATATCATTTATGAAATGATTACATGGTAATTTGTTTATCTTATCAAGGTTCATTAATGATATAATTAGGTTCATTATAGTTCAATGCTCATTTGTTAATTGCTAACTCATTAACGATATTACTTTATAAACTGTTTATAATGTGTCTAGTCTGTGATTAAAGATCAACCAAAATGCCCAAGATAACGCCAAATTCAGGAAATATACACCCTAATCAATCATTCAAGCGCAAAATCATAATTCTGAC
>KB303899.1:178635-197542 GCA_000328365.1 Capitella teleta | reverse complement strand
CAACACATCTGCAAAAACTAATAGTTCAACAAAAAAAAGCCATTCGTATTATTTACAAAGAAACATACAATACCCACACAAAACCTCTATTTGTTCGCTCAAAAATTCTACCGCTTCCTAAAGTAACCATTCTTCAAACTGCGCAAATTCTACACCAACTGCATAATAATGTCCTACCCCCTCTCATAGCTGCCTGCATTAACCACCACTCAGTCGCTCATCTCCACCATCTCAGACATATAAGACCATTCCGTATACCTCTTGCCACCTCATCATCCACCCACCAAAGTTTCCTTTTTACAGCCCACCAAGTCTCTTCCAGAATTCCACAAAATATGATAAATCTGAATCCAACTCTTTTTAAATCAAAACTTAAAAATATACTCATATCCGAAATTTAATCCTGAAATATCTCTTTCCAGACGCCATCCTGCGCCATCCTGTGTTATTTTGTGTGTGTTTTTCTTTGTTTTTCTTCCTTTTTTTTCTAAATATACTGTATAAATAATCACTGTTATGGATGGGGCACCTCACTTGTACAGGCTTTTGCCTTTTGGGGTGTGCCCGGCATTGCACTCAAATGACATCCCTGAATGTTCTTTGCCGAATAAAAAATCAATCAATCAATCAATCAAGGCTTGCGTCAATTTTTTTCGGCCGTGTGTAAATACACATGAAATGTATGGACAAAAATAAGTATATATACACGTATACACTAACAGCATTGTTTCTACAACTCACAGATCTCTTGCCAATGAATAAAATTTTGAATGCATATCCAGCAATGAAGGACCACAAGTTCCGATATAATATATCGCATAATTATAATATATAATATATATATAGTGTAATTATAATATATCACTATAGGTCAGATTCCTTCGATATAAAAACGAGGAACGCAGCGAATTTGAGATCAAAATAATTCTTTCTCATGAGGTGTTTCTTGAAAGCCAGACAATTAGTGAGGAAGGGTGACCGGCGCCTGTTTTTATTGTTTGTCGTCGATATAACTGTAAACATAAGGGTTTCCCGAATATGAATTTCTTTGAAGTTTTCTTTGAAGTTTTCAAGATATGCCGCCGACGCTGGCTTGGCGGCCTTCTTCGCTTTCCAACAGCGACCAGTGTCTGGCGAGATGCGTGATATGGGAGCAACATGGGGTCGCAAGTCGGGATCGGAGTATTGATGTAACTCACGGGAGTTATGAGATAACGAGACAAAGAAAAAGAAAATAAAAGACAAAGAAAAGACAAAGAAAAAGAGAAAGAAAAAGTATCCGAGTAGGAATTGCCGAGTATGCACCAGAAATGGACAGCGAAGAGAAACTAGATATATTAATATTTGCGCTGAGTGCAAGGTTTCACTACATAAAGGACAATGCTTTTCAAAATACCATTCTCAAGCTAATTTTCTGATGTAGAATAGATCTAAATTCAATAAACCACACGTATTCGTGAACCGGAAGCAATTCATAATGTTTATTTTGTCATTGTTGATTATATACATGTACAGAGGTGTAGCATCATTCTCTTTGCACTTTGCAAGAGAATACAGGTGTACGTACCCTGGTTTTCCTTTCAAGTACAATTATAATAATACACGTGTGCCTCCGTCTTTGGTTTAGGCACACTGATCAATAAATAAGTTATCAGGTTATTCCAACCGAGTATTCCTAATTCGGCATACTTTTATGCCACACATCAAAGCAGTGTTTTCAAGGCATCTCTCTAACAACAGTGCGGGTTTGTGATGCAAAAAGGATTTGAGAAAGCGAGCTAATTAGCGACTGAAAGCCAAGTTACTGAAGTTGGTGACCGACTCAAACTCCCGATTTTATAACTGTTATTCTCAACCTTTGATGTGGTAATTACCGGGGTCGTTATCGTGCGGTAATAGTTATGCCTACACAACGTAACCTCTGTAATCACAATGCGTTTTATGCCGGTCATACTGGTAGCTGAGAGAAAACTGCGATTTTCTCAGCTTTTTGCTTGCGAAGGTGTGGTTTTCACCAAAGTGTGTGTTGTTCAGAGCTGTATTTCAGTACATGTAATTGCATGTATGATGTTGAATCTTATATGGTTAGATTCACAAAAGAACGATCTATCCTAATATGTTAAATATGTAGAAATGCGTGCGTTCATATAGAAATTACAGAGCGGTAAAGTCAAGGCTTTTAGAGTATAATGCGGGGCGGTATAGGGGTATCGTCCCGAAAATGTCTTGGCGGTGAATGTGTTAAATTACGGCACCAATAATTATAAAAAATATAAAAGTTTCGGCATCAATGAATGAGAAATATATACAGAGTGGGCCGAAAGTAGTCTATCGACTCCATGTTAACGATTTCAATGTTTTTCACCACGCTTTACTAAAGAAAAGAGGTGTTACAAAACAAGTCATCGACATTTATGCCGATTAATCCCAATCAATAGAGTGCACCTAACACTCGATATTTTCAATTCATTTGATAAAAAGGGCCCCGGACCATGGATAGGCCTTATTGGACCCACAAATAAAGCATCACTCTCACACTATTCTTGTATTTGAGAGTGCTGTAATTTTGATTGTAGCACTAATGATTATTTATTTCTTAAAATCGAAACAAAGCAGAGAGTTTGTATTGAAGCGCCATGCTGGCCCATGCGACAGTTGCCACTCCATAATGATCTTTCAAGGGCCACACTGATTTATAGTCCAACTGTCTATGGTGGTATGCAGGATAAAGAACCCTTGGGATTTATCGATAAGAGTAGGGGGAAACCCCGGTTCCGGGCCTTCTGTTCTGGCGCCCGTATCACCCGAAGGGGTTGGGTGGAGCAGTAAAACCCCATCACTCACTCACTCATTTATAGTCCACTCAATAAAGCTTCAAAAAGGAGCGACCCGAACAAAATTACAAGATAATTTATATTCTGTACAGCCGATGCAGAATTGGAAGCTGTACAACATATTCAAAATCTGCTCAAATTCGGGTTGCGGAAAAAACCTAAAATTGTGGATGAATTTAGGTCAAGAGGTTAAAAAAAGTTTAGTGTGTTTCTCAAAGATATCATTTATGAAATGATTACATGGTAATTTGTTTATCTTATCAAGGTTCATTAATGATATAATTAGGTTCATTATAGTTCAATGCTCATTTGTTAATTGCTAACTCATTAACGATATTACTTTATAAACTGTTTATAATGTGTCTAGTCTGTGATTAAAGATCAACCAAAATGCCCAAGATAACGCCAAATTCAGGAAATATACACCCTAATCAATCATTCAAGCGCAAAATCATTAATTTCTGACACGATTTCCATGGTATAAAAGAAACACGAACAGCCCATATTCAGTGGTATTAAGTTTCTCTCCAAATCGGTTTGGTTCACATATTTGCCGCTAGTGGAGCTGTGAATGACGTCTTAACAACCCTGGAATTCCGCGAGGCGACCTGCCAAAAAGTTTTATGTGGTAATGAATCAACACAAACGATTCGGCTGCGTCCCCTCGAGTCGGAAAATGACGATAAAATTGTTAATATCTTGAGTTATAGGGTTCATAACTTATCACAAGACGTTTGAATTGAGTGATGTTCACAATAAAATACAGATTAAAAACAATATAATTATTTTATTTTTTTCAATTTATGTGTCAATGTGTGGTCGATTGTTTGAGTCAATATTACCTTATTCTCAGCTGACCGATTATAGCGCTCAGTTCATTATGCTTATGCGTTAATCTATGTAACCACTGAAATCCATTCACACAAATACCAGCATTAAATTCGTTGCCTATACTATGAATTGCACTAGGATTTGCGTTTATCCAGTTGTCTAACCTCTTGCCTTTGATGGAATTAACTTGCGCAGAGTAAACTTCAATAGATTTCAGCTTCTCGTCGACCCTGGATAAAGTTGGTGTTTAAACTAAACTCGATACTTTATTTCTTTGTCAAACTGCTGTGCAGCAAATAGACGAAATCGACACATCGTCACAGGATCACTTTTGTGGAATTCAGAGGTCACCCTGATCGAATGCGAAATAGCTTCATATTCTGCAGGGCATACGATTTATTTGGGAAACATCGCCACGTCGTAATGTTTATGACCTTCTCGGGAGAGGCTACATGTGAATAATTAATCTGTGTTTGCAAATGCGTGAACAAAAGCGCATTGAATAAAGAGAGTGGTCATATCCTTATATCACGTGATGCAGCCGAATGCTGATTGGTCGGCAGCCATGACAATACGAACAAGGTCTCCAATCTAATTCAGAATAAATTTTTCATGTTCCTGTTTTTTACCTTATACTTCTAAGCTCCGCCTTGGATACTAGTCGCACTCGGGTCATCGGATCCACAGCAGTCGCACAACTTATCCCCCCCCTCAAAAAGGCGCTCGATAGATGTAACATACGCTGAGATGGACACAGCACTGACCACAGCAGTTATCCTTTACCTTGTTCTCAGACATGAAGTGGCTCCAACCAGCGGTGAGTTCAGGAGTATTGTATTTCTGTACATATTCCTTTCTCGTTTTCTTTCTCATTTCTAGGCCAGTTTTTCTTCTTTTATCCCCTTTTTTTGACTACCTTTTGTTTGATCTTTACTCTTACATTCTGTTTTCCTTTTACTTCTCTTTGTTTACGTATCTTTTATCCCTCTTTCATTTTGTGTTGTTTCTCTTTTCGGTTATTGTTCGTTCAAGATCGCCACTTGCATGTCACATTGTATCTTCAATAATTCATTGCTTCTTAATATATATTTTTTGTTCAATTTTTTCGCTCATTTGTCAATTGAGAATTTGAGAGCCGCTGACATCTTACAAAATGAACTTTACTTTGATATCTGCGAAGGAAATATTATCAATTTCATTCATGCGTAATTTTGACAGTAATAAAAACCTATTTGATCCAAAACTGGAAAAACTTTTAATTGATAAATGTGTTCAAAAATTCACAATTTGTTACTTACTATTACAACATTTTGTCCAGAATTTTCCAAAACGTATTAACATCTGAATTGCGAAGTCCAGCTTCCTTAATACAAGTGAAATGTAACGGGAATAAGTGCGATATGGTACTTTGAAAAGGTGCCACAAGTTTTCGGTGTCATACATAACATATCTGTATCAAACAAATTCCACAGAGAAAAACGTGAAAAAAAAGTCCAGAAGGAATTGAATACACGGTCTAAACAATCAAAGAAACAATTACTAAAATTACATTTCAGGAAATAATAATAATAATTTTATTTCGTATAATACAAACACACACAAAAGAAGAAAACTAATGAACAGAAACAGAGAAACAAAACTGAAAAGCAGACAAATCCGCTTACATATTATATACACAAATTGAGTTCAAGGCAAAATTAATTTCATTTTGATTTAAAAACGTTATTTCGTATTTACACATATTTCTCGTATACAGTAAATCCTTAATTAAATTTGCGTTTGTTGTATCCTGAACATTAGCATCATATTTGATGGGAGGTTTCATTGACATAATTTGGTTTCTATTAATGCTCCGTATAATGGCATGCAAAACGTTTTGAACAACTTATGAACAATATTAGCATGAGTATTCCCAAAATTAGCTTTAACAATGTTCACTTTTGTCATAAAATCATTGAACATGTGCTTCACTAATTCGCAATGCCTGACATCTCCGATATAATTCCAAAAATGCAGTGCTTCCTTAACGACATCAACAGTGCCACCCATGAAATTAACAACTGGAACAGAATAAAAACCACCATAAACCAATAGCTTGCTTTTAGATGGATTGAATTTAACCTCATAGTCATCAGCGAATTTAGTACATACCACTAGCATACGCTTTAATGTCTTAAACTAACGCCATGATAGCCAAGTCGTCAGCATAGCCGATCGCGCCATGGAATCGGCTGTCGACGTAGCACCCGTATGCCGTTCTACTCAGTAAAACAAGTACTTGATCTAAGTATGTGGTAAATGATAGTGGAGACATAACACCTCCCTGCTTTACACCGTTTCTGGTGAAATTGAGTGAAATGGATTCACCAAAATAGGGTGAGTTTTCATTGGTGTGTGCCGGTGCTTCTTTTCAGTAGCGCCGGAAACCAGTAAAAAACATAGCTCTACCCCAATGTAGTTTTACAAATTCTGCCGACCCAGGCACGGGGATTCTTGTAGAAGTTGTTCGCCTCGGAGGCAATTATCAGCTTTAAATGAGCACTCTATGGTATTCTGATAAAACAATTGTAATTCAGCGTCGTGCTCAGTACATTCTGTCTTAGTGCAGAACTTCACCCTCCTCCAACAGAGTGTTCAGGGTATTTTTGTACAATACACTGTGGCACCTCGCTACTGAAGCCGATAGATTATATCGGCTTCAGTAGCGCGGTGCCACAGCGGCGATTGGTGGGTACGCTGTCCGAGATGCGGAATGTACATGTGGTCTTAAATACGGGTTAATCTAATTATTAAAAATGTAAATCTCGGTTGTCATCTCATGCGTCATATCCTCGCTCATCTCATCCATGAACGATCTGTGAAACCAATGGAACCCTCTGTGTATATTAATGGTGACCCTTCGCTTATTTGGATTAATTGTGTTGTCATACGTGCTCGTCATCTGTTAACGTCGGTGTGTGTGCCAGCATTGTGTGTTTAATTGTGTTGAGTATCAGTGTGGCTTGTGTTGTGTGTAGTGTGTGCTGCTTGTGTGTCACGGAAGACTCAGTAAATGCCATCGGGGTGGAGCTACTGCCTCTAGTTCTCAAAAATCCTTCACAATGGTTTCGACGGACCGAGGCAAAATTTCGTCTCACCAAGATTACTTCACAATTAAGCAATTAAGTGATGGCCGATCGTGCCTTGAGCGTGATGAGGACGTTCTGGAGTGCCTTGACGCAGAGACCGATGCGTGATAGCTATTTGCCAGGAAACGTCCGCCGAACACGTGTGATGTGACGTTGAAATCGGCCGCCTTCCTACTTTGGTGTCCACTGCATTTCATCGCCACTCGCGAAACCTTCACATCTTTTCATCCACTGACATGCACAAGATTATTAGCATTTACACCAATCTCCACTCGTTTAAAAGCAAAGTTTGCAGTTATTAAAACACCGTGTCATTCAGCTGTAAATAACAATCTCACAGTTGATGAGAAGGCTAGATTATTCTACAAGATGTAACTGAGGATCATCCTGAATCTTCGGTTACATACCACCGGATTTATATTAAACCTACCTCTCGCAACGTGTGCTTACTCATAAAGCCACTTAGATTCTGGAGTGTTATTGTGCAACTAAGTATTCCTACAAAAGCGAGTGGGCAAAAACTGGCTATACGCCTACGAGGCATGAAACTCCCCTGGTTTTATAGATTTCGTCAATGCAAACAATTTCTTTTGACAGTACTAGTGGTTTATAGGGCAAGAGTTCCAGGTACTGATATTTATTATCGTGGTAACAAAGTTCATGGATATTTTAACTTCGGTTGTAAATCACGTTATATTCTTAGTTGTTCAGCCTTCACCTTCACCTTGACGAGAAATTATTCATGTGGATTTGTGGTATAAATCTAGCCTTTACATAAAGGATCAAAGGTTCGTATCCACATCAGACTTTGACGTTTGAGAAGATTTAGTACATAATTATAAATGCCCGAAAATAGGTCCTGCGTGTAATTAAAGGTTATCACAACATACTCCCAAGGACAATAGCGAAAATGTTTGACATCTAAATTTTGAAAAAAGTCTTGATGTTTTTTGTGTCAAACATGTCATGCCAGAGGCACTTCGTTCTGCTTTGCACTCAATTCATTTTTAATTATTTTGTTTGTTTGTCATTGACGAAGTGTTTCCTTTATTCCAGCCTCCTGTCACTGTGGTGGATTTGCGCCTCTTATTACTGACGTCGATAATGCTCAGGTGTTTGCCTCTCCACATGAAACACATCACAGTCCAGCGAGGAGCAAAAATTCAGGTAACTGTCATGGAGGGTTTTCAAAGGGCCCCAAATCGGACGTTGCCTTACAAAAAGAGACTCAATGAGATGGTAACAATAGCAGTTTATGCATAATAGATGAAGATATGGATGTAGAGATTAGTTTGTTTAAACACACAGATTCGACATCACTCATGAAAAGAACGGTCCTTACGTTTCGCTTGTTGCCATGGCAACACTGCTATTCTTTCACTCGATTGTCGCAGATTTTGCTTTTGAAATTCGGCGAACTCAAATTTTGTACTTTGTATTAGTATTTTAGCAAATTTAGGCCCGGTTTTATAGCATAACATTTATTTCGGATAGACGTGTATTTTATAATTCGTGTGAAACTGCGAGTCGCGCTCAATGAGACGACATTTTGTGACATTTTTTTCACAATGGGGAGATAGGCTGATGTCCCATCTTGTTTATAATACAAGCTAATCTCCATATCTATGGATGAAGCCACCACAGCAGCAGCGAGGGTGGTGTACTGGCAACTGATGGGCTGTATTTATTCAGTTGGTTCTTGTGTTGCGTCCTGGAGCTAATGACAGGTTGCGCATGTTACGAAAATACGAACAGGAAAAATTCCTGCTGGATTGGAAAATGCCAAGAAAAAATTCCAATGGCATTGGGAAAACGTATAATAATCGCAATTAGGTTGATGAATGTAAAGGGGAAATGTAAACCCCATATACAACCGCATTATAAGCGATGGTCTTGTCCTTTTCAGCCCTGAGAATAATTCTGAGATCAGTAATAATAATCATTTTTTATTACTATGAGTCTTGAATTATATTCATATTGACAGATCTCATTGTTCAATGTGGTTCAAAATCAGTGCTTAGTCTATTTACAAAACCTCATGCTACGTCTCACGAATAAAAATATCCTTATCATGTCACTTTTCTTCTTTAAATTATCTAGTATTAAAAGTGTTGCCTGTCGTCATTGTGTGCCGAATTACTCGTCCATGTTTGGAAATGAATCTAGTTTATTCCCAATTGTGAATAGGAGATGTCTATACTGTAGAATAATATTACATTGAATATTGCATTGATTAGAATTAAATATTATATCTAGCAAATACCAAGACAGGGTGTGCAACTGTGAGTAAAAATATCCTCGACCAAAGATGCGTCTTTTGTCGCTTTCGTTAGATAACAGTTCAAAAGCGGTAGCATTAAAAGCAACACAAAGGGGCCACAAGTTTTGTGTAATACGTGTACTTTAAATGACATTCCAGGAGAATCGTGGTGGGCCAAAAATTACAATGGAAGTTTCGATAGCCCGTGGATTGGAGTTGATTTTACGACCAACAGGATCATTGCAGGCGTCGCCACTTCGAGTTCCTTCGATGCTGATGGCGTCGAAACCTTCAGCATAGACTACAGACTCGATGGATCAGATATTTGGATCAACCACACAGACGCTGATGGGAATATAACGGTAAATACTGCCGACCACGTGCAGCAAATTGATTCATGATTCTGGTTGTAATGCCTGGATATATAACATGATTGATATTTTCTTGGCGTATAATTTACTCAATTTTGGCATAAATTATATCGACGTCATTCCAAGAACGAGGATTAAGGTGTTTCTCTCATGGCCCCATTAGGAAATATAACTAAATGGTTTGGTCGATTGCCGATCATTCCTGCTCCAAGGCCTGTTCATTTGCATCATTTGGCCGCTTATATAATATTTATTTTGCATTTACGTAGGTAAGGGTAAGGAAGAGGCATACAATAAACAATCTTTGAAGACTTTAAAAATATCATTTCATACAATAATAATTATAAGTATTAACAAATCTATTGCTGGATGTTAAACACACGAGAAAACCTATGGCTGGATCTCCCTTGGGTATAATGTAGTCTGTGACGGATCGGTGGTACTTTTCAAGTGTATCAGCATTTTCCAGTACTAGAAAAGAAAGGTTTATAAGAGCAGAGACCTCATAGACCACATAGTCATATCTCGGTTAGTGAGCAGCGAAGTCAGTGGGCATTTGTACACATTGTTGGCCAGGAAGAGATGTTTTCTTGTTGTAGGAGAGTCTTACACTGCACAGAAGCGCTGACTAATGTAGGCCACAGGTGAGAAGCAGATGCGGATGGCAGAGCGCCACAGGGTCGCCACTCCATCATAAAGCTGACTGACCAAGGATGAGGCACCATGACATGCGATGTGTCGCATTAAAACGACCAATTGGTCCTGAAGCTCCGAGTGTTCTTGAAGGAGGACGAGATCGTGCGAGTTGAAGCGAGTCTCAATGCAGAACACAGTAAGGCATTGAATCAGAAAACTACTGGCGGATACTCCGAATGTTCAATCCCACCTACAGGCCCTCTCGATACCCCACATACCCACAAACACGCATTATTTATGATGTAATAATTTAAATCTGTAGGTATTGATTTTTATCACGTGTGCTATTGATCAGCAGCATTTTTTGAATTACTCAATAATAGATATTCTTATTTCATGTCTCGTATGCTTCATTTTTGATGGAAAAGTAATATATATCATTGTATTCGTGAAAAGTACTCTCACATTTTAATGGCAATGAACAGTAGAACATAACGAAAAAAACGAGTACATGTACATGGTGAGTTTGCTTAATGGAACAAAAAAAAAAAACAAAACAAAACAAAACAAAACAAAAAAAAAAAACGGATTAATATCTTCGTAAGATAAATTCATGTAGCTGTATGGTGGTATTCGCTCATAAAGCAGGTCAACAATGGCCGAAACACTAGAAATATCTTCATCATTTAAATTAATTTCACATGGTTTATTTTTTATTTTATCTCTGATTTTTTTAGATCATTGGAATTGATAAAATTGTGACATTTACTTAGATAATCTAATCGTCTATTATTTGTGGCTATATTCCTACTACTAATACTGGTTTTTGCTGCATGTGTTTCGCAAGTAGCAAAAGTATTAGTAGTAGGAATATAGCCACAAATAATTGACAATTAGATTATCTAAGTAACAGGGTTCCTGTTATTTATACAATCTGAAAATGAAAAGAAATTTACAAACCGAATATTCAATTGATCAAAAACATTCGGCATTGACATTAAAAATGGAAGAAATTTTGACCTCGTCAGTGGTGAAATATTGAGTTCCTTTGTACAGCACCTTTTTCAAATTGAATTTAAAAGTTGTATTGACATTTCACTTAAGATTCCAAAAGAGGAGAACAAAAAAATGACAGCAGTACGAGCCAAATTTAGATAACATGACATTTGTTCTTTGTATCATGTGCAGATCTTTCTATATTTTAATGCTTGCATTCTCGCCAATATAATTATACACCAAAATGCTTACAAAATTTCATAACCTTAACAACGTTATTATTCAATTGAATGTTTACATTAGAATTACAGTTATACAATAAAAATACGCTTCTGGAGGGGTTGTACAAAACATCATATTCCGAGGCAAATTTTCACAATTGGCAATCATTTTTTGAGCCGCTCGATGACTTGGGGCTAATAGAGTGAGATCATCGGCATACGACAAAACCCCGACATACCTATTTCCTAAATGACAACTAATGCCTGATTTTTCCAACCGTTTAATCAGCTCATCTATGTAGATACAAAATAAAATTGGAGACAGTACCCGCCTTGTTTACGCCATTTTTACAACTCATTGAGGAAGATCATTTACCATTCCTATTTACTGCTAACCTCTGCTGCAGAACAGAGACCTCTACGGATCAGAAGACGGAACAACCTTATAATATAAAAATATAAGGTTGTTCCGTCTTCTGATCCGTAGAGGTCTACAACTAACAATGATAATAATATTATAATAATATTATTATTAATAGTCATATTAATAATTATCTGTTGCTTGAGTAATAATTATAATAGTCATTAATTCATTACTGTAATAATTATTAATATAATATTAAAAGGCTTTTTATTAGTAGTAATAATAATGAAAATATTTTATGTTGCTCGAGTTTTAAAATATGCAAATGTGTTCCCAAGCGAGTTTAAAACAGCATGCATGCAGGTGAAAATATATACTATACTCAAGTATACAACTGACGACACAGTGAGTGTACTAAGTTCATCTTCATCATTCATGACTTACACCAATGATCAAAACATCATTTAACATTCATGAGCCCTTCACTTCAGATTTGTTCAGTTTAAGTATAATTGAGGGAAATTACATTGTAACAAAGGCTTACCTGAATTACCGGGCTATCAGTCGTAGCAAGCAGTTCGATCCATCTGCACTGAAGGCGATTCCTATCTTCAGTGTGTCACACTGACCCGTGTTGACAGTCCCTTCCATAATCATGATAATCCATGTTTTGATTTTAACTTCTTCGGTCCTTGTGGCTTGTGACAACAACCCGAGTGTTGTCACCGTGACAACAACCCGAGTGTTGTCACCGTGACAACAACCCGAGTGTTGTCACCGCAGGGGGCCTTAGAAATTCCAAATCACAGTCACAATCGTCGTCCGAGTCCGGTTCCTTGTCGTCATCTTCATTAATCCAGTATTCGTCCATCAAATCATACACGTTTTGGTGATTTTCAGTTGAAGAATTGAAAACCCCGCGAGTTTGTCTTGCATCTTGAGAGAAATGGGTCGAGTCATGGGTTCACGACCCCGGCTCAACCAATCAGTGAGCGAGCTGGTTCATTTACATATATTTTAGGTCAAACTACACATCATAGTCATGACATAGTGGTTCTATTTTAAGCTTCTTTCTGCTTCTTTCATTTTATTTAATACGTGACGTTGGACTGCATTATAAGAGAGTTCTCTTGCAGATCTTCTCGTTGATATAAAATATGGTGGGTTTCGCGGAAAAACTACGGGCGATCTGGGGGGTCAAAAACCGTGATAATCGACCATTGTTTCGGACTTTTTCTAAAATGCCTAGAGGGTGCTGTTGGAAAATATCTTATTTAAGGCACTTAGGATGTTAATTCATGTCTGATAGTTCGGGACATGGTGCACGGATGATTTATGAAGGCTCTGAGCCCAAAACCTGAAAACCGCTGATAATCACCCCACATGGTGTTTTTCGCTCATAGCTCGCTTTCGCAATTTGCGACTTGTGACCGGTTTTGCCGTGGACGCTCATATATAATGTAGCCTGTCGAACGCTTTCGATGCATCCAGCAGTATGCAATACAACTTTGAGTTTGAATACTTGTTGACAACCTCTTCAAGGACAAAAGTGCATTGTGTCGTGCTATGTTTCTCTTTGAAACCAAACTGGAGGGGACTCGTGCTTATAATGATTGCTGCATTTCTGAAATTCAGATATTCTTGGGATACCCAGATAGCTTATATGCAACGCTGAATGAAATCCCAGGAGGCATCTACGCCCGCTATGTGCGCCTCCATGTACTCAGCTACCGAGGCTGGCCTAAAGTGAAATGGGAGCTGTTCGGATGCAACTACTGTAAGTCATTATTTCTCACTAATAACACATAGTGATCCAGGTATTTTTAGATATTCAGTCGGTTGTTGATCGACATCCGGGTCCATTCAGAGCATCTTACGATGGCAGTACAACTGGCTGCATCAAGACCACAGACACCGTCAACAATCAAATCCGAATGCAATGGAAAGGACTCGTAACTGATTCTAATGTAATGAATCTTGTGCTGAGTGGGAGGTCATTGATCTGCAGCCATCACTTCACTAAAGTAGGCATTGAAGTGGCTTCAATGGGTTGTAATGCTGAATATGCTATGTGCAAGATTGAGGGATCTGGTGTGGATGGTACATGTCATGCGGTATGTGGGCTGAGGGATGTGCAAGTGGGGCAGCCATTCAACCTTCTGCTGATAGTCACTGGGGATGGTGCAGAACTATGCAACGTCAGCATGGACGTCAGTGCGTTTCCAATTGAGCACTGGACTGATGTCAATCTGACAGGCTTTCCAGCGGGGAGAAAGGTCTACAGTAGATGGTATTATTTGTATAAGAACCTGCCAGCGAACATAGACAAGGCCACATTAGATGCATATACGTCACACTAACAAACATTTTGCTTTATTATGTGATGCTGCGTGTATATATTAGTAATGAGCAGTTGAGTTGCGCAAGAAAAGTAAACATTGTAATTCTCGGAATAGTGGATGTCACGCGGAAATTACGTTTTTTTAGATGTGATACTAATTTATTTCAGCATTTTTGGCTTATGCCTTTCCCAGTAATACTTTGTTAGAAGTTCATCCTTTGTTATTATAGTAATATTCAATAAGCCTGTTAGCCTATATAGCTCTGATATGTAGAGGTTGTCATTGTCTTTGTCTAGCTTGCAAAGCTTTTCAAATGCGAGGTAAAATTAATAAGTGAGATAATTTCAAATGAGTAAAACATGCTAAAAAATCATAACGACAAGCAATTAAAGATCAAAAGCAGAAATAAAATGAAAAGTTTTCAGTCATCTTTTAAAAGTATTTTAAGGGTTTGAACATTGCATAAGATGAAGCAGCAAGCCGTTTCAAAGGCAGAGTGCCACAAATTACAGAGAGCGACCGTCATACCGTCAAATATTGTATTTAGCCGTGTTAAGCAGACAATTGTCCTGTAAGCGGAGTGGTCGAGACAGAATGTGTGGTGTTAATAGAGAGCAGAGATATTCGGGGCTGATGCCATGTGCGATGTCGTACCTAATCAGCTGTACCTTGTATTGAACACAGTCCTCATTGGGCAGCCAGTGAAATTTTTTCGAGAGTGGTGTGGTGTGGTCTCGTTTGGGTGCCATTAGTATCGAGACAGCGTTCTGGACTCGCTGCAGGCGTTTAATCAGGTTGCATGAGATACCGACCAAGAGGCAGTTGCAAGAGTCAAAGCGTGTCATCACATGAGAATGCACGAGGGTGTGCGCTGTAGTGGTCGTCAAAAATCGGCGGATCTTAGAGTTGGAATGTACGCATTCTATGATTATATATTAACCTATATAAGCATTTCCACGGAAAATTTTAGTGTCTTGTTTCTCTTACTAAAGTTATTATTGTCAGTGTGATTAATAATTATATCTTGGGTTTCATAGATGTGATTTATTTTAATATGTGTGAATAAACTTATTTATCCACGTTTGTTTCATCATTACCGATGGCGGTTATTCTGGACGTGATATGACATGAATGATGAGAAATTGCACTATTAATTCGTTTTAATATTCATGAGCTCATCGTGACGTCACGGGTGGCACGAGAAGCATTTCATCGATCTGCGCATCGGCAGTTTGCAGATTGCCATACATGGATGCGTATATGAATAAGAGAGGGGATGAACTCGGATATAGTGGGCCGATCTTCTGGGAATCTAACCATAAATATATTTGTATTTTATTTTTAACGGACTATAATTTCGTGGTTTGCATAGTAATTAATAGTAATTAATATGTTCTATATCATGTTTATTATAACAAACAATCAAAAATATTACGCCATCCATTCATACAGGGACGTCCGAGAAATAGCACTGTAACCAGACTTTTCATGAGCACTTTTAATGAACAATATCACAGTGTTTCTACATTCCGCCCTTGTTGGGTTACATAAGAACATACAACCTAGCTACTGTTTGCAAAGCAAATTTCACTGAACTAAATGAAGCTCATAACTTGATTGATTTTTATTCCAATATTCCATGGTACGTGCATAGATGATCGAAAAATTATTCAAGTACAGTGTACTAGGTAATAGTATGCACGAAGTCGAATAAGGTGGAGTCGGTACGTGGAAATCGGCGAAAAACCGAAATGCGTTGAAGATTTCGCGAACCGAGGACACTAGCTGTTTAGTTTTCTTTTGACGAAAAAGGAAAGTCGTGTCTGATAGAATACTTGGGTGCAAAAGAAACACAATTTTTTAGTTATGTCGACACCACATACTGGGTATGCATTGCATAGACATGAATTTTCGTGAGTACCAAGTTAAACAATTTGAGGATATATTCGTAAAATTTCAAAGAAAACAAATGGAACTAACCTGGTGGAATAAACGACAACGGGTCAAAATACAAATGTTCGATTTTCATCGTCAGATAGTCACTCTCTTCTGACTCACACACCAATAACACAAAAGAGGATTTTTGGGCAAAATTTCTTCATGAGACTTTCAGCCCTGCCCTGTAAGATGATGTTACAACCTTGAACCAGCTCTCTGCTATTGTGGAGAGACGGGAGGCGGTGACGAAATATTGACTTCAGTTTATCTCATAAATGCTCATTTGGTGACAAATTTGGGGATGTGCCAACCATGACCATGCCATATGAGATCATTTTCCTTTTTAAAGGAGTGTGCGATGACCATATCAAGTTATGGGTGAGCATTATTTTTCTGTAGTAGTCGGATCTCCGGATATTCTGACCCGATAACAAAAAATGTCTCTGCACCTATTGGTCGGTTGCATTCCTCCCCGGTCGCATATCATGTAAACATGGCTGACTTGAACCCGTCCTAACCTGTAGCTCGCCGGATTTGTCACTTGTCTAGGTTTGCTCTCACTTTTTGACATCCAGAAAGAGGTCAATCCAGGTCAATGGTAGGACTATAATTCAGAGGTCAATCGGTAGGACTGTTATTTTCTGCTCGATGACGCATTTATTGTGTGGCTGGTACGTACGTATACACTGTATCCGATTTGGTGTTTTGTGACTCATGGATCAACTCCACGCTCCAAAAGGCTTCTGGATACAAGCCTTCAAGAAGCAGTTAGCCTTCCCAGAGTAAAACATTTTCAAAACTCCAATTGCCTTTGAGTAAAGTATCGCTCCAGTCAATTTCATGGTCTATCAAAGACATTTTGTCATGGGAGTACTCGAAATAATGCTTACCAGAATTCACAGATTAGCTGCGAAAGAAAATCAATTCTTGATCTCGAACGGTTGAAAAATTGAAGAGAATTGACTTGTGCACTGTGTAGAATATTCTTGTAGACCTAAACTTAGATTAACTAATTAATAATTAATAAACCGATTATAGATCGTTCCTTTGCACTTAAGTATGTATAGAACGTAGTAAACTCCACTGACATATTCAAGCATGTTTTGATTTGATTTGGCGATAACAAGCGTCCCTGCCTTTTCACGGCTGCGAGTTGCTCAGCGCTGAGACACACTGCGCCTGTGAGGTAATCTTATTAATGCGATATTTCTGGAAATATTTGCCATGTATTGACCCAATAAAGGCCTAAAAGACATATGATACTTCTTCAACAACAAACGAAACTTTTTTTCTGGATTTAGCCCACCCTTTCACCGAAAACACCGGATTGTATTCAAAAGTTAGCTCCCTCGTTCAGGAAATATAGAGATTTTGCGCTCACGCTAAATGGCGACTCCTCCGCGATAATGTTTGAGGCGCGTTTTACTCACTTTTCACCGCAATATTGTTTCTTTTATTTTCACACGGAATATTCATTTATATTGTATCATTATTGAGCTGAACATAGGCCTAGAAGAAGCTATCGCCAAATGATCAGCGCGCAAGCGGGATGTGATACGAAACAAAAGAAAACTAGGTCAATCCATTCTCTCAAAAGATCATGGGGGTTCAATAATAAACGGTTATTGAACATAGATATAGACAACGAGAGATGCTTCCTCTGGCTGTATATATATATATAGTCTTGTACAATGAGAGAGTGACAAAAACAAATAAATAAAAAACAAATAAACAAAGAAACAAATAAACCCATTCAGTGAGCACGATTGATCGTCGAAAAGAAGTTCATCAATCATTACGAAAGAATGTCGAATCCATACTGCTGTCATCGATTCTGATTTGGCTATCTGAACTTAGAAAACACAGAAATGCGTATTTTGAGCAAATCCATTAATAACAGAGTGGCTATGATTTAAGGGTTGTTGTAGCCACTACATCATATATTAGGCCCCGCCTGTTGTCATTTTTTAACTAAATATCCATTCTGCCCTCCGGATTCATTCGAGCAGCTCTTCTTTAAGCATAATTATGATTGGGAAATCCGAATATGGTAATTACATGTAGTTTGCTTCTTATGTACGATTTGGTGTCTCACTTCCAAATGAAGGGAAGTAGTAATCTCTAGGGGTCTTGTCGGCTGAATCTCCTACACACTGAAACAATAACAGAATACTTCTAAATGTTAGTGCATGTATTTTAAAATTTAAATATTTTGTATTTGAAATGGAAATGAGAGGATTAAAGACACATAAATGGGATACACTCCGCAATAAAGCATTCTGAATGACTATTAGTACTATCCGTAGAATTAACGGGTACTAGCTAGTCATTTCGCCCGAATGCCATTTCGCCCGGGTTATGTACTGTAAATATTTGACTTCTGAGTCATGAGTGGGTGCAGTATATGCAGTTGTTTACCAGTTCATCTATATTAAACTAATAATGCACTATGTATGTATAGATTCACGTGTGCATCTGCGAGAGATATTTCAAGCGCATGATAAATGGTAAAATGAAGCATAAGGCATGAGGCATGATGGGGTTTTATGGCTCCACCCAAATCATTCGGTGCCAGTACGATGACATTTATTGGACACATGTGGTGGAACTGGTTGTATCGCGGACAATGACAAACAGTGCAACAAACCAACATCAACATAACGGCGTTCTTCAGGGGATGATTTGACGGAGAGTCTCCAGGTAAAGCTCGTTGACTGAGGTACTGTGATAGAAGTGTCTCATCTTGTAGGCGACTGGTTTGGGTGGTGTTTGACTCGATTGTCTTGTACAGTTGAAACTTTTCAGCATCTGGTAGCAGTACATGGGCATAAACCAAGAGACTTTATCTTGAATAACCTTACCGGCAGCAACTCCATTAGCCCTAAAGATTGCATAATCATCAGACTTACGGATTAAAGTTTAGGTTGGCTTCATCCCAAACACAATCTTTTTATAGTCCTCGCAGAAACCAAAGATGTGTTTGAGG
>KB303899.1:122307-178585 GCA_000328365.1 Capitella teleta | reverse complement strand
TGATCCATATGATTGTGTGTGATAAGTTTGCAGCAGATAGATGGCTGAGATTAAATGTAATACATGTATTTTATTTTAGGGCACATGGTGTTCGTAATACCGATGAACAAAGAAATCATAACGCACTCATTGAATGGAATACACACAAACAAACACGAGAAAAATAGCCTGTGCACGCTCAATCGCGTACTAAGAATGGTGATTTTCGGCAAGCGGGCGTTTATCCTCCATATGATTGTGTGCGAGAAGTTTGAAGCAGCTAGTTGACTGAAATTGCGTGTGACATCTTGTTTTAGGGCAAACAAAGTCATTTTAGGGCAAACAAAGTCATTTTAGGGCAAACAAGTCGTTTTAGGGCAAACAAGTCGTTTTAGGGCAAACAAAGTCATTTTAGGGCAAACAAGTCGTTTTAGGGCATACAAGTCGTTTTAGGGCAAACAAAGTCATTTTAGGGCAAACAAGTCGTTTTAGGGCAAACAAGTCGTTTTAGGGCAAACAAAGTCATTTTAGGGCAAACAAAGTCATTTTAGGGTTTTAGGCAGACCCCGAAACACGTAGTGTGTGGGTTTCACATAATCATACTAGAAATACTGCTGTGGACCATCACGATAACTTGCACATGTCGCATTATGATTCATGCAGTATATGCCTCTCTTCTAGAGGCCGATTCTTATCTTATGATTGTGTCAAAAAGTACAGTGCCAGTACGATGACATTTATTGGACACATGTGGTGGGAACTGGTTGTATCGCGGACAATGATAAACAATGCAACAAACCAACATCAACATAACGGCGTTCTTCAGGGGATGATTTGACGGAGAGTCTCCAGGTAAAGCTCGTTGACTGAGGTACTGTGATAGAAGTGTCTCATCTTGTAGGCGACTGGTTTGGGTGGTGTTTGACTCGATTGTCAATTGTTGTCGATTGAGACAACAAAGGTAAATAATGGAACAAAACAACAAAGGTAAATAATGGAACAAAAAAAAAATAAAAAAATAAATAAAGTAAAATAATGGAACAAAATAAATAGTAAATTGCTCTGATGCTTAAAACCCACAACGGCAGAAGCTCAAATGAGCAGGAAAAAAAGAACAAAACAAAAAACAAAAAACAAAAAAACAAAAAACAAAAACAAACAAAAAACGGAATAGCTTTTGGTTCCCAATTTGTTCCCCCCTACTCTCTTTCTCTCTCATGCTTCTCTCTTTCCCTCCATATCGCACCCACACTTCTCAAAATTAAACAGCTAGCTAGTCCATCACTTCAAACCCCAAGACTCCGTTCATTGGATCTTACTGCCCCCTCTCCATCCTCCACACTCTGCTCCATTCAATCCGGTGTCCTGTGTACAATGGGCATTCAAATAAAACATGCTTCTCCGTCTCCTCTTTGCCACACACACACTTCCTTTCATCTTCACCGTATCTCCACGCCACATTTGCACTTGCCCTCACCAGCAGACTGCATGACCATCATGCGCACTCTGGCTCCACTTCCACCATCAGCGTACCTCTCCATTCTCATATCTTTCCTCTCTTCTGCATATCTTCTTGTCCTCTCTGTACCCTTCAAATTTCCTCTCCACTTCTCCAACTCTCTTTGCTTAACCTTCCTCTCCACTTTTTCTTTCGCCATTTCCTCTACCCATCCATCCGGAGTTCTGGCCAGTCGCTTTCCTTCTGCAGACAGCCTTCTATATTTTAACATATAGTAGACGCCATCTAGGTTGTAATCCATGGCTATACGATTGACCGCCCTCCACCAGTCCGACTTCAGCCCCATCTCGAGTACATACTCCTCTTCCCACATCCGCCACCATGCTTCCTCCTACATAGATCTTTCTAACACATCCCATCTTCGCTTTCGCCTACCTCTCATTGAATGTGCTCCGTCCACTCTCTGCCTGAATGCATGCATTCCTCACACTTGGATGTACCTTCCATAGCCATGTTCCGAAAGCAGTCTGCTCCTTTTCTAGTCGATTCCTTTCCTTCACCTTCCAAACTAGGGCTCCTCCTCCATACATGATCCGGCTGACCACTCCACTCTTCCATCCTTCCCTCCCAATCAAGAAACGACTCCCCGATCTCTTCGTTGCAAACTTCACCAGACCCGCCACTCTATGGCACATCTCCACTCTTTCCGTAAGCGATCGTATTCCACCCTGAACTCCTCGAACAATCTTCATACCTAAGTATCGTGTCTCTTTCTTCTCCACTATCTTTTCCTCTCCAGCATATCATTCGCCTCCCCCAAAGGGGCCTCCCACTCTCACCACCATCGATTTTTCCCGGTTGATCCTCAACCCGTATTCATCCAGCACAAGATTCACCCTGTTCAGTATGTTCTGGAGTCCATGCACCTCTCTTGACAGCAAGCAAATGTCCTCTACATAGAGAAGCCCGCTTATCACCATCTTCTCTTCGGGTCAATTTCCCGAATACTTCCTGATCTCCACTCCATCCAGTGAGTCACACCTGCCATGTATATGTCAAACAAAACTGCCGACAGTGAACACCCTTGCCTGACTCCTCCATCAATTTTTATCCAGCTAGTTTTTTTTTTTTTTTCTTCTTTTTTTTTTTTATTATTATTATTAAATTCATGCCGTAAAAACGACAACGGTGAATAATAAAAGGCATGGCCCACAAAAAATTATTCACACCAAAAGTAAACTTGTTAAAAATAGTGAGAATGAATAAAAGTGATAAAAACGTAAAAATAGTATTGTCATGTGAATCAAAAACGATCAATTGAAATGGTAAAAACCAGAACATCTACAAAATGACGTCATGGTGCAAGAGTTAAAAACATTAAAATGATGATCCAATTTATAAAAATAAAAATCAAGTAAACGATGTTTAATAATAGAAATAGTAGGTGAGTTTCTAATATTAACCGGTAAAATATTCCATAAGTGACAAACACGGTTAAAAAAAAGAAGATTTAAAAGTCTCAGTTCTTACATTATGTTCAAATAGAAGCAAACCATTGTTAGAGGATCTAAGAATACGCGTATTGTCTAAAATTTTGATTTCATCGCTGAAATCAACATTGATATGACCTTTAAAATATTTAAAAATAAACATAAGATCAATAAATTCTCTCCGATAAGATAAGGGTAAAATATGAAGTTCATTTAAGCGACTAGAATAAGACATTTCGTTAAAATCATTACAAATATATTTGGTCATTGACCTCTGGACAGATTCAATTAAGTTAATATCTCGCTTTGTTGAGGGTGACCATACTTGAGAGCTGTATTCTAAAATGGGGCGTGCAAGAGATTTAAAAAGTTGGAGCTTAACCTTCCGTGGAGCATGATAGCCGACTGAGCGTTTTATCATGCCTTGATGAGAATTGATGGACATAAAAACTTTAGAATCATCTGCAAACAACGCAATAAAAGAAGATACAACAGCTCTGGGCATATCATTAATGATAAGAAGGAAAAGAAGAGGACCTAAAATGGAGCCTTGTGGGACACCTGAAGTGACATGGGCCCAAGCTGATTCTTCTCCTTCGATTACAACACGCTGGACTCTGTCTGATAAATAATTTCGGAACCAATCTAAAACAACGCCAGAAATTCCATACAATGTTTCCAATTTAAAAAGAAGATAATTATGTGGAACAGAGTCAAAAGCCTTGCTAAAATCTAGATAAATTACATCAATTTGACCACCTTCATCTAGTGTGCGACCAATAGAATGATAACATTTCAAGAGTTGAGTTGTACAAGAACGATGCTTCATAAAACCATGTTGCATGTCATGTAAAAAGGGTTTCCAGATCATTCAAGACAAGGCGCACCTGGTTATCTGTATACACCTTTCTCATCAATGCATGTATTTTGGGGTCCAACCCTCTCTCCTTCAGTACCTCTAGCAACTTCACTCGATTTACCCGATCGTACGCTTTCTGTATGTCTAGGCACGCCACCAGGCACTCTTCTTCTCTTCCTCTTGACACCTCTATCAAGCGCTCCATGATAAACACGTTTTCATCAGTCGGTCTTTTTCTCCTAAACCCTGACTGGCATTCACATAAAATCCCTTCTTTCTCCACTCATCCTTCTATTCTTCTTCTCATTATCAACATCGTGATTTTATACATAATGCTGGTAATGGCCACTGGTCGGTAGTTCTTCATGACCCGCTTATCGCCTCTTTTATGATGTAACGCAATTCTGCTCTTTGTCCAATCTGCAGGCACTTCACCTCCATCAAATATGAAGTTTAATTCATCCCTCAAACTTCTTTTGGCCCTCTCTCCAAGTCCATGTATATACTCTCCAAATATTCCACTCTCATCCCCAGCTTTCCCTTGAGCTATCTCCTTACATGCTCTGTCTACTTCCACTCCTGTTATGTTTCCATTTCCCTCCACCATTTCCTTTCTTTTGCTATTCCCGTTCTTGCATCCCCAGGACTACCTTCATCCAGTAATCTTTGACCACCTCCTGCATCTCCTCTTTCTTTTCCACTTCCACACCATCCTCATTCAACAAACATGTCACTCAATCTTTTCTCCCATTCCCCATCCTTGTCCATTTCTTGAGCGCGAAAAGTCGGGAGCGTTATGATTTCAAATCCATTACGTATTAGGGATTCTGGACCTCATCTGTTTCAGTCTTCTTCCTACACTTTACGCAATAAATATCTGACACCCATTGTTTCTCTGCATTTTTAGAATATAAAAATAATTCTTTATATTAAAAAAAAAAAATGTGAGTGAAAGACCTCTCCTGGAATGATGTAGTATCAAAACGGTTCAGTCATTTGCTGCTGCCTAAAAGCATAAAGGGGGAGGGGGCGGGGTGATCATAGTGCAGCTCACTCATAAAATTTTATTTCACCATAATACGGTGAAGTTATATACCAATAATATATATTTTTTTATTTCAATATAATAGAACAGTCAAAATTAAACTATGAAAAATACTCATGAAAGGGAAGAGCACTGAGAACAAAATTTCTGATAAAAACAGTCTTTAAAATAATAAAACCGACAGCTAGTCAAGCAATGCTATAGAGTATCTCTGCCCTAAAAGTTCACTAAAGATTGTAGTGAGTAATAACAAGACATGTTTTAAAACTAGATTCAACCCTTTTATTCAGCTCGATAAAAAAGATAAAAAAGTATGAAATAGCACTAGTGAATCTCGAAACGTACTACTCATTTCCCAATATCGATGTCACAAACAATTATTTTAGATATTTGCCTGATGACGGCGCTTCATGGATTGAGATTTATTTACCTGAAGGTACTTATGACATCACAGACATCAATGATGGAATCCAGCAAAACATGAGGCAGAATGAGCATTACGACAGTATGAACGAAGAATATTACATCACAATTTCTGCAAACACAAATATCCTAAAGCTTGTCCTCATTTTGGAGCTGAGGCTTTAACCCAAGCATCGCCCCTCTGAATATGTGCACGCACTTCCAGGACAGCAACTGGTATCATTCAAGCTGCAGACACATAATCAACATCAGAATTAAGTTGTTTCAGGAATGTTGCAAATTCAATGACATGAAGACCCAAGTCATCTGCTCTAGACCTAAATGCATGGCGGAAATATTTTGTGAACGCAGCGTGCGCTAATTAAATAAAAGCAATATTTTTTGCATTCGCAGATCATTATATAAATAAATCATTATAATCGATCTCGTTTAACACACAATGAAAAAAAAATTTGGATCATAATTGATACATATCCCAGATATAGCATTCAGGTGTCGGATACAAATAAAGTATGCCATTTACCCATGTTAGTAATATTTCTGAAATGTTGGTGCCTACTTTTTTTTTTTTTTCTGCAAGGTTCGTCACATTTTCGGAGCTAAGAGACTCCACTACATGTGAAGAAAAGCTTGGAAGTATTACTGGTTTCTGGATTAAAAAAAGCTCATTATTGACCATTGTGAGTTAATCCTGTAATAGATGAACTTTTCCAAACAAACGCCTCCATTCATTCTATCAATACTCGACAACGCCATTAACTCCACACTCCACTGCTGCACCCAAACATATCCATGAAATCAATCCGTTACAGAGGCGCATTCATCTGGAATCAGAGACATTTAATGAAATGCAACACCAACCTCACAATCAATAGATTTAAAACTTGCCTTAAAAACAAACTTTTTACTGATTTTCCCATCCGCACATCTCCCATTCAATAAAATCCTTCACAATCCCCCCTGCTAAAATTATCTATTCCTAACAGCTAATCTCCTAACGCTTTTGTGAATATCTTGTTTGTTAGTTTGTTTATTCGTTTGCTTGTCTGTAAAAGTGTAAATATCCATTACGGGCACATACCCATGTTCTGGGTCGGTCGCTCTCACTCCGCTTGTGTTTTGTTTTTTTTCTTTTTGAATAAACACATTTTTGAATTGAATTGAATTGAAATTGTTAATTAATTGCCTTACTTCTTCTCTCGTTGAGATTACAGCCTAGAACTTACCTTTCGATCGCATCATATTATAATTATCCTAATATTCGCATCTTATTATAATTATAATTATACTAATATGCCTGCTTTGGGATAATTTATGTTCCTAGTTTTAAGAGTAAGTTTCCCGGAATTTTCCTCGGATTCGACATCTTCCACGGGGCCCGAATTTGACACCACTGTTGAACTGAAGATAGCCAGCCAGGCAGTCAGCCAACTAGATTGCTAGCAGCCCTAACAAAACAAAATCTTCACACTAAGTGTACAGCCTAAGAGGTCTATTGCGCATGACGATAAAGTGATGAAATAGCGATGAGAATGTTCAATAGCCAGAGGCGCCACATGCTTACCTCTGATCTGAAATGCAATCCATTGGCTGAGGCTAAACTTCGCTTAGTTGTGAGCCGGTGGCGCAGCAGGTAGCTCGCTGATCGGTTTCCTCTCCCCTCGTTTGCCGCGGAGTATCCTGCCTACCCTACCGCTCACCATGGCAACACTAAATCTCCCAACCGGAGAGCATATAGTTCGTAGTAACGCCGTCTGACTGTTAGCTGCGTCTATTTTGAGGGCATCCTGGCTGAGCGTATGTTCCTCATATCGCGGATGGAAGCAATTGGGGTTGGCCCCTGATGCGAGTGAGCTTCGTTTCCTCATCGCGTGCATTTTACTTCATAAAAACCGTCAAATCGAGCAACTTCTGAAGGCGGCTGAAGAATTCCTTCATTGAATGATTGAATGCTGTGTTCGTGCGATGTGAATTAGCTCCAAAGGTAGGATATTCAGCGTTGTGTCCGTGCCACTGAGTGTGTAATGGTGTGATGCTGCGTGTTAATCATCTGGTTTGATTCGTTCGAGTGGATTTGAGTAAAGAATAATAATTATTAGGTATATTCAATAAGATATGACGTCATCGCGATGTGAATAATTGGAGTAATAGACTGGTAATTGTCTGCGTATGTTGTATGACGAATACTGCCGGATGGCGTTATTGTGTCTAGGCCGCCACGGTTCGCTAGCATTTCTGCAAACAAAATTGTATCAAGATCTGTGCGAGTAGTTATCAAAGCAGCGATTGGGCCGGACGCTTATGAATGCTTATGCAGTGTTTTGCAGTGTACTTATCTGTACTATGAACAGGTGTTAATGTTTATTAAACTTGAAGCTTTCAAGTGTATAATGGAGACATTATTGACCATATTGATTTGTATGACGGTCAAAATATTCACGATTGACACAGGAGAGAGGGAGGCTCATTGAAACAATCGCCAGACATCCCTCTTCACCCGATATTGCGCTGCCTCCCTGCGTTCATGGTCTGTACAGTCTGTTAGTGCCGTCGAGATAATAATTACCGCTTTCTATAAACAGAGATCGAACAGCTCTGTCAACACTCGAGTTTCGTGCTTATAATTATTCTCATTCTTAGTCATCATCTTCCTGATAATTTCCACTTTTTAGTGGTATTCAATTAGATGCGATGATTGATTTCTATTATCTTATCTTATCTCTTATCTCTTATCTCTGGGTCAATAATAGGACTCAACCAACAGAACGATTTGCAAACAGAACACTTCCCATGACAACCAAAGATCTGCAGCACCTGCATTCGTCAGAGTTGCATCGCGTTCTTCTTTCGTGTTCGTTTGCCGTCTAATCAAAATTATAACAGCACAAGCATTGCTTTGATAACTTTCCGATACCAACAGCGCATACCTTTGATAATTTTCTAAATCATATTTTGTCAACACGATTTCAACCAACGCGCTCGGCCAAACGTATCATAGTTTCATAATAGTACCACGCATAATTATAGGACATGCAGATGGTTAAATCAAGTTTTCATGCTGCACACAAATAAAGCTTATTTGCAGCAACCTCTCAATGATTCCTCTAGTTTAATTTTACATTAAATTACTTTTGTTCCATGATATATTTATTTATTTTCCTTTCGGATAAACTTTTAAGCTCTCCCTTACTTCGATAGAAATCAGCCTCATACAGTAAGGGCTCTTCACAATCAGCAAATCAATGCATTCCGTTTTCGTATATCCGGGCTAATGCGTGCGAGTTTCCCATGATTATTGTGGATTATAAATCTCTGAGCGGCAATAAATGCATTCTATGGCACGACCAGCCCAATGATTTACAAATATTAATCAGTACTTGATGAAGTGAGTTGTTTCAGCAGGTGAGGATGACGAAGGGGCTGATCGTGGACCCCCAGCACTCGCAGGAGTGGATTGTGCCCAGAAGGGTAATGTGCTCGTTCTTCTGGGTCGGCATCATCCTCCTCTTTACTGGCATCATCCTCACGGTGACCAGCAAACACAAGGGATCGTGAGTGTCAATGTCATACAATATAACTCATTATGACGAACACAAGTATTCGTGTTACGTCATCGCCATACACAGGTCGCCTCGGGACTCAATTGATCGATGTACAGTTGCTAGGGACTGTTGCCGTGTGCTTTTTCCTGTAAAAACACAACATGCTAAGAGATGTACACAGTCTCTTGGTTCGCATATTATTGCTGACACAACTCGTTGAGATCAATTGCATGTACACAATCGTGCGACGAGATTGAAACCTTAGAATTCAGGGCGTGTGTATTTTTCCAAGCGCAAAAAAAAAAAAAAAAAAAAAAAAAAAAAAAGAAAAGAAAGAGGAGTAACACGAACCGGCTGCTCATAATTATGTGCATTGTAAACAAGCAAACGTGTTTTCAGGATGGCTTCCATATTACATAAGAACTAATCCGCAGCATCTGTCTCCATACGAAACAGTGATGCGTAGCTTCATTGCTCAGTTATGAACTTCTGCCTTGCGCATTCGCTTTGCTGATTCACTGCCTATAATCACAGAACATACAGGTCATGGGGAGCGATCTTGATGGGGCTCGGATTCTGCCTACTTCTCATTTGTCTGATTCTCTGCATGCACGCCTACTGTGTGATCACAGTAGCAGACGAGGAAGACTTTGTGAGCCATCGACCAATAGTGAGCCCCATTTCCAACTTTATCCCAATGCCTCATGTCTTGTTGCCCACAGAGAGCGGAGCATCCGCCGACTCCATTGCTGGCAAATGGAGGAAGTCGGCTGGCACCAGGAAGTCCTCCATCCATGAGAATCGTTCCTCCGCCGAACCCTGAACAACTAATGCTGGAGAACAAGGCCATCCAGAAGATGTCGGCCGAGAAGACAGCGTTGTTCAACGGAAACGTCAACTACGCTGCGTGCAATGTCAATCAGGAGCCGGACGCACTGGGTGCCACGGAACTTCAGAAGCCACGCACTTTGCCGATGTACTCGGCCAGGGTCACTGAGTTGACTCCGATTCTGGAAGACTCCGACGCGGCCGTGTCTAACGGATCGCCACCTCAATTGTCGACGGGGTTCCAACCCAACGTACGACCGATCGCCCCCCGGGCAATCCGCCCGCACCCCGTCAGTATTACCCGCATGGGGGTCCGCCCACAGTACCGTCCGACTGCTCGACAAAAGGAAGTTACAACTTCGCCACCTCTCGAGTTGCCCAGACTGCCACGTGGACCCGTGAAATCGGTTGCTGTGATAAAATCCGGTGCTGATGTCATAGCTCATGACGTCATCGCTCGTGACGCCGCTGATTCGCTGAGATCCAGCGAAGAGGATCATGGGAAGTCGGAAGTGGACGCTGGCGGAAGTGACATCAGCGCACCGACCATTGTTATGCTTTCGCCTGACTTTGGAATTACCGAGTCGAAAGTGAGCATATACGACAACGTGCATTACATCCATTTATGAAAATGCTTTTATTCATATTCCGCCTTGAATTTTTGTGACTGAGCTTCAGAATATTTGGGCAACCAGCGTTTGGCCGAGACGTTCCATTCCACGATACAGTTGTTCAATTTTGCACTCGTCAATCATTACTGCTATAATAATGTAGTGCACTTAACCTCACGTGTTTTCTTTTACATTGCTGGTCTTTTGTTTGTTTGTTTGTTTGTTTGTTTGTTTGTTTGTTTTTATGTGGTTGTGTTTGGTTTAGGAGTACAGTTCTTCAATCATAGACTGTAATCTTCGCATATTTTCATCGATATTGTCAGACATGCAACATCTCAGATCACGGACGAATTATAGCATCTGTGCAACATCAGGTTCGTCTTTCAACGCCAATAATTCCATAAAAAAAACAATCATTTTCTTTGGATGAAATATTGAGCATACAGAATAAATTGATGCCCGCGATTTCAACAAGCAAACACAACAAATATAAGTTGCACCACAATGATGTATACTCAATGCAAAACGAAACGCAAAATAAGACATCACCGGGTTGAACTGCGATACAACGCACACTGGCACCAATAAACACTGAAAGCAAATTAATGCTCAATCATACACACTTGCCTGACCGAACCATGCAGGACTAGACAGATGACACTCGTCCAACACCAGGTCATCAACGTCCCACAGGACGTTTCAGGTGAAGGTCTGGGGCCATTGTCTACCGAGCAGACGACGCCACAGTATCAATGCAGGTCTCTCTCACTTCATGTGCAGAGCCTGTCAGCAGTGCGTAGAGACATCGGGTGAAACTATACGAAACATTAAAGCTTCCGACTTCGTCCTGCGAACGGTGATTATTTAAATTGCCAAGCGTCGTTGAAATCTCAAGTATGTATAGTATCTCTAACAGCAGATATCTATCGAGTCAAGCTTGAAGTAATAAATTGTGTATATTAACGCTCGATAAACATTTGGCATAGTGTATATGCATGTAGTTAAAATAATCAAATTTTAACGAATGTTTCGGAGAGAATAAAAATTCCTTCAATACGTTCCTATAATGTGAAGACAATGGCTTTAAGTTCAAATATATCCAAACGACAAATGACCCGAAATGTCAATACAGAAGACGAGGGTGTAAACTCTAGGGGCCGATTCCCGAAAGAAACTTAAGTGGTAAAACTAAGTTCGGGAGGAGTTAAGTTGACTAAAACAATTCCAGAAACAAACTTAAGTCCTCTAGACCCTGCAAAACTTAAGTGACCTCTCCACCTGACTTGAATCAAACTTACTGAATTCAAGATGACGCTGATCAGAAGACGCCGGATTAATGCTATGGTGTCAATACCTAGAAGGAGCCTTCCAGACAGGAGCAATGATGCTCTTAAAGCCGTTATGGGAAAGAAAAAAAAAAATGAAAAAAAAAATGAAAAAAATAAAATAAAAATAAAAATGAAAAAAAAAGTGTTATGAAGAAAAAAAAATGTTATGACCGTTAAGCGGAAAAAAGAGCACTTCTTGCGTTATGATTAGGAATCAACGATGCTATACACTCGCATTTCGCCTTTGTGATTATTATTATTATTACATGTATTGGTGTTTTTTTTTTCTATTACGGTTGATCACTATTTTTACGGTTGTACTCTGTACACTTCTTAGGAGCAGTCGCAAGTTTTGTCATTCCAACAAACTGCATTGGAATTTATGGATATCATATTTTGTATTCAAAGCAACATATAATCCCACTGAATAACTAGTATTTAATCAAACTAATATTTGATTATACATACCCCAATCATCTAAATTTGAGATTTGTCCATTTTCCATTGCATCCCAATCCAGCACCACCGACCTAGGCAGAGGAGCGAGCCCTTTCCTGGGAAAGGAGGAGGCCAACGCCTTTTTTGGGAAGAGGAGAGAGAAGAGGATGGTGGTTCCCGTAATTCTGTGAATATTCGCAGCTAGAGCTGCTGCAGTTGCAGCTGTGGTCCACGAATCTGCCGCTGAGAAGCAGGAGACATCTGACGAGGCTGTGAGGAGAGAGGAGCTGCACAGGATATGCAGCGAAACCTGCTGGGGACCGTGGTCTGAGTGGTCATCTCGCAACGTCCAGTGCGGGTCATCAGGAATCCAAACATCCTGGCCAATTGTTCTGGGGCCGATTCCAGAAAGAAACTTAACTTTGGGACTTAAGTTAAGTCCTCCAGGCGTTAAGTTAAGTTTTCAAGTTAAGTCGATTCCACAAACGCATTTTTGCTGAACTTAACTTAAGTAGCCTAAGTCGGATTTGGCTATCTGCCAAGGAATGTATAAGACATGGCGAGACATTTGATCAGTGGTAAACGTACCTTACAACATGACTTTTATGAATTGTTTATGATTTTTCCAAAACTTGATCGAAAACGAAAGCATCACAAACGCGAAATGCGAGTGTATAGCGTCGTTGATTCCTAATCATAACCCAACAAGTGCTTTTTCCCGCTTCACAATCATAACGTTTTTGTTTTGTTTTTTCATAACGCTTTTTTGTTTCATAACGCCTTCCAGAGCGTTGCTCCTGTCTGGAAGGCTCCTTCTAGGTATTGACACCATAGCGTTAATCCGGCGTCTTCTGATCGGCGCCATCTTGAATTCACTAAGTTTGATTTAAGTCAGGTGGAGAGGTCACTTAAGTTTTGCAGGGTCTAGAGGACTTAAGTTTGTTTCTGGAATCGCTTTAGTCAACTTAACCCCTCCCGAACTTGGTTTTACCACTTAAGTTTTTTTCTGGAATCGGCCCCAGATCCGTACTCAGTGCTCTGGATGGGCCCTTGACAACCGTTGCCATGGTGATGGGTTTCGCAGTCAGCCGTGTGGGCGCATCTGCCACAACGGAGTACTTTGAAAGAGCGCGGTTGCACATGTCCCTCTCAGTACACAGGAGTCTGCTGCCAACGCCGTAAGTCACGACGATTATATGAAATCTAGCGTTCACTCGAAGTCTCTTTCCTCAGTGATTCACTGCACTTTTCCCGGTCGCCTGAAAAACGGCCACGTTCAGCCTCTGGCCTCGGTGTTCAACGTAGGGGAGAGCTTCAGGTTCTCTTACGCGGATTAAAATATATACTATTTGAGATACTATTTGAACTGGAGCCGCTTTAGACGATGCGAGATGAACGAAGTGTGGAATGACCGTAAACCCGTTTGCCACAGTACAAAACCTTCATATATGCTGAACAAAATATGTCCATACTTCATATTCAGGAATTCGTTGTAAAATGCCGCGCATATCAGAGCAGGTCATCATCACCTCTAACATATCATACTCATTTGGCAGCGTCCTAAATTTCACGTGTGAACCAGGATACTACCTGAGAGGGGGTTCGAGGAGAGTCTGCTCCGGAGAAGGTCCTTTTGGAGAATGGCTTCCTCTGAATCGATTTCCATCATGTGCATGATCGTGAGTCTTAGAATCGGTCCATTGCATCAACTGCTGCCACCCCTGTATAGCAATCAGTTGTGCTCATTCGGGTAAGGATTCTGCTCTGCCAAACTCGTACACATTCAGAGAGACTTTCCAGACCGAGTCTCCTCCTGGGCACTCCATGTCCCACAAACGACCAGTCACTTGCCTTCATGATGGCTCATGGAGTGATTCCGGAATGTCTACGTTAGTTCGCTGTTACCTCAGGAATATTAACATCCGCATGTTTCGGTCACATCGTGTTCGAAGGGGCAGTTCGTCAATCGAAGAGGAGTCACACAATGCACTTTTTGCCCGTTAATTACACAACACTGGCGCCCGGCAGCGCATTCGTTGAGCAATGTGTTTGCAGGAATGGCTTCAAGAGTCCTGTGGAATGTTTGAAGGAATTGCTTCTGGAAGGAATGGTGAAGAAGAACACTAGTTCATCTTAATCAAGTAAACTTTCTGTCCCCACAGAGGTCAAATGTCTAGCAGTCGAGGCTGCTGAGCATAGTACGATCACTTTATACGGATACTGTGTGAATGATCAGTGCTCGCTGCAATGCGACTCGGGCCACATTGTCCACTCAGGCTCCGAGAAGCGTCGCTGTCTCAGCAACGAAGGAACGTACTTTGCATCGGTGAGTCCCCGGACACCGAGTTCCCTGTGAGACGCTCTCTCTCCCGTAAAGTGTCCACAGAACTCATACAAATCAGGAGCGAACCTGTACTACCCGTGTCCAAGGAACACGTTCAGTGTCCGCCTTGGATCGAACTCAGCAGACGACAGCTTGTGTCTGCAAGGGTTTGAGAAGAAACAGAACCCATCGGGGTGCCAAGGTGAGAAGTGAGCTGAAGACCGTTTCGTGCATGAATGAATCGCATTCACCGTTACGGACGAATGCATTCAGAATCCCTGTGAACAGAATTGTAAGAATACCCCGGGTGGATTTCAGTGCACGTGTACTGAACCAGGTTACATGGTGAATCGTTTTCGCCGGGAGCTAGGGAATGCTCAGAGCCATCGCAGCCAACAAACGGGGCTTTCGTTTGCCTCAATAAGGGGCTTAAACGCCGATCCTCCATTCGATGTGATCCTGGCTTCGATCGAACACATATAGCCCGACCGAACGCCTTCGAGTAGTGCAGCGTGGAGACCGACTGGATCTGGCCAACTCAGAGGAGAGAAACAGGTCGTAGGCTGCGTTGGTGAAGGCGCTTGACCGCAATATAATGACAACATAAATGACCATGCATTCCAGAGTCGTTCTTCCCGGCCTGAAGTGACCCTAGAGCAAGAGGTCTACTATATCTGGTTCAGACCTGTTGTCAGCTGACCCCAGAACAGTCACACAACTCAAAGAGACCTTCCTCCAGATGCTGGCGTCACATGGCGTCTGCCAAAGCTCTGGTGACGTCATTTGCGAGACGACTGACGTACGTCATCGTCCGTTGTGGCGTTCACAGATCGAAGGACGAATATCTGAGCATCCGGTTTAAGTTGAAGACAGAGGGGTCTCCAGTATATCACGACCCTCAGTGCTCCCCCAACGCTTCCTTGCAATACTTTTCAGAATGTCTTGCTGATCACATCGCGCTGAGCCGTAAGAGGCTGAGAGACGCATCAGGGCGACTCAATGATATGGACTCTATAGATGGACTATTGCATATATGGCTATTGGACCTATATTGGCCAGTGTATGTCAACGGCGCCGAGACTAGCGGAAGTAGTAAACGAGAGGAAGTGGTACTGTACTTTTACAGCGCATTACCGTATTGCGCCCGTAAAATGTGTGTTCTGATCAGAGAATGTTCAACGGAGAAGTGGCTCTCTCTCTCTCTATAGCATAGACCGCCATGTTTTTCTTGTGCGTGGTGACGCCTGGTGGCTGCGTGTGCAGGTTACAGAGCAATGCATACAGTAAAACCCCGCTAACTCGAAAACGGATAACTCGAAGACCCCTCTTCGTCGAAGTGTTTTCAAAGTCCCGACGACTCCCCTATACTTTAACATTACAGATTGCTCGGATTCCTCGAACCCCGCTTCGTCGAAAAACCCTGTTCCTCGAACATATTTTTCGGTCCCTTGAGCAAAATCGAATCGTATTCGTCGAAGTTTTTTTTTTTATAGATCAAAGAACCCTTTCGCTAATTGCAATTAACGCCACTCTTGGTTAACAATAGAAGAGAGAGCATGTAGTGGATTTTCGATCGGAGTAAAACACATGAAGGCGTCTTTGATGAAGACGATTACAGAAAGCGGTATAGCCTCTGAAGTTGAATAGGCGGGAAACATCAATAATAAATAAACTCTGCCCATCAGTATACTAATAAAACCCGATCATTCGTCACAACAAATTAATCAGTCTGTGACTGTCTGTCGACGAATCTCTGCGAGACATATCTGCAATAATGGCGACTAAACGAAAGATCACATGTGTAACCCTGGAGACCAAGTTCCTGGCGATCAGCGAAAAGGCCATCGCGGATAAGTTTGGAATCCCACCAAGGACCCTGTCAACTTGGTTAAAAAATTCTGAGAAGATTCAAGCGCATTATTGAGAGAGTGGAGGTGACAGGATGCTGAGGTCGAAGGCGGCAAGAACAAAGAATATCCCCCTCTCTGGGCCGATTTTGTATATTTTGTAGTAAACAACGTAAACAAATGTTGTTTTTTTTTCGTTTTTTTTTTTTTTTTTCATGTGTTGGCAGCTTTAAAGTGGTCAAGGGTAGGTCATTACGCTATCATAACGTAATTTGAGATTAATATGCTATCATAACGTCATCTCATAGATCATAACGTTACCAAAATTCGAAAACCCCGATTCGTCGAAAACCCGCTTAGTCGAAGTGTTTTCGCTGGTCCCTTCAAATTCGAGTTAGCGGGGTTTTACTGTAGTTTTATATGTGTAAGGCCAGCGCATGTTCAGTATCAAGCCGATGATGTTGGTATATCAGGCCAATCGGCGCTGCATTTAGTCTAAATATAACTTGTATGTATAGCTTATTCCATATCTCATGCCTGGTTTATTTATTTATGGCGTAATAGGGATACTTTGCTCATTTCAACAGCATATTGAAGCTACCTGTCTACCAGGAATGTCTTAGTAACTTACATTTAGGTTCAAAGTTGACCACTGAAATTCAAGTTGTGTCCACCACATATCGCTTTATTACCAGTGCATGAACTACGCGTGGGCTATATCACGGCAAAGAAGACAATGCATTGAACAACACTCACGTACCGTGATATATCTCTTGAAGTTCAAATTTATTCCGATGTTTATGTTTCGTGATATAATACACATTGAAAAAAAAGACGGATATGCACTATATTGTTCTTCAATCATGAATAAGACATAGTAATATAAAATGGAAAGCAGGAAAGCCCAATTAAAGAGGAATTGTAGAGTATAATGTCATCCTAATAATGTATGATCTATATCACTATATCATTTTATTATTTATTCATGGTTCAACACCTGCATCTTCCTGCTCTTTGTTTTGAGCTGCAACAATTTTCTGCTTTCAAATTTAAAATGATAATGTAATCGACATCTGATGTAATAGATGATAAGATGATGCTGGAGGGGTGAAGAGTGTGAGAAACATAAATCAAGTGGACATTCGACAGATTCTGCTTTGGTAGCTAGGCATTGCAATAACCCTTTACAAGCTGTTAGGTTATGTATGTTCTGCTGGAAAAGAACTTCAATACTTTTGAAGAATTGTAAACATTTGACAGAGGGGTAATAAAGAGATCCAGATGCTTTAAATGAAATAAAAACATTGGGAACTTCGTCATCAGCTGAATTAGATGAATCTTTCAACTTCTCCAGGCAAGTTTCACAATTATAAATTGCACCAACCTTTCGGATAACATAGCCACTGATGTACAATACCACATTGATGACAGGTGATGATAATGTAAAATCACTTATAGTGGCCATTCCTCGAACCCTTTTGTTGGGGTGTTACTGCTGATGTGAAATCTCAACGGGCCTTTTCTTAGATATGCTGATGGTTTCAGCGGAGGCGAAATCTTTTAATGAAGAAAGCGTAAAACCCCCATCCTCAGAGCAGTTAGCAGTTGGGATGCTGCACATTAGCATGTTTGTCATGATGGCACGATAGGCAAAAATGAACTCTCTCGAAGTGGGGTTGATACGATGTCCACCTCGGGCGCGCACTTGGGCGAAGAAGTTTTCGAGGCAGTCCTGGTTGATGCGCCCAGTGAGGAGGAAGGAGAACGGCCCTTCGTGGATGAGTTCTTCACTCAGCAACTGCATGGCATTGAGGCTCTGTAGTAGAGCATCAAAGCATGGCTGTCTTGCTCGCTTGCCCTTCACCCGCCAAGTTTCCACTTGTGAGATGAAGGAGCGTATTTTGGCCGCATCAGATGATTCTCTTCTCAAAGGTTGCTTGATCTTTGAGAATGATCGAACATTCAAGAGGTCGAAGACATCATTGACACTCTTCAAAAAGTTGGCCGTTCCAAGTGCTGCTGCTTCCCCCGGCCACTTATCAAGTGCGACCAATGTGGATATGGCCGCATAGACTGTCCTGGAGCACACTTGGGCTGCAAGACTGACCCTCGTTGAAGTGAATGGAGGCAGGTAGATGTGCTTGCAGGTCAACTTGGGGGCCATACGGACGGGTAAGTTTTGATCATACTTGAAGAGAGCACCGACATCTCTCCAAGATGCCACCTGGTTGTTGCCGTAGGTGATGTCATGGGCCTTGAGAGTGTTTCGGATATTCTTCAAGATGTGAGGCACATCATGGACAGCAGTTCTCTGTTCTGATGGTGATATCATAACGCACTTTTCCGACGTTCGAAGATTTTCCCGATTGAGAGATCATGGCACGCAAATGTGTCGTTGTCAGTTGTTCAAACCGATATCAGCACAATTCGGCAACAACCTTTTATCGGTAAATTTATAAATGATCATTCACATAATAATATATAGCTCCTCAAGCATCAGTGCCTGCACATCACTGTGACAGCAATACCTGCATTCTGCATCTAGTATGATATCTACAATAACAGTGTTTGAAGAGTGAAGGATCCTCGGTATTACCCAAGTACGTGTTATATCAATAGTATGCAGATGGATATCCATTTAATTATATATTAAATGTACATGTATAGGCCTATCATAATATACATTTGGATGTGTTTCTATATATTTCAAGTCCCAAGATAATTATTCACACCTTTAAGTTATTATAACTAATATAATATAAGGCTTGTTATTTTACCTATATCATAATACTTTTATGTGTTATTCATTTCAGTTTGTTGGCTGCATGTATGTACAGTCTATTATTATTAACGGTTAAGGTATAATAGCATTTCTGCTTCAGGGAAAGCAATGAAACTTCCTTTCTTTACATGCCAGTACAAATTTAACATGTATACAAGTATTTCCAAAGTTTATTTAGAATTATTTACTAATCTCTTATTTTACATACATGTACCTTATTTGCAGTTAATATGAAGAGCTCTGCAAATCTACATGGTGTATCGTTCACACAAGACGTGTGGAATTGTTAGACAAGGTGCATGAGTTGATTGTGCTAATTATTATATTCATTCTCTGTTTTCAAAGTGTCCTTATTCTAGATCTTACTGGCACCTTAATTTGCATGGTTGAGCGATTTCAGCGTCAAACTCTCTATCCACATTGAAGTTTGGTGTCCAGAACTTGGCCGGAGGATTGATTCCCAAATTGAGAACAAGCAAGCTCTTTATCTAATAAGACACCAGCACTGGTTTCTAAATTAAAATTGTCATATATTTAGTTAACATTTAAATTCCTTGAAAAACTGTGCCACAACTGAATATTTCGCCTTTATTTAATTGTGTTTCGGTTTATTTTTCTCCTGATTATAATGGTTCTATTTTCACAGGTTAAATCCCCACCCCAATAAGAATGAAATAATAATATTATACATTTGATTGACATTCATTTGAAATTTTATTTTCAGAGATCCGATCAAGTTGACAGAATTATTGCTGAGGAGAACATAATTTAGAAATGTGCTTTTACTGTTCAAGTTAGCAGTGAGCCATCATGTCTGGGTTCATCTCCAAAAATCCACTTCTATTACTTCTCCATTTTTATTTTTTAACATGTTCACACCATTAATTCAGCTATAGCTGGTTTTTTCTCTCATTTCTTTATATTTTTTCCACCTTTCTTTCTTGTCTGTCAGGCTTAAACATAAATTTTCTTTCAGATAGATTTCTTGTATCCCTGGTTCATATTCATACAATTTGCTTGAGAGTTTACTGTTCAATTTGAAAGAAGTATATCATTTTTAGTGCCTTTCAATTTTAATCATAATCAAATACTGATTCTAAAACTGAGATATTGCCTCAATGCATTTGTGATTTGCCATTCAATAGCTCATAAATAATCGTTTATTTATATTTCTACTAATTCCGCTCTATACAATTTTTCTCCTTTTACTTTTACTGCTTAAGTATATAACAGTTTTCTTCTTTATAATTTGTTTCATTTGTAACAACTTAATTGGATTTGGCTATTAAAATGCATGCATTTTAAATTTGTTTCCTTTTGGCTTGTGCAGAATGTCTCCCCTTTTCAACCCATACATATGGAAATTTATGTTTAATTATAATATTATTTGATGTGTAACTTCAGAAATCTTCCATATTCAATTTGTGTGCAGACTGAAGAAGATTTTTTTTACCCTTCTCAGATTTCTGTATCTGGAAATCTGAGTAGACTGCGGAAATACGGAAATAATTAGAATAATATTATTATTAATAATTATAGCACCGGATTATTCCGTCAGCGCCTATACTCTTCAATTCAGGAGTCTACCCTTTTAGGTCAATTATTCTTTAAATATCCAAATTTGATCATGTATACCTCCTACTTACATTTCTTTTTATTGAATTGAAAAGTGCAAAGCCTCTGATTTTTGCTTGGCAGAAATTTCAACACTAACTGCACTCAATGGCCTTTTTTTATGCATTCCTTTAGTAATTTTTTTTCTTCTTTAATTATTTTTTGTCCTACTGTCTTCAATTTATTTTTCTCATTTCATAATTTGTTTTGATCCCATCATCAAATACATCTCATGGCTCTCATTCACAAAACAATATTTCTCTGTCTCTGTTTTTCTCAACCAAAATACAGAAAAAAACACTGATCTAATCATTTTAGTTAAAATAATACATTCTTTTCTAAAAAATATATCCTTTTGATAAGTACTCGTTCTGTGAAATGTAATGCATTCTACAGAGAATTACAAGTAATTCAAGTTGACTGCCTTACAACGGAGAACGTTATGATTACCATTAAGCACATAGACTACCGTCAGAAGCCAATCTCAGCGAGCATATTTTTAGAGCTGAATTCCTATTCGATGCTCCATCTGTATTACTCCACATCATTGGGGCGACTGCTTTCCCTTTTTTGTCCGCCTCGAGCGGAATCCCCCAGTCAAGAAGCGGGGAGTCTCAACTATGCCTCTCCAGTCATTCCAGTACAAGTGTCTCTGAACATCGGAGGCCTGCAGCTGACTCCAGAGCTGGGAGTGGTGGGGTTGGACATCCACATACGGTGTGGTGAAGGCATGGTCATGGCGACCAACGGTTACTCATGCGGTCAGCCGGTCCAATTATCCTCTCCAGTCATTCCAGTACAAGTGTCTCTGAACATCGGAGGCCTGCAGCTGACTCCAGAGCTGGGAGTGGTGGGGTTGGACATCCACACACAGTGTGGTGAAGGCATGGTCATGGCGACCAACGGTTACTCATGCGGTCAGCCGGTCCAATTATCCATCGTCTGATATATATCTTGTTTTTATAAGAAGATATACATAATTGCTGTTTCATTTCTTTGTATTCATGATAAAAATAAAAGTTTATCTCATATCGTGTGAGATTTATTCTATATTTCAACAGTCATGGATATATACAAAGAAAAGGCACAAACCGCCTTAAGTTGAGATATCGTAAACAAAAGTTACTCATGATTCAGCAGTTGATCACATGACATTGTCTCTCAATCGCTGAGGGATTCACTTCTGAGATAATAATACCGATATCAAAGAGAAGATTTTGAGTGTTTTAATTACGAGATTTAAAACATTAGGAAGAACGGAATTATTGAACATTGATCACATGTTGTTGAGCTGACCCAGGACGCCTCATATCACATGCACTTAATCTGAAAGATAATGATTGAATGATTGATTAATTGATGGATGACCTACCTCCCTGGAGGACCGGGAAGAGGCACAACATCTGGAGGGAAATATTGTTCGTTGTCAGACATCACTTGGTTTTCTGTGTGGAGTAAAAGTGGATACAAAACATGAGAAAGAGACAGCCAATCAGAACACACCATCCTGGGAGAAGACGGCGGTCGCTCTTCCGCTCTGAGCAGACACAGTGTACGAAATTAAATCGTTCTCCTGCTGCGGATCCTTCTTGCCGCCGCGAATATTGGGCTGAAACATGATGTTAAGATTGCGTTCAAAAGTGAGCGTCTCCGCTAACCAAAGGTCTTCTGGTGGAAGGGGGGAGTTTTGTTGGAGGAGCTGAACTGGCGACCGGATGATCGTGCTATGAATAGAGGCACAATGAGGGCAGAGCAAACTCCTGTGACAGACTCACGGCGTAACTGATGGACGCATGATGCAGCGTTGCCGCTTGTCGTTGCATCGTTTGTCGAATAAAACTCTCATCTTTCAAAGCGTGTAAACTGCAGAGTAATTTTTTTACTAATGAGATGAGATCAATAGCGTTCTCTTCACCTTTGTTGCAGAATCGCAAACTTCTTTTCCCACGTTCGATGCACTCGGTCGATCTCTTTCTTAAGCCTGAAATAAATCAGCTCAATTTGTTTATCTGAATAAAGGAGTGTGACCTACTTAGCAATCTCTGCCAGCATCCTTTGCTCGCTTCTTTGCGATTCTTCAACTTCTTTGGTTATTCTTGTTTTGTCTCGTTGACTTGATTTCTCCTGTGAATATGAAACAAATCATTTCTCAAACAAACCTCCTCTTTCGCTTTACGAATTCTCTCCTCAATTTCTCTCTCAAGCGCCAGTTTCTGGCTTTCCATCTGAAATTTGCATAAATATTCATAATTAATTCTTAGACCTAATGTATGTGAAATAAAAATAAACATTGACTTTTGGGATGTCAGCTATAGAAAGTGGATTAAGAATTAATAACCATGCATTATACAACATGCAGTAGTTATATACGTACGAGGGTGCCTGGTATATTTGTACAAAACGTGAGAATTAGCGATGTGATGATGTTTCAATTTTACCCAAAATGGCCGCTGATTGAATGCTGAGCACAAAAAAAAAAAAGGAAATAAAATCAACAATTTTCATGCGATTGACATTTCACCATTAAAAGATGTGAATGTCATCCCTGAGGATAATTATGTAGATATATAACACAAGTGCAAATGTAGCTATGTATTCTATTTTTACAGCTATCGTTCACAAACAAAACCTTCTGTAATGCTGCAAACTAGATGAAACCAAAAATATTAATAAAGATTCCACAGCAAAAGTAGATAAATAAAAACCCAAAATGAAAACAAAATTTAGTTTTCTTAAATTTCACCATTTGGCGTCCTGAATGTCGCTCGCTGTCAGCTACGTTCTGCATCTCATCTTTTTCATGTTTGAGCTGAAATAAAATTAACATAATTAATATAAATCCAGGCCACTAATAATAACGAACCTGATCGTTCATTATTCGTTCTCTTTCCAAATCTTCTCGTAAAACTTCAATTTCACGAACTGAAACAAGAGCAAAAATGTGGATTTGATTAATTTTTTTCAAATGGCTGACCCAATTCTGCGTTGCGAGTGTTCTGGTCATCCAACCTCTCTTCCAATCCATGCGTTACATCCTGAATTCGCTGAATTTCTTTGTTCAACCCGTCTATTTCTCCCTGGTAGTCAACGGAAGGAGACGGGGCCTTCAACGATGCTCTGTCCTGATAAGAGTCACGTTTATTAAAGTAGAAAGCACAGAAAGAGATCATTTGGAAAAAGCACAGCAAACTGGCTAAAAGAAAGAAAGACAAGAAATCACAGATGAAACACACGAGGAATTAATTGAGGATTACAAAAGATTCTAGAAAGACAAGCTGTTCATCTTTCATTTACACATTTAGAGGCGTCATGCACTGAATACGACTATTGACGTACAACAGGAAAGGAAACAGAAAAAGGAAGCAACCAAGTTGAGCAACAGCTATAACTACATTTCTTCACCAGAAAATCTTCATCGTCCAGAAAATCTTCGTCCTAATAAAATATTTCAGAAAATAACAATTGGGAAAATCTCTCTGTGTTTGGAAATTTGATTGTATTTTAATATCAACTAAAAATTTAATATTATCCTCAATTAAGACCTCGTCAATTTTATAGATGTATCGAGCTTATCAGAAATAAAATGTCCACAACTTTGCAATCATCCTTCTCCTCATCAACTACATCGAAATTCAATCGAAATTAAAAAAGACAGAAAGCTGCATTCATTGATCCATGAAATGATCAATGAATTCACATAAGAAATATAAAATGATTTCTAAAATGAAATAATCATGGTGATATGAGAGCAGATGCACGATTGATGCATTGGTTATGAATTAAGTTAATGTGTTGCATTAAAATGCAGTTAATTTGCAAAAGGGATTAGATGTGAACACTAATTTGTTAATTAGTTAATCAGTTAATTAATTTACCTCCTGGACTGGTGTCTTCTTCTTGTTTTCAAGCTACACAACAGCAATAAGCATTATTCTCTCATCTAATTAATATTACACTGTTGAAATTATGTGTAGCGTTGAACTTAATTATGATAAACAGTTTGACCTCTGACCTCTCGTTGCTGGAAGTCAGAGAGTTGCTGTCTCAACATCAGGATGATGGATTCGTTACGCTGAATCGTTCCTTGCAGATCTCGGAATTTCATTTCCCATTTCTTGGCTTCTTCCTCTTTTCTTCGTTGCTCTATCAAAACATTCTCTGATAAATTTTTCTGTAAAAGAAAAAAACACATTAAATTTTGCAAAACACACAAAGAAAAAAAAAAAAATCAATGTGTTTTCACTAATTTAATTTTTTGGTTCTGAATTCGTAACAATATCAAAGTCATGATTAACTTAACCTCATTAGGAGCCTCAACCCCTGCTCAAATAATAAACCAGAATAAAATATTCTCAAAAATATCAGTGTTTCATATCTGCTACTGACTGTGTAGTGAGTTTTCATTCGCGCAATTGCGTCCGACAGCTGTTGCCTGAACGCTCTGCGAACGGTGGCCACTCTCTGCAAAAGATGACCGAAGCAAATTATGCATTAATCATTCACCAACTGAACTCACATCGCCATGCATTCTCTCAATGTCAGATATCTTCTCATTTACTCTGACGTATCTGTGAACAAAACGAGTTAAACACTGAATTAAATGAATTAAACATACAAATCAATCGCTTTCTGCTGTAATTTGGCTTCAAAATCGGCCTGCATCACGTTGCGAGCAAAGTTTATGTCTCTTTTCATGCTGGCTGCATCCTGAAAGGAAGTCACGCCATGATGGTTCTGAGAGGACATAGTTAAAAACTAGCTCACATCAAGCAGTTCATGGATGTTGTATGTGAGTTCTTTGATGTCCAGAATCTCAGATTTCTCCGTCTGAACGCATCGATCAAGACTGAAGAAGCCGATCTTCTGGTCGTCAGCAAGAGTTGGTCTGCAAGATTGCAAATATTCAAAGCTTTGCTGTATAATAATAGTGATATAGTTGATTCACAGGTGTGCAGTGTGGCAAAAATTTGCTGAGAAGAAGTGCTTGTAGAAATTGCAAGGTAGACATCTATGTAGTCTATAGTTGATCTCGATAGGCCTCCTGCATTTGCCATGATACATGACCTTACTGAGCATACCCGGTACATGTTATGACATTATCAAGCTTAGTAAATGAAGATGAAGCGGGTGTGCGCAAAACATGGAACAGCCACCTCTGCAAGATAATAACAACCAAATGATTCCATTCCATTCCTGGCTTTTGGGCAGTGGTCGACTCAAGTATACAAGTAGCATTGAAAAATTATTAATAATTAAAATGTAAAGCATAATTATTAATTATAATTATTAATATAATATTTATTTTATATTTTTATTCAATAATTGAAATAAGAAGACCCAATTTGGTCAACAATAGGCCTACGCTTGGTATTTTTCCTCGTTTTCTAAACTTCTCAAAACAGAGATTTACAAATGTTCAAGAAATATAAAAATAAATTATTTGTTTTGAAGCCACTGATTTCGTGATATCGCCACTGTGAATGCATGCTTATTTAGAAATTCTAATGCTCTAATCTGCTGTAAATGACATGACGATGATAACATTCACCAAAAAATAAATTAAACTCTTCCAAGCTGAGCTGTTCTATTCTGTGGAGGCATGCACTCGTCCTTCGTTTCCCACCGCCGAATCGGTGCTTGGCATCAGGCCCAGTCCCCAGTCCCTGTGGCGCTTGGTATTGGGACTGGGTCTGATGCTGAGCGCTTGCCCTTTCACTATAGTATGACCATAAGGATTCTGTTGGCTCCCCTACCTTCATGCCTGATGGCCACATCAATAATGATGCATGGATTTAACTCTTTATCTCTGATCGACTGACAGTGATCTAATCAGGGACTGAGTGAGTGAGTCTCAGTCAAAATCAGGGTGTGAGTTAACTGGTTAACTCATGAATCTAAGTCATTAAGTGTCAAAGTGTGAGTTAAGAGCTATATCATACTTGGGGGACTTTTCCAATTTGTTGGAAGGCCTCAAGTTTAACATTCTCAAGACTAGTAAAGGCTAATAATCCTATAATATAAACTGGTATAAATGATAAACAAAAAAATAAAAATTTCACTTATAAATTATAAGTCAATCATTAGGATTATCATTATGCTACAGTCCAGAGCACTGGTTCGGGAGTCCCGGTCTTTTGACTTTGCGAATGATATTGCACGAGAAAACAAAACAGTAAATAAGGGGATAATTAAGCGACCTAAAATATCCATTATTATCAGGCGTGTTTGCGAGCTCCTTGGCCAGATAATCTTCTTTTTCTGGGTCATCAAAGTCCGAAAGTTGAGAATCGTAGTCCGTCATCATGTTGCTAACCACAACAGGGAGCATGCCGTTTAAAACATCGACTTTCACTCAGTTCGTGATATTTACGCACAGAATTCAAAATTAAATAGTAAAACATTTTTATGTATTTGATTTTTTATGGACTTAATACCATGTTTTGATATCAATCATATAGTTGGGACGTTAACATTAATGTCAAATAATGAAACACCCCAGAGATGCGTTATGATTATTAATCACGTTATGAATTAGGTCTATCTAATGTTGCCAAGGATGGTAATAATTATAATAATAATAATAATAATAATAATAATAATAATAATAATAATAATAATAGAATAATAATAGAATAGAATAGAATAGAATGTAATATATAATATATCAGAATATATTTCTTGCAAATATACTATATAGAACGATCGAGGACTAATGGCCAGACCACCTATTATAAATATTGATGGCCAGGTCCTACTTTGATTTATTGTCAGTTGAAAGTGCCGATTTTGCTGCTTTCTCCAGGAGATTGTCGAATTGCGCGTTATGATTGTGCTTGATTTTATAGATTCTGGTCGTTTCACGTTATGATTATTTATTAACTATTAATTGCATAAAGTAGTGATTTTTTTTTTTTTTTTCTATATTTTTTTATTTTTTTTTTTTTGATATTTTTCTCAGTAGAGTAAACCGTGCGCTGTCGATTAATTTATAAATAATAAGTCTATATTGAAATTTAATAAATTTACGTCACATTATTTCATTATTTTATATAATTATTTACAATTTTTCAGAAAATTTCAAAGTTATTCGACTTTTTCAAACATTATCAGCATTTGTTGTGTACTAATAACGTTTTTATCATGTTTGACAAAAGTCGAAGAACTCTGCAATTATACGTGATATTGATTTGATTGATTGTCACAACATACTCATGTTGGTTGCGTCTCTATACATTATAAATTTTTAAGCTCTCGCTCTTTGGGGTTAGAAGATATGGCCGTGTTAATGGCATTTTTCATTTTTCGGTATTTTTTTTTTTTTTTTTTTTTTTTTTTTTTTTTTTTTCAACCAGGTTCAGGGAAACATGTTAATTTAGTGGAGACTGACGTTCGAGCCTAGCCGTCTACAGTTAGGAAAATCGGCTGGGCAAAAAGACCGGCATTCACGCGACATGTTCATTTTCATTAATCCTTCCTCTATGTTAATACTTTTCGGCGAACGATATCAACAGCCTTTCATTTTGGATTGAAGACAAAAGATACAGTGAGAGTCATCCGCCTCATGAACCCCAATCAGACTTGAGATGATATAGAGATACAAAATGTGGTGAGAGGCACCAGTCTCATGTACCATTTAGACTTGGAGGTGATATTGAATAGGTCACATTAATGTCACAAACTCACAATGTTATCGTCTTCCACCTGATGTGACGTTATGTTATTTAGACCGTTTATTATTTGTGTTCAAAATCGGGCGAACATTGATCGTAAGAACCTCATAAAAACATTTGAATTTGCCTTCTATTTCTAATCAATTATTTAATCAAAACCTCTCAGATTAAAAGTTTGCTATTTACTGAACGCGGGTGGCGTCATGGCAAAATACGGATTGTGACTAAAAGTCATACTAAGAGTCATACAAAATTAAGTTCGGATTTCGGGCAAAATTATATACTGACAGCATTCCAGTACATCACTTATTGATGTGTGTTGTTGTTTGCGTGTTCCATGATTCTTTTGTTAGGATCATTGTCGTTAGATTTCAGAGTGACAGAACCGTTGACATTTCATATTCAGTTGGTTTAAGAACATATCATGGCATCGACATCGACTTCATCCTCATCAAGCTCAAGCCTTGTTTTTTACGTATATTATTATATTTTTATTTTTATTTATAATTATATATTTCCATAATCGTTCTTGTTACCTTGGTATTATCTAGCCATACATTTATGATATCACCTAGCCATGATCAATCTGTTTGATAGAATGATTTTAAAATCACTTCCTCTACCTCATAAATCACTATTTTAACAATTATGCCAATATATACGACACACTACCTATCATTAGTACTGCAATTGTAATTTTTAACTATGTAATGTTTCACTATGTGCCCTTCGATCTTATATTAATTTATATTCATAAAATGCTTTCACTTAACGCCAACCTTTTAGTTCAAATACCTGTTTAAAACTTTGGGAGGTTACTATGCTCTTTTTTTTTTCTTTTTTTTTTCTTTTTTTACAAATCAAGAATGATCTTTAGTTATTAACTAATAATCATGCTTCTCTTGACCTCTTTACGGAAGACAATATCAGAAAGAATTCACAATTTACAGAGAAGAACGGTGTCATGGCTCGGAGGTGTGCAGCATCAACAGAGGAGAGGAAAACTACAAAAACCAAAAGTCCAATTACGGCATTGCCCAAAATAATGTGCAATCGAGAATTTTGGTGTCGATTCTCTGTAAGGGCAGAAAGGTCACACGGCATGCTTTCGATTTCACGCGATCAAGCATTCCTCGTTGAACACGAATCTCGGCTGTTAATCACGTGAACATGGCATATTTATGGCTTTAATTTGGCGAAATGCCGCCGCTCATGCCCGGATGATTTACAGAGTGGAGTGCTCCGTAGAACCAGACGCTGGTCAAGGGTTAAAGGTTTAAGGTCAATGGTCTATAAGTGAACAGCTGACGAAATGAACTGCATTCGAACGAGGACATTATGCAGGTGAGATTGGCTGTGCGCTGATTGGCTCATGTCGCCAGCCCTGATAGGATTTATGAGAGCTTTTCTCTCCTCGCTTCAACACATGTGATAAAATGAAAACAAAACACAAGACGATAAATTTGATCAAAAGAGTGTTAAATAACGAAGCTTTCAATCTGCTGACTCTTTCCCACATTTCTTGAATTTGTATTCTTCCCAAACTCAAACGATGATTAACCCTCTCCATCTCTCTCAAGAGATAGATTGAGATGACCTTGACCTGATTACGTACGTGATCCAATTGTGCTCTGATTTGCGCATCGGTGTTTAACCTCATGAAAGCTTCATGTGCATATTTAAGATTCAATCTCTTTCACTCGCGTGTTGAATTAAGTTCCCCATCACGTTTGTCTTTACCTCTCGCCCATTTCATACCCAAGGTCAAATACACACGCCACCAAAAGAAGTCAGTTCCAACCCCAAACTAAAGTAGGTTTGGCAAAGAGTAGAGTGGTTGATGTCGCAACACATTGCAGACGAATCCAAAATGCACAAGAGGCGGTGTGATAACACCTGCTTTCTGGACATGTCGTGCTTCGTGCACTTGCGGACAGTTTATTAGCCATTAATCCAAAAAGCCTTTGGAGGGTCGCTCTCTTAAGAAGACGGAAGAGGGGCGAGGAGACGCACGACCAATATCTGTCCAGCTTCCATTACTGCCCCAACCAGCGAACACATCCTGACTGCTTCTTTATTGTGCTCTACATAATGCACAACATGGACACTCCTGCGATTTGCACATGCAGACGCAATTGCCAAGCCTGTTTGATTGATCAGGTATATTAAAATGGACCGTAGTACACTTCGCAAGGACACTTATGCTCGCAGAGCAACACCAAATAAGCATATATTTAATAGTTCTTGCATTAAAAGCCATCATCCATCAATTGAACCAGTTACATCTACTGTTTGCGGCGAGTATATTGCAACTGGAACTCCGAGATGTGGTCACAACGGAGAGAAGCGAATCTGTAAACTGCCGCTGTCGTTGGAATAAAAGTATATCCGCTGGAAATACGAAGGTTGTTCGAAAAGTTCTCAGACTAACATAAAACGCGTTATCACAGAAGGTTAAAATTTTGCTTGAATATAGATTAGTTTTCCAGACGAAAATAACAAGCATTGAATTTTTCAGAAATTTACATGATCACCTCTGGCGCCAATTTGAGTGAAGCAGGTGTCGACATTTCTTCAAAATGCGGCAAACTCCTGATTTACGCGCCAAGTCATTATCGATGTTAGACCATTTCATCGACGGATTTCTCCGATATTATTCTCATAGATATACCAAAGCAATTAAAAAAAAGTATAAAATATCTGTTACATATAGTGATATAATTATAATAAAGTGGTCAAATGAATCCAAAAAAGAAATTAGAGCTGGCCTAACTTTACATTTCTTTTGGTAATGGAACATACGTAAATCAAAACGAGAAAACATTAAATAGGCTGTAAATTATTTGTAAAACACATTTTCGTGTCAATTCGCATCTATATGCCAAGTTTTATTGAAGTCATTTAATCCAAAGTAGATCTAATTATTGGTCTCGTAAAAATGTGTTTCCACAATCACTTTATGGCATGTTTACGTTTTTGCAAAATTCCATGAAACAAGACAATGCGGGTTCAATAATTTTTTTTTTTTTTTTTTTTTTTTTTGATAGAGCATAATTCATAATTTTTTTTGTGAAAAATTGTAGCATTATGTTAGGAATATTAATATTATAAACTCATTAAGATAGAGTGATATAATTGTCCACCCTTGTCAGCGTCATGTATCTATATCCAAGTACAGCGCCTGTTTAAGCCGATTGGCACGGAGGCGGCCATTATAATGCAAGCACCGTAAACAGTTCTTACACCGGCAAAGAATCTCGAATTTGCAAATAAAACTAAGAATAGATGGATTAACCTCAACACAATAGTACTTCGAAATAGGAGGAAACCTGTGATGAGATAATTCTAAATGTGGATGCCTCGCGGAAGCTACAATTATGGCGTCAGGTGGTCTAAGGACGTGACTCATGAGATCAGCCGATGTAATGAACACGATGATCGCGTGTCTTTTGTGTCCATCAATGCATTTGTCCAGATTTGCACCTGTTAACCTCAAAGGGCATCATCATACTTCGTCTTTCTGGTGACAGCGTTATGATTATTTCACGTGCATCCGATGTCGTCGAATGCAGCGGCGCAAATCAACACAAAAATTCATTCCGAAGCAATTATCGATAATTCACGACTCGTTTGCTGCCGAAGTGTTCTTGCCTCTTCAATCGAAACAATGAAAGCGAAAGAAGTTTTGTTCTTGTACAGACATGTTGATGCCGAACAGAATGAAGCACTGGTCCACGAAGGACGACGTTTGGCTGCATATTCTGCTTGAGTTGCCGTCATTGTTGAGGTAGCATTGAACGGCCAAGTGAGCACGTATATAGTTCATTGGATTTCAACATCAACACACCTCTGATTTATAGGGCGACACCCTGACCGAAAATATGTAAACATCTCAGCAGTCAACGCGCAAATTGCAAATAAATGCATTTCCAACACTCGATCATTACATTGCCAACTGCAATTGCCAAGGGCGTTGTCAAATTCTCTCAAAATTAATACAGCTAATGATGAAACGCTTCCCACTTCTGCGGATGCAGCCAACCGTGTCATCCATATTAAAAGCCTATCAAAATCGGCCGCCACCCAAACTTTCGAGGGACCGTTGCACTATTGCATCCATGTCAACTGCCTCCGGGGATGAAGATGCTGGCAGATAGCGCCGCGTATTTTACGCCCTGGATCCTATTACACGGACAGACACCGCCTTTACACATGCAAAACACGTCGACGAATCAGCGTCGACGTAAACATCGGTGGAAGCGATCGTCTGGTGATTACGCAACGGCCATAAAAGACCATATTAAATGAGGTCTATCAGGCGAGGACACGGGTCATTACCGGAGAGCACTCGCTTCTGCTTTGAAGTTCTCATTCAGCCAAACATATCCATCTCCCCTCGACACGTTATGAAGGAGACATGCGTGATTCACGTGGCCAACACCGCCAGCTTCAAAGGAAACGTTCGTCGTTCTTATTCCTCGCCAGGTTTGATTTCCATGAGGGAAGATGGTAAACAGGGGAAAGTGGCAATTGCATAGGAGTAGATCCCGAAGAGGGTGTTTGGGCAAATCTAAGTACTTCACACGCTCGCTGGTATTTCTACACATTACACATAAACATCCCACTTGTGCGGGTATAGAGCAAGAAAAATGCTATAATTATTTACTTCAATGCTGAATCAACAACTCGTGAGTTGGTTTTATTGGTACTTTTTCTTCCTAATAATTTAGGAGATTGGAGGGCGATTGCCTCCATGCGCTCAATGCATCATCATCGTTTCATATCACTAAAGTCCTCGATAAACATCCTTCACTTTTTACCAACCCTGATGAAGTCATCCTGGTTGTTACGCAAGCGTTCAGAGCCACTTCCTTCTCAAAACCCCCGTCAACATAGCTCTCGGACTTTACGAGCGGAGCTTATTTACCCTCTGCTCATCAACCACCGGAGCCAGTTGAATTGGTCAATAGAACTTTTTTGCGAGCCTAGCATTTGAGACAAGTGGTCCTTAGCAAACCACCGTTTATGCCATTCCGGCTCCGGGCCTGGCACGTGGAATGCGAAACCTTTGTCCACTGGTTGGTGGTGACTTCTGAAATAGCCACAAAAGCCATGAAAAGATGCTTAGCGGAAGATTATACCCGATCGTTGTATCGTCCATCAATTACAACCGACTGCAAAGGGATGGCGAGGCTGGAGACGGAACGGGACGTTGGCACGCGAATATGCTGAGGTAGATACCTCGGCGATTCACTACCGTGGTGAGAATCATCAAAGTGTCCACACGCGAAGCACGACACTGACCTTAATATCCGTGGAATGGTTCCATTATCTCCAGGTCTATGTCGGATCTTGGTTCAAAGGAAAGACCTCGAGGTTGCGCAATCGGTGACGTAATAAGACGGGACCAGAACCCTGGGAAGACGCATTGCCGAAAGCGGGAGTCTAATTGGTACAGATGAGGGTTATTTGCAGCCTTAATTGGGCCAGCGCTGCGGAATAGGCCCCTCTGATGCTCATATATAAAGAAATAATCGCAAATCAAATTCCATTGTCATGGTTACCACTGGTAGCACGTGGACATCTTTGCTTGATTAAAGGTAGATAAAAAGATGAGCCACTTCAGCGATTATTTGCGATGCCTAGGCCACCCAAAGTTTCCTTTGATCTTTGGAAGGAAATATGTTTCAACGCAAGCAGCGCTGACTCAGGGTTCGTTAGCTCCATTAACCCGGCGGGTAAGATCGAACAGGGTTTGTTCAACAACCAAATGTCTGACCTTTAACCTTGTGAATATAAACTGACTTTCGTGTTCTGGTGGCTATCTGTGCATTTAGGGATGTCATTCTTCCCAGCTCTCATCTTCGATGCCAGACGGTCGTAAAGTCTCCGCCAATGTATCAGACAAGGGGTTTTAATTGCCCTCTGCAATTAGCTTCGTCTCATAACGCAGACATGGAATCCTTTATCTTTGCTCCTCTCATTCCACCAGCGATTCATTCAGTATTGATTACGTGGCTCTGGCGTTTAATAATGTTGTTTGTGTTAAATTTAATTACTTCTTCTATTCCCAAGAATTATCTATCTCCGTAAATTCATGGAAATGTAGTTCATGGGTGTAATTCATTATAATTATTAAGCAATTAACACTCTATTGCTGTTGTTTCCTGACTACATATTAAAATATAAAGACTAAAAGTGCGATAATCATGTGTACCCAATTCAATTATAAGATTACCATTGTTTATTTTCAGGTAAATTCAATGGATTTTTGCGAATACAGAGATCCGCTTTGGAACGATTTACCAGTTGACTGTTGTCAGCGAGACCACAGAGAACTGCGACCACTCTGAATGCACACTAAGGGCACTATTCAAAGGGTCTCTCATAGGTGTTTTTTTTTTTTTTTTTTTTTTTTTTTTTTGCCGAGAACACAATCCGTATTTTAATTACCCAATTGTTGGATGTTGTCGTATATGAGAACAAATGGTGCATTCAATTATGGATCAAATAGATGATATATGGGAGCTATCTTTTCCTTTCTCTTCTTCCCTTCTTCAAGTCATGCACTGGTGTCTACTGATGGGAAACAAATCGTTTACTAGACACACACAAAAATAATAAATTAGTAATGATAAAACCTAAAACTAAGACTATGTTGATTAAAGCAAGGAACTGGGGAGTTCAGAAACATCGAGACAATGGTGACATATCTTATCATTTGAGTGTTGTCCTCATTCATGAGTTCTGGCGAAGCTGGCAGCCAACCTTTCAGCCTCGCACTCTGCTGTGCTAATTAATCCAGTGCACTTCACTGATTGCTCAAGCAACGAATGTGTTGATTTCATAGAATTAATACCGAACGAGAGGTTCATCTCGGTATTTATCCCTTTGTTCATGCTTACAGAGGTCCATTTCGGTTCAGCATGCAACTATTAAATACAACAGCAGGTCGTCCTGTCAGAGATATAATGATAAAGGCAATAATATAATTTGATCTATATTTATTACTAAGTCTATGCGTTCTGCAAACAGATCGATGAGGTCATCCACGTCGACATTACATTTCAGAATGACTATTTCGTCATTTTTGTTCATCAGTTTCTATCGAAAGGTTTCCACCGGAGAGTAATCTATAAGTTTTTGACCCAATCTGCTTGGGGATCAGATTCTGCTTCGCTCATCAGTTTCTTTGAAGCTGAATCAGTGGTTGAGTCGGGCGAAGAAGGACGAGGTGAATTATTGTACAATGTGACGCAAATGTTACTCAGTGTTTAGGAGAAAAAAAAAATTAAAGGAACGCGTTCTTATTATTAAATTGCAGAAGGGAATGCCAATTTCCTTGAAGAAACAAATCTCAAATTCATCAAACATCATCGGTGATAATGAACACCGGAGATGAACGCATCCTTGTTTCCAGTAATAAGCACTTGAGCGCCCTTCGTGGAAGTTATGTAAGCGTATTCTGAATAGACAAATTACTGGGCTGCAAAGGGTAATATGTCCGCTCTGTTCGATCTATTGGTCAAAGTGAATGACGATTTAAGACCTCTTATAACAGCGGATATGACGTCACCAGCATGGCTAGTTTGAAGACGATGTGAATAGGCCACGCCTTCTTCTCTTGGACTTCACGAAGGCGTTCGATAGCGTGCAGCACTCTTGATTGAATCTCCACAGAAGAATCGCGTCAAAAGCGGTTGCTGCATACAGACTACGAAGTCAAGTCATTGATTTAAGAATAAAGTTTCTTGGAATCAAGAGTTTTGTTATGCTGATGAATAAGGAATAATATAGTGCATCGATTGCTGTCAACATTAACGTCGATGTTGATGGCTACGCACCATCGTTAAATCTTCAATTCTTCTTCCAAAACAGAATACTAAGAATGTGAGATTCAGAATAAGGAAGTTTTCCTTCAGAAATCCTGATTTGGAGAATTAAGGGAGTTATTACTTGATGGACAGACAGGTGAGCGGAATCAGTTGACTAAACTCAGGTGATATGATGGCATTCAATGCGATATGAAACAAATGAGAGCAGAAGTCAATCATTCAGATGCAGCTAATGAGTTCTGTTCGTGCCGGTTCTAGTTCTTGGATTTCGCAATATTTTCAGTTCATCCATAATGTAACTGTTTTTCTCTCAAGGACAAAAGAAAATATCCCTTAAAGGTCTCTTTCAGGTGCAATTTAGCAGCTATTGGTTTAATGACGTCATTTAGCAAAGGCTTCAAAATTAGATTCTAAAAGTACGTTACGCCAATGGAACACTGACCGAGTTGCTTATGCCATTCAGTAATGAATGTTGCTGCAATTTTGCGAAGAGATAAGAATTCGTCTTCGGCGCTCAAGGGTGGGCGTGAAAAGACGAAAATCTTCGTCTTTGGCGGTGAATGTGTTAATTTCAATCATAAGGTTTGGCTGGTTGAGCTATTTTATTCCCATGCATAACAAGTATTATAGAAGACCGCAATGGCGAGATGGACAGCGTACACAATTTAAGTTACAGTCTGCCACTTGACTACGTGAGTCGGGACATCACCTGGGATCTTAGTGCGCACGGATAATGGAGGCAGAAAATGTGACCACATCAGAGGAAAAATTATAACAACGGAGCACAGTCAATACATTTTATGTCATTTCGAACCCTGTAAAACACGAAAAATGCACCACAGCAAGAATCACGGGGGTTGCTATGCGTAGGTCACTAGGTCATAGGTCAGAGGTCACAGGCGGACATTGTTACAACGATCATTTCCGGTGTAATTGGCGCCAAAACTCGCAGTGGACAACGAGTAATTATTCTCCATGTAGCGTTTACGCGACCGGAAGCGGATGTAGCCGGGGCAGAAACAACAGAGGATCTTGAAGAAAGCTCGCCGGAAGTCCCGCATTGAGCATGCGTAGATAACGGGATTCATCCCCGAGTTAATGTAGCCTAACCAGGTGAAAACAGGGAGCAGGATGTCTGGGTGGGCGATGCAGTCCAGGTTGCAGAAACCATAGAGGACATTGGCGATGAAGAAGGGGACCCAACAGATGCAGAAGACACCCATCACAATCCCTAGCGTCTTGGCTGCCTTCTGCTCTTTGGCAACCTTACTCAGTTTCTTGCTGATGGCGAAGTGTTTCCACTTCCGTGAGATCATTCTCGATGGTCGGACGTCCTTGTGTGGCTGGGGCGTAATGTGTTGGTGCAGTCCATGCGAGGGACTCTCTCCGTCGCTGTCGCTGTTAGCTGCTCTGGCGTAGTGGATCGCGTCCTCCGGGTCACGTGGTCCTCCACGGTGGATGCGTAGAGTGAGCACTTCGCCGTTGACACCGTCAGCGTTCATCACCTTGCAACCCGCTCTCAAGCTGCGTGTTTGCTCTGTAGCCGCGCGGTAGATTTTATAATACGCAAAGAGGATGATGGACACCGGGCAGTAGAAGGAGACGAGGGAGGAGAAGATGAGGTAGCCAGTGTCTTCCGTGAAGGCGCACACGTGTGGGGGCAGGGGAGCGCTGACCACTGTCCGCCACCAGATGATGGCAGGGAAACTGATGGCTGCTGAACAGATCCAAATCAGCGCCATCAGAACGAATGACCGCCCCGTCGACATCTTGCTCGGGTATGCAATGGGGTCAGTGATTGCCCAGTAGCGGTCAAGTGAAATCACACACAGGTTGAGGATTGACGCTGTGGACGCCAGTACGTCGAACGAATGCCACACATCGCACCAGTCCGAGCCGAATATCCAAACATCGTTGGTTATTTCCAAGAAAATACTAAACGGCATTACGACCCCACCAATGATGAGGTCAGCGATGGCCAGCGACACGATGAAGTAGTTGGTCACTGTCCGTAAATATCTCTCTCGAACCACAGCCGCGATGACCAATAAGTTTCCCAGTATGGTGACCATTGCGAAGAACGCTAATAATCCGCCCAGCATAGGATTTCTGTAAACAATGTTGAGAGATTCGTTGACGAGCATACTGTCGTTGCTACTGCTACAGTTGATGCTTGAGTTGTTCTGCAGGTCAAAGAAAAAGATTTCACTGAAGTTACAACCGCGGGACGATGGGAGAAAGTCTTCAGAGCGGTGTGGGTTGCTCAAGGGGATGTTCTCCGTGAGGGGGACATATGGAGCCGCCTTGTGGATGAGATGGAATGATGTCGATGTCGAGTGATTGCTTTGCTCCCCGGAGAGAACGTACTTCACCTCGATCGGATCATCGGGTGGCCGAGACCGCTGGGTGGACGCTTCACCCACAGGACTGGACGTAGAGTTATGAACACTGGAGGCGTCATTGGCTGATAAAGATGACGAGGACGACGCCGATGACGTCGATGTGTTTTCAAGCGGCGGATCGTCTTGGTACGTAGAGACGACACTAGAGGAGAACAATCCCGACATTGTTAATTGCGGGCTGCATGCATGGCGAGCCGCAAACGCCTTAGTAAGCCAATGTGAAGTAATCCATAACGCTATCATATCAGGCTTCCCATAATGGTAATAGCCGGTATTATCACTCACTGTTGCTAACGCTTCACAAGACGTGCAACTTGTGCCGAGCTGTCCGGCACTCGGCGCCTCTTCACGGCTCCTGCTCGGAACTATGGGCCGGAAGAGCAGCGATGATTCTCCCTCTGCTGCCGCTGCTGCAGCAGCCGGGTGCTCAGTCTGCGAAGAGAGAAGGTGGGAGTTAGAATGCTAGACGCCAAACGGCATTGCGTTAAGCGGAACACAATAGCTTAGAAATGGCTTCATGAGGAGCCTCGCGAGATAGAGATGACGGCGATTAGGCGTCGCGTATTTTGGTTGCGGCAATTGCAAGCTGGTTCAGCGGAAGTGGTAGATCAGTTGGCCGTCAGAAGAGGCGAGCAAATTGCCAGCAGCTATAAGCAGTCATTTCAACGCACATTAAAAACAATGGTGATTCTGATAGATGAGTATAAATGGATGTCGTTGTGCGTTTGCGGGTTGAATCAATTGATCCGAACGAGGCCAATAGAGGACGGGGGAAAAGAAGAGTGCTTCTATAACAACCTTGCAATTCAGGATAAAACAGACCTTTCGGCCAGAATGACACGACTCAGCAAATTGCGAGGGACAGGCGGGCTACAGGATGGAGGCCTGGTTTGCGGAGACAAGGAAGAAAGAAAGGGGAAAGAAATGAAGCGCGCATGGAAGAAGGGGCTGCCGCGGGTGCTCTACGATCTCTTGTTATCCCAGATAACAAGATCAAAGACGGGTATTAGATCGGACGTCGAGATGCTCTTTGCGAGAATTGCACACCGAAAAGAAACAATTTTCTTTGAAACAATCCAAGAATCGAGACTAAAAACTATTCACAAAAGTTATACTTTTGCAGACGTGTTGCTATGAGCTGCAGAGAAGGAGGAGAGATAGCAGACTTCTCTTCAACAAGTGCTGTAGCTAACGCAGGTGAACGGGTCTCCTAGTAAATGAAGAGAAGTTATTCTTCTCAGACGTCTGGTGAAACGTACAAGGATCTCATCGTCAATTTTTATGACGTAATAAAACACTGGGAAGTCACGGGTTCGTTCTCGGAAGCCTCGTGGCTCACCTGATGCCAATTGCCTAAAAATACGCATGCGCGATTGAACATCCGGCTGATTCCATAGAAGGTAAAATTAACCGAGGAGGGAATGGAGTTCAGATTGTGCTTCGAGTTGACGAATCAATTCCCGTATAAGAAGTAGTCATTCGTGCAAATTCCCTCAGCTGAAGTACTGGCTATTATTATGAAGCAAGATTCACTGACAAAGATGTCTAGGTTGTATTTTAGAAAAGCACAAATGGGAATACTCACATTGTGAGTTCGTTTTCTGTGATTGAATGCGAAAGATGTTACACAAGTGAACTGAGGAAGATGAAAGAAGGTGTTTTGTGAAGGAGACAAATTACTTCCGAAGCTCAACCCGAACAGGTAAAAACCGAGAAAACTGAAGCCGCGAATACAAGTTGGTGTGCATGATGATGCATAGACTAACATATGCTGGGCGCGATGCATGCTGGTCTATGGGTTGTGATATAATACGACACTGCACCAGCAGCAATTCCAAATGCACTCGCTAAATCTATTACACGCATTATTATATGGGTAGATTAAATTCATATCCACTAATTTAGTCTATGGAGCACAGAATACGTAATTGGAAATTTCCTCTTTAGAATTAAGCCGACCGAGAGATTTCTTTGAGAGGTTTAATTCAAGAGTTCACAATGAATAATTCATGGGCGACTGCCAAATAATAATAAGTTCTGAATGTATACCCTCTACGCATGTGTAATCACGACGCAGTCATATATTATATGGACGAATGACACGAACTCGTGTCCCATTTTGGAATCGCTTTCTGACCGCAGTCGCCGTTAACCCAAGAGCACTTTGTCCTATTTTTCCCACCCACCCAGACACGGGGAGAAGGAGGAGACGGCGCATTGGAAGAGCAGTCAGTGGGTCACGGATGATTAGCCTGGGAATTGCTTCCTCTGCTCCTTGCTCATAATTCAAGGGAGCCAAAACTGCGCCATTTGCATAAAAGAAGCAGAAATGGTGAAACCTCCCCAAAAGTCCAATTTTAGACAAAGGCGATTAGGATGCAACTAAAAAGGGATTCTCGGGTTGAATGAATTTTCAGGATATCTATAGATAGTGACGGCGTTTGTAAATCAATAGCATGTTTTACGTTTGATCAAACATTAAGCGTAAGGTCCAACTAACAGCGGGAACCTGAATTGTTCATTTATTTTAATTTTCAACGAAATGATTGGTTGGCTCCCTGGATGGCACATGTCACTAGTGTGACCAATATTCACTCGAGAAAGATATGTATATTTAGGGACACCCTGATCTTCCCGGGTCGGCAGAAGGAAATTGAAATATTCTGTGAAAAAAAAGCAACGCACTCTGTTTGTGGGGTAATGGTTATCTTGGGTCATTAATTATCGGTCAACTGATGACCCAGTTCTAAAAGAAGATCGTCCGCTGTGATCCACGGTCATCATTAGTGAAGAAGAATTGCGCACGCAACCTTACATCAGCCCACAACTTACGTCACCAGGCCTTCTATGACGTCCTCACCGATGGTCAGCTCTTTTGTTTGGAGGGAAAAAGGAAGAGGAGAAATATCAAGACCACTGTGAGAACAACTTAACCGGCGCGAAATGCATTCCATGCCTCACATCCGACCAACGCTTCCGTTCGACATAAGACGTCCCGGAACACAAACAACGACGTTCCATCTCAGGGGTCTTTGGCCAACATAGGCGATCCGAGTTTGACCTTGCACTGACCCTATGTCATAGATAGCTAGACCCCTTTGACAGCTTATGGGCTGCATTACCATAATGGCAATCCCAGCATAATGGTAATACCTCGTCAAACGACGGACCAACACTTCCGCCCGATGTGTCCGTATTATCGTCTGCAAAATACGTCACTCCCTCTAGTAGGTCAGAGGTACTTCATACGGGAGTTATATAACTTATGAAATGGACACTAATCAATGCATCGACAAACGCTGTGATGACATGGATGAAAAGTAACACTTATTCATGTCGAGATTGAACGGCATATTAAATGCAAGAGCAATAATTATGTCGTTGATGCTCGTAAGCTGTTTACTGTACACTGTGATATCCATGCAATGGGTGCACACGTAGAGAAAGTTACCCGACGAATGATCTTCTGACCGCATCGCAATCCAACAAGAAACAATTACAACACGAATGACGCGCTTAATGGACAGGTGGGCTATTTGCGAGTCCATCTCCAGAGGTAAACACATCCTAAATATACAGACAGTGTCAGCTGATCAGCTGCTTTCCCAAGCGCCACCGCATCAAAGAACTTAGAAGGTAGAAGTCTATATATTTTTGACTTCATTACGCTCAGTTGTAAAAGAAGACTTGCGCAAGGCCTTTGACCAAATGCCGCTGCTCGTAAAATTCAAATCACCTGTAACCGGACCGGGAACGCGAAGGTATTCAAACTTTAAATGTTGGACATCACCGCCATCACATATTTACTCTATTAATATCTATATCTATTAATGTCATGTGAATTCGCAGTACGTCTGGTTGTGTAACAGTCAGAAGCCAGATGGAAGATAAGCAATAACTGACAAACACACTCAGGAGACCTGTTCTGACCTTACTCAAATTCGTGGGTATGATTATAACTACATCTCATCAGTTGACACCTTTGCGATTATGCAAAATGAAGACTTAAAAGGCCCTGTGAGAATTTTGGAAGGACCACAATTAATTTTATCGCTGAGCTTACCCTTTAAATAAACCACCACATATTACGTCTCGAAATCGGCTGTCACTCCAGATATGCATTTGACGAAGATGTATTTTGGGCTCACTCAAGCCTTATGATGCCAGAGTTTTCTGACGTCATAGGTAATGGTGTCATAGCTACAAGAATCTGTAAGTGTGATGTATATACAATTATATACATGTATTAATAAATTCATTGTGAAATCAAATCACGAAGAGCTGTATTCTTGAATTAGCACATTTCAAACGTGTCTGCCCTTTAACCTCTGGCTACTCCCACCCCCTTCCTCCCTTCTAGAGGGAGAATAATCTGCACCCACGTAGCGAATATTACACTAACCGAACGTAGGTCACTTAGACCGGACGCCAACCCTGATGCAATCGTTTGTTTGGGCTGATGATGAACAAGTTGAGATTGTAATTCCGAGATCCACCTGAGAGAAAACAGACTCCGTTTATCTAGCATCTGATCACTGATAGCAACGGCGCGCAACTTTCGGAGTACTAGTATATATATGTTACTACTGCTGTTTGTTTTGGTATCTTAAGGAAGGAGATTGAAAGGCCAGGATATACTTCACCGTTTAATCACGGGGCTTATTTTTAGCGCTCTCGATGGCTATGAATAACCCCTCTCTGCTGCTTTCCTTGTTTTCCTCTCAGACCACAATTAACCACAACTGTTCGCCGTTAACTCAGACTTAGATCAACTTCAAAAATGGTCCGTGTGGTTTTTCGAAGAATGACGCTAACAAATCCTTTTCATCCGCCCTCATAAATTCACGAGATTGACAAGTCAACAAAATCAGCCGCAGTCATCAACTTCAGCGTGATCCCAAACCGCAAAATGACCTCGACAGCTGGATGAAATGGGCCTGATGAGAATTACAGAACGAGCAGAGCTTTGATGTTGAAATCGTATTGATGGATTTAAACATACAATAGAAGCGCGATTTTAACCTGTCAGTCGAGATGAACATGAATCGTAAAATGTCACAAAAAACAAACAGCCTTATACCTTTTCAGTTTTATTAAAACTTTGATCCTTGCATAAATGACTTTCATTGGTCCCCTATATACATCATATAGGTGTCACCCGCATATAGGTCTACAAAACTATTGATTTGAAAGCGAGTTTGAAAACAAGATATATAATATTGGCACCAATTTGTGGCAATTGTTATGATCAAGGAGTGTGGAATGAACCTGATATAAAAAACGAACTCCTGAGATTGAAATCTCAAAGGAAAGGCATAAAGCACGTAGATTGATGGCCTCGAACGCTGTAACACACTTCCGGTACACCGGATATAACGTCATGATGGGGGCGAGGGAAGACGAGTCTGAGAAATCAGATAAGACTAAAGAGATTTGAGTCACTGGTTTCTGATCACAACGAGCTTCCTGCGAATCCTGCTTCATCAATATTCTATTCGCATTTTCCAAGATACTTATTCGAGTTCTATGCAAATAATTGATAGCTCTAATCCAACGCTATTAGACAAACAACCAAATCACTTTACAACGTGGCCGAAGCATGAAGCGAAATTGTAGCCGTAGCCACAATGGCGTCAGATTCTGAGGCAGAAGCAGCCGACAAAAGACGCACATCTTTCCGCCCTCTGAATCCTGCATAACACACAGATGACCACAAATAAAAAGCACCGATGTCCAAAATTCGTCTTTTGTATCTTGACACCGATGGAATTGGATGAGCGAGACGTGAAGGATCTCAAATCAGAATTACTAGGGGTGTGTGGATCCTAAGCTTCCACGGATATCGGATATCCGTGCAACTGGACTTTGACGATTATTTTAGTGCCTCGTCAACCCCGAGACCTACATTTCGCTACTGTTTTCTTTCATAGACATCGAGCGCACCTAGACCGCCCTTTGGAATACACTACAATGCCATTTGCCTGACTAATAACTAACGGCATATTTACAACAACTTCATTATCCACGATGCATTCGGCTTCATTCTTCTCGGTTTTTTCTCGTTTTTTTTTCTTTTTTTCTTTTCCTTCTGCCCTCACAGGACTTGACTTATTCCTCCCTTGATTTATTTGAACTAAACCCAGAAAGCATTGAAAAAACTGATAGCTATAAAATAGTGGTTTATAGATGAATAGAATGAAAGTGTTTTAATGCCCTGTCATAAATATAACCCTTATAAACATGATTGCGTAACACTACACCATTATACCCTCGCATTCAGCTGTGTTAGCTGAATTCGCACTGATGCATCGACTCATTTAACAACAGGATGGTGGATTCGTGATTCTTATGAACCAAACTGTGCTAATTGTCTCACAATATGTTTTTTTTTCTGTGACGTCATGCTCAATTGAAAATCTAACGCCACGACAGAAAAACACAAGCAACATGTTTTGTTCATATCCTGACACGAACAGATTCACTTGCCCCTCCATTGTCCATTTCATGTCAGCATGTAATGGACACGAAGAACCCGAAACGACTGACTTAAAGACGAATCGGCAATATTCTCCGAGTGAATTCCTGACGAATAATACACGATTATGAGATCAGGTTGTCAAATATGATTCGGTTTACGACCAAGACAGTTTTTTTGTAGCCGAATATTGAATTCGGGAAGAGTATTGTACTTTGGTCCTCGTTGTAAATGGGTAACGGTACGGCGACGTACATGGCTAGACGAGGGCGTCAGATGACCTCTACGGGAATAGAGTCACATGTAGCTATGCCGTAGATGGCCCATAAGTATACTGTATGCACTACACCCTTGTTTGGTATGCATACATATAATTCAACGATGCCAACTTTGACACCGTATAAGCATGCGGGTACTGAGTTGTACACGATGAATACCCATTGTGATCACATGACCACTACTCTTTTCATTCAAAAGGAATGGAGCAGCCAATGAGGAATGCTGATTGGTCAGGACACCCTTCAGGCAATGTTTAGAGTTCATCGTGTGCTTTTGATAACGACATTCCTCTCGACTCTTAGTGAACCATTTGAGAGTTCTTGATTGCAAGCAGAACAACGTTTAGCCCTCTGATGACTCCTCCATCCTCTCCTCGAACGGGCACAAAAAGAGGAAATGTGAATGACGTTTCTGTCGACTGTTTGGTTGAATGCTTTGTCATTTGCAGCGAGGCCACTTCTTCCCAGAAGTGAATCTCCAGAAAAATTCTAGAAAAAGAATTGAGTTGTCTGAGCGGCCCTGTCTCTCGCGCTGTCACAATCCTGTGTCATTTATGCGGTTATCATCTGTCTTCCCTTTTCTATGTCAGCTTCGAATTAGGTGAAACCCATGGTTTACATTTCGAATTTCAGAGAAATGAATATCCGTAGACCATAACCACGATGGTTACAAATGGCAACTTCTGTGCTGAGCACCCTCTGATCTCATATCGCCTAATTTGAGCAATTTACAGCGGTGGATCAAGGCTGAATATCTCATTGACACCATTATAAATCTGCTCCCGATGCATTGTATTCATCAAATAACGTCAATGTCAGGAGGGTTGACCTTTGCCATCGGATGATCAGATTTAAATGAACAACTCACTCGTAACTCACAAGAACAACACTTTATTGCGGTATTGGTCTCACGCCCATGTCTGTTGTTAATGTCAAAATGAGTATGCAATAGTCTTTCTTCATAGTTTATATGTCTTCCACAATCGACCTTAAGCAGTAATGCATATGATTGAATTAAGACCATATTATCCCACTACTATCACTGTTGGTGTAATAATTGGCTATACTAAAGTGCACACATTATTATATGAGCTCATGATTACTAATATCTCCTTGTATTTGGGTTGCCTTGCTTGAATACCCCTCATGAAAATTCCTCACAGCAGCATATAACTCCAGATGCAATTCCTGTTCCTCCTCATGCCAGAAGCATAAAAATATCTCAACAGTTGCCATACTTTGGGTTATCAGGTGTTTATGCAAACAGGTTTATGATCACACGTCCCACCCTCGTAACACCGTCGGATATAGGTTCTCGCTAACACTTGGGCACTACAGCCACAACCGCCAAGGGCGCAGTTATTATATCCAGGCCACGCTTCTGTAGACCACCAAAGTGTCCACAAAATCTAACTTGATCTAATCACGTGAGACAAAGCTCTGTCGATTAAATTGACAGATTACAAGCTTATTCAATGTTCAGCATGTATTTGACGTCAATTGTGATCATATCTATTCAGTGGAACCGATGGTTGAGTGGTTGGGAGTCTTTGAAGAGGATTTGGGTTCGAAGTCAGCCACCGATTTGGTGTCCTTGGGTGAAGTACTTAACAGCACGTTATCCCCACTTGGTCTAACAATAACAGACATAGCAGACAACTAATAAGGTCAAAGGTTAAACCGTAATTTACTTGAAGAAGTGTGGATCCACGTGTTGTTCGTTGAGCGTGCGCAGTGGCCTAGATAACACCCCTATCACAATACTTCCTGTTACGAAGAACGTACAAGAGAACATTCCAGAATTCTGCCTGGAATGCATCTTTACCTGTAGCGGTGGCGTAACCTGATCAGGAGAATAAAAGGCCAAGAAACCCCTCTTATCCCTGTTCCCCTATATTCGTCTTCCTCTTCCCTTGTTGCAAGACAAAATACATCATTTGTTTAGAAGTCCTGATCTTAAATGTCACATTCAATAAGAGCCGGATATGTTTTTTCTCTGATCTCTCCGTTCAACAGGATATAACCTCCGATTGATAATTTCATACCCATGGCAATAAGAAGTTATATTTTTACGCAAAGTACGAAATATCTCTTTCAATGTTGTCTCTATGCTGCGTCTTATCCTTGGCTGAGGAGGTTCGATTTCAAGGAAATTGTTTTATCAAGGATTTAACAAGCGTCAGCTGTCAATGTCATGTCATTGACACCTGGCCGAGGAGACGTTCATAAGAATCGAGTTCATACGGTATATCATCGACTCGATGCAGATTGTTTTGAGCGATGCGCTTCTATCGGCCAATATCGCATTCGTTCTGGCATCAATTCCGTAGTTATTAATTGGGCTCGTCATGTAAGTCCCCATAATAATATTATGTAGATTGTTTTTGTTTAAGTAACACAAGGGCCTCCTATCGTAAGATATCAGTATATGGTGAGAGCCAGAGAGAGAGAGAGAGAGAGAGAGAGTGAAGAAGTGCGAACCGCTTCCAAACTCATCGGCTTCTTCTGCTTCCTATCCCTCAGCCAATTGCATAAGTTCTACGGTAAACTTCTACGAAAAACATCTCGCTCGCGTATTGTTCGCCAAGCAGCCCGCAGGCGGCGCTTTCTTTGTTGAACGCGAGGCGTTGCCAAGGGATACAACAGTAGACAGTGCCGCCTGTTAATTCAGGGTTTTTTTCATTTCCACCCATAGTGATAACATTCAGTAGGCAATTTTTCTGTTCGTGCAGTATGGCTCTGGGCGAATACAATTCCTAAGAAAGGCGTAGTATGCCTACATCTTGGTGCCAGCCCTTGACAGTACAATCAATAACTTTGTTCAAGAACTTTGTCAACCAATGGTTATATTCCATGAGCTGGACCAGGGATAACCATTTCTTCCGATTCAGAATCGCTCGTTGCTGAGGTAAATAAAGAGGGTCCATGGCGGAGCTCTTCCGAAGAATTGTTCTGAGAATCGCTTGACTGTCAAGAGGTTCTTCAAGGCTATCAAGTGGCTAATATTATGTGCTGAATGTGTTCATGATGGAGAGGAAGCAGGAGAACAAATCAGAGGAATTTGGATCATTAGAGAACAATTCTCCAGCGAGGATCATGAATAATCACAGCTCTCTTTTACTCTATAATATCTATTTTGACCCCTCGTGGATCGGCCAGATGCAGTGTGAAACTACGTTAACACGGATAGGTGGCAGTGCAAGCCAGCATTCTTTGAATCAGCGACAGGCCAACAGCCAAGGCGATTGCATGGCTACTTCAGACCTTGGTGCAAATCCTCGGAGAAAATAGATTGGAAATTAAGTCATCCAAATTGTTATGTCATCGCAGATCTTCCCGGGCAGATCCGCTGATCGTCTGCTGAGGAACCATTGTCTGATATCACTGATTATAAATTACACAATGTATAACCAACATATGCATTTGACCCACTTGTTAATTCAGTTTATTAATACACAAAGCATCCACTTGATTCCAATATCATTTGCATCATCTAAATGTTCCGGATTGAGTATATATTGATCCGGAATCCGGAATGACCTATAAGGGAGATCGATTAAGGATCCTCCGGGACTGGTGATTCTGGATTCCGAGCCTCAGCCAGACGCCGACTGACAGATCGACCGCGTGATAGCGCATGATTACTAGAGATGCTTTGGGGACGCTTCCTCAAACAACCAACTGATCATTTCTCTTTCTTCGTCTCTCGCGCACTGGAAAAGATTCTCATTAGGATATCGTATTCGGCGACTAAAAACCCCAACACGTCCATCACAGAGAAGCATATATAACGACGTCTGACCCAGAGGAGGTGCTGCGGTTGGCGCTATAAAGACAGAGATATTTGGCAGCCTGTTTTGACAAAGGTGTGAGTCTGGTAGCTAGGAGCCTCGAGGGGGACATGAAAATGACGTCACGTAGACAGAGTTTCACCGCTGTAATTTATGCTAAATATATTGATGCCTGCTATTGGAATTTTCGCCATGTGTGATTACAAAAAAAAAAAAATGACCGCTGTTTTCTACTCCTACTATGACCACAGATGCGCGGTATATGGATGACCCCTCTGCACTGGCATTCAATTCATTATAGTTATGGCCACTCTGAAGTGACCAGCAATTAATTCAATGAGTCTTATATAACCATGAACGTCTTGTTCTGTCCTCTTAAGCAAATTAGCAGTGCATCTCAAATGACCCTATATTTCTGAGTAAGTCATTTGGCCAAAGACTCTAATGGTCGCTTGGTCACTAATGAAATGGACATCACTAAGATCGAGGTCAGCAGTCAGATTTTGTTAGCCAATGGGTCTCTCCCAGCGGACCACAGGGCAGCTAGGCTTCTTTCCTGAAATTAACTGACCTCTGGCTTAGTAGGATACCTAGGACGGGCATTGGACGTACACTATTCACCGCGGCCTACTTCAACACTGGAAGTCTTTGCTTTTTAGATCCTTTGGTGTCGATTTCATATCCATTATAAGTATCTATTCCACCACTACATGTTAATTGTGCAGTCATACAGCCACCATCGTACCTATGTGTACGCCATTAAATGCACCTGGTTGCTCTGTATAGCTGAGGGAAGTGTCTTATGTAGAGTGAAGCCTCGCGTAGAGTGAGGAGCACCTTTTCGTTCTTATGCTAATATTGTTTGACGGATGTGCGAGCGAATGAGACAACGACGTTAGCCTCGTTTGTCTGTTTGCTTCTGCTTCTGCTTTGCAATCCAACGACTCAGGAGTAGTGATCAAGCCACATCAATCGCCAACTCTTCTCCAACGTGTGTTAAACCTTTTTTGTACCACAGAGCGACAAATGCTTCCGGAACATCTGGCAGGATTGGACATGTCACACTCACCCGACAAACCAATAACACGCGAGCAGACAAGCTTCTTTCGCATTTTTTTCCGTTTCCGATACGCGCCCATGTCTCCGGGTGAATAACGCAAGAAATTGCTTTCCATAAACGACCAACCAAAAACACGAACAGCCAATCAATGCAAAGACAAACAGAGCAAAACTTGTGTCGATGTTGCTTCGATTATCGTTGAAGTTATTTTTCGATATAATGGACTTGCTGTTGAAGTATTCTCCAATAGATGGAAACTGAAAAGTTTTTGTACGTCGTCTACTTTAACAGAAGGGCAAGGAAAGGAAGGGGGAAGGGAGTGGGGAGGGAGGAGGTATTTGGATCAGCGGAGATAATGGTGATGAACATCCGGGTTGTTGGCATGCGAGTCGCGTCACCGTCGGCCGCCATTTTCAGCCAATCTCACCCTCCGATGACCCCAATTGGATTTATGGGAAGGGAGGAGAGGAGGAGAAATTGAAGCCTTTTTGGTTGAAAGCCTGTGAACCTGTCTTCCCGATTGCGTAATACTGCCGAGACAAGATCGACAAAAAAGAAGAAACTGGATCAATCTTAATTTAGAATCTGTTTATCTCTATAAGAAAAATCCTAGATTAAACAGCATTTCCTGTGATAACGCTGACGTTGACATGAGTCTATTTCGACGCCAACCAATTAAGAGATAATTGGCTCCGAGTGATCAGTCTGCGCACTCCATTAGCAGCCCGGGTGGTCTCAGTCTTTGATCATTTCAACCTCGAAATCCCATTATCAACTTCGTTATCAGTTGCATAGATCTCACTTCCTGTGTCTTTTGTGATTCCATAAATATGATTTGATCACGATAGGATGTATCATGTGTATACTCTTTCCGCTCTTCACCTTTAACCTTAGTGAACGTTGTCAAGTCGAACTTCGTCCATCTCATGAGGGTGAAGTCTTCAAACAGACAGGAAACCTGATTGGCATAATAAGGACGACATTAAAAGCAGCGAAGGTCATTCGGTGCTGTTTATGACGCCATCCTCATAAGACAACGACGCCTCACGAAGTGTCCATCTCATGAATCACGATGTCGTCGTTTTGATGACGTCTCTTCGATGCCGAAGCCTCCAGTGATAAGGTCAGTCAGTGCAAAGGACATCAAAGAACGAAACGATCGTCAAATTCAAGGATACTTGCCCAGTGAGATTGACATAATATACCATTGGTATCTATTGCATCATATTTTTGCAACAGTGTCAAGTTAGTGTCAATGTCATTTCATGAATATTTCAGGACCATTTTCTACTGGTATCAGTAGCCTACTGTTCCTAGATGACACATTTGAGTTACCCAGGAGACAGAGGTTGTCAATGTCGTCCACCTATTAAGGAGGGGAGGGGGTCCTGTTGATGGGAGGCCAATCCCCCGAGTCGACAGCGATGAATCCATCAATCGACCGTCGACATCTTTGGCTTGGATGTGAATGCAAAATGGACGACATGAATGAATCACACATCCGTCATCACACGCCCTCTGGCTCCTCCTCCTCCTCCTCCTTTTCCTCTTCCTCATCTGCCTCAACACAGGGGACTCCATTGACCCATTTTACATTCTTTGAATAATGCAGTGACTCCTCTCGAATGTCTCGCTATCGTGTATAATTACGCAGGTTGTATTCTGACTTTAATTTTAAAAACATACAAAACTGTTTGTGATACCAACATTGAGTATGTTGTATGAAAATGCGAAAACAATCACTTAACACTTATTAAATCGATTTTTTGGTTGGCGTTTGGGGACGCCAACCTATGATATCACTTCAGACACACGTACTTCTTCGACTCGTGATTGGGGAGTCAAAATTTCTTCCAATCATTGTCGTCAAATTCATATCAATACGCCTGTTTGATAAAATCCCTTCCTCCACCTCATAAATTACTATTTTCACAATATGTATGTCATATACTACCTATCATTAGTACTGCAATTGTAATTTTCAGCTATATGATGTTTCATTACGTGTCCTTCAATCTTATATTCATTTATATTCCTAAAATGCTTTCACTAAACGCCAACATTTTAGTTCAAATACTTGTCAACAGAAATTAAAAGAACGTGTTGAATGAATGCTACGCAGTCGCATATGTCTAAATAGATCTATGAAAAGAGAGAAAATCATACATGCGTTGCAGCCCCATATATGTAATATCTTCCTGTGATTGAAAGAGAAGATCATTCATACCAGGAAATGTAACTAAGGACGACCCTGACAACACATTCAATAAATGAAATTATTGTTCCGATAATTTTATTTTATAATACCAACATTGAATGTGTTGTATTCTTGATATACAAATGCATTTTAAATCAGCAATACCGCCTTGGATGATTATCGGAATAAACAGGGCTTGGTTGATTTCGACCAGTTGAGCTAACTTTACATTATTATTATTGAGGCATATTCACACCATTCGTAATATTGGATTCACCATTTAAACATGTCAATATTTACTTATTTCTTTTGTTCCATTAGGGGCCTAAGCTCTAAGCATTTTGTTTGATTAGGTATCAAGCACCAACTAAGCATAAAGTCATATATCAACATGCCTGGTATCTTGCGTTTGTAAAATGTCATCGGTATATTTCTAACACCCAATATTTATTATATTATATTGAAAATAATTCAATTCAACTTTTACAGATTAGAATAACTGTTTAAATAATTATTGTGTTGGCAATAAAAATAAAAAAAAGTCTGACCCGAACGAAATTATTGTGAATGAGTCATTCGCTCAAAATGAGATGTCCAACGGGGTGGATGCGGTCTTTGGTACGGAGGGCTGCAAGATAAAGTTCCCGGAATGTACATGCATATGGTACACGGGTTTTGTATACGGCATCTAATGTTTATTTAATTCTGGTCTTGACACGTAATCCGCCTTTTTCGTTAATTCGCCTGTTTCCTTGAGAACGAAGGAGGGCGGATTAACATGGTCTGAGTGTATCGCGTCAAGCGGCAGGAATGTCATACAAATTGTCCCCACCAGAATGCTTCTCTGGTGTTTGTAATTTTGTGTATAATTCAAAGTATGCACATTGTTGGTCAAACCAAAGTCGAACGTATGTAATAATACAAAAGACTATATCTGACCAACTGACCGCTGTCTTGATCTGTTAATGGACCGCACATTTGAGATTCCTTCGTGGTGTTTCATCGACTTCATTTGAACTCGAATCAGGACTCCAGACAAGGTGGATGAAATCGAAGACGTCCATGTGGCGCGAATCGCAAGTGAAGAGGGCTAATCGCGGCCTGGTTTTCCAACCACCCCCTCAGTGCATTCGGATCAACCAATCGGAGCCACACCAGCAATCAGTGTAGCGGCAATCGTAGTCTATTTGCAGAAGTGTTCCTTCCACATCTTGTCTTTTCTTTCCCGACTCTGAGACAATTTCCCAAGACAGTAAGAGCTCTTGATCAACCAGATGCACCCGGAGGAGACGGCACTCCCTCCATGAATAAACCCCTTCTCTTTAAACGGCTCCAATTGTCCTGCCACAAAACCACTGAACGCGTGTAACAGTCAGTTGCCAATGAAATTCAAGTAGCAAAATAGTGAAATGTCATTCGTTGAAAAAGCATGTTAATTATTGTCTGTGTACACTTTTTTTGTAAAGGGGGGGGGGGGTGATTAAACAAGTCGCGTCGAGGCTAACAATGTGTGGTTAATATTGGTTTTAGCTGGTGTTAGATTATGCAAGTCAACATCACCTTGTTCGACGAAAAGTTAAATAACCGATATCCTGCCTGATAAATTTGTCATGACGGCATTTGATGGTCCGGTTGCCATGAATGTCAAAACGTATCATGGTGTAACGTCGCTTGAATATAACTCACTTCATGAACTCTGGAACTCTTTGCTAATTGATGCTCCTCGCAGCCGGCGCAGCGGTGCAATGCTCGACAAAGAGCAGAAAAAGATACAACAATTTGATATTGGCATCGATGCCAGACGTACAGAGGTCATCAAAGGTCACTCTGACCTTTGACATTATTTCTCTGAGCATTATAAGTAAAACACACAGCACAGATGGGTTTACTCGAAGGCTAAGATCCAGTACATCACCTACAAGAGAGGCTCAACGCAATTGTTCTTGCGTTAAGCGATCCAGCGACCACCTGGCCTCCTGACCACCACGACGCATGCGCAAGCATCAAGGTCATTCCACTAATACCCTGGACACCAATTTTGAGATTATCAGTCTGGTCATCCGTTGTGGGTCAAGGTCATTGCAAAGATATTAGTTTTCAGGGTGTCTTGGGTATTCGCATCAACGAAGGTCTAATATGACGTAACGAGGAATGCGGAAAGAGGTTCTTTCGATCCACATCTTTTCCCGATCCAAGCTTCGTTCAGCTGGATGTCGCACCCCCCCCCCCCCCCCGCCTTTCACTGCCAATCAGGTGATTGTCAGGTGCGCAGCCCTGGATCACCTGTTGCTCTGATCAACTCTGAAAACAATTTTTCCCCTTCGAATTTTTCTTCTTCTTCCTCTATGGAATCAAAATCTGGGTTAATCGTTTGTCTTGTGTAAATGTATGATTGGAGCTGCTGGGATAACAATGTAGAATTAAATGATTCCATCGACCATTGACCATATTGCGAATCAACAAGATAGCTTAACCATTGCTGGGATACAAAGAAAGTTTGTTATAGCGAAGTCAATGCTCAAATAACAATTCGGAGAAAACACGAAGATGGTTTCATTGAACGCAAAAACGAATCCCGTTTAAAGATGACTTCCGTCGTGAGCGTCGGAAACACACACGACAATGCGAGAGTGGTTCCAGAAAATAATATCCCAATAAAACCGGAGATTTACGCGAGGGAATGTTCATTGTTATGCAACTGCAGAGACGAGAAAGAAATTTGATAAATGATGAGTTCCGAAGGTTGCATAGTCCCTAGGGACATAATTCTGGATCGGAGTAGTTTAGATGTAAGGCTCATCATTAAAAAAAAAATACGCAAAATTTCTACTCAACGGAAAGAATTTTTGCGAATATGACGTCACGGAGAACACGTGGGTCACTCACCGGGTTTCGTCAATTATTAAGTAATCAGCCCCTGAAACGACATATAAATTAAGCGCCTTATCTGGTGGGTCTGTATTGAGGGATAGTGTGAATGACCAGCCATAAGCTTACCCATTGGGCTCATTAGTTATATAATGAGACATCTACGTTAAACACTTAAAAGCAGCGCGTGTGTACAACTGGTGTATTTATTGCATATGGTGGATAAACATGAACTCGTCTATTTCATTTCCAATGCTTAACTTACAAAGGAATAACTTTCTTGTGTCGTTTCGGGGCGTTGCGCAGAGGCGCCATCTGGCGCTCGGGATGAAGTCAGAGATCAGGCTAAGAGATCGTTTTACACGGATCAATATTGAGAAGATTATTAATCAAGAGAGGACGCTGCAACGCCATGCAACTTCATGAAGGGTAAAGGCAAGCTGGTAGCGAATGTTGAGCATCCGTCACAAACTATTACACCCACTGCAAACAAGAATATCTCCCGCAGACCAGAAGCAATAAAATTGGAACGCCGAAGAAGCGCCGAGCTTCCGGAGATGGACGATCTGGACGTCGACGTGGATTCCCAGCTGAACACTCTACGTTCACCCTGACTCTTCCCTTGTTATAATGAATGACTGACCTCTTGACCCTTGGGATTTCTCCTCCTTCCTCAGGGTCACGTGGCTATACTGCAATGGACTAAAGACCAAAGGATGAACGGCGTCTCTCCTCATCACACAACATACGAGGCAGGATAACTCATCGCAATCCGTATCTGTTGACCATTGGGCGTTCGTTGAAGTCACGTGGGTAGAAATAGATCATCAGAAAACCAACAAGCGCCTCGAATCACATTGCATGCACATCAAACATCGCAGATCCAGTGTATTTCTATTGCAAAGCATGCGTTCCCAATGAGCGCACTATTGGAACATCAATAGTTGAAATTAACAATGGAAGTATTATCGATTTCCCGGTGAGGCAAATACGCATTTTTGCGCATGTGGCGAACAGTCGGGTTAGAAAAATGCCGTAAAAGTTGAAGGCATCAATTTCACGTAGTCGTGGTCGGGTTTTTGCGAACATTTGCGCCGGGTCCTCGTTTCGAGTCTGTTTTACAATTCTCTGAAT
>KB303899.1:109278-120479 GCA_000328365.1 Capitella teleta | reverse complement strand
TATTATTATTATTATTATTATTATTATTATTATTATTATTATTATTATTATTATTATTATTATTATTATTATTATTATTGTTGTTGTTGTTACTATTATCATTAATGCCATCGCGTGATGTATGCTAAATTGTGCGATTTTGGGGTCCACGTGATCATTGGCCTTGTCGCCTTGACCCTTCTGCTGCCCCGAGCTGAAGTCACGACCCCCTGGCTCAGTGCTTTGTTGTGGAGAACCCGTTACGGCGAACACGTGTGTCTCCGATGCCACCGAGCTATTAAGACAAGTATGTAACTGTTTGATATGTAATAACCATTAAAAGATTGTCATCACACAGCCAAAAAGCAGAATCAAGAGCTAGACTGCATGATTATCAATTTGATTATCATTCAGTATAGCGACGAAGATCAATAATTATTACTAGTCAATATATATTATATGGAATCTAAATTAGGGTCTCAATAACTGCACGACTTATAATAATTAAAATATAAATATAATTATATATAAACTGAAAACTTTAAATTAAAACTTACTTCCATAATAATCATAATCAATTTAATGCTAGCTCCCCAAGCCGTAGCGTAGCTGTGAACTGCTCCGCTACCCCTGGGGACACGGGGAGTCTTACCAGTGCGCTCTGGTTACATGAAATGCCTATGCAGCCTTCTAGACAGTGTATAATAATATCAAGGGAAGTCACTGATTTCTCAGATTAACAATAACAAAGCCCCGGAAGTTACATTCCACTCACGGGAGAGAGCTGAGGCTTCAGATCTGGCAAGATTATGAATAAATGAACCTATAGACACCAAACATTTCGCACGCCAATGACTAATTACTAATTAATTGCACAAAAATGCTTTTATTTCCAAAACGACTAGCAACAGGGACGATGGCTGCACCATTTGACTTTCACCTTAACAAGCCTCTCAGTGATTGATCAATAATTGTCCAGCTGAGAAATGCAATTGAAATTATTAAAAGTCATTCATTCGATAGAGATCAGTCCAGCAGTATGATTTTATAAATTATTCCATGCAAATAACAGTATTCATATAATTTTATAGTTCGAAATACTGGTTATAATTTCTATTGTTATAAGGCATGCTGTGAGGTATATAAAACGATTCTAAAGATATACACCAAAGGCCGCGCGCGGGCGCTGTATGTGTCGTCTCCTAATTTCCGTGAAGTCAACTTAATCATACTTATGCAATGTGTCTTCCGACTCTAACTACTCTTTCTAGCATATGTTATGCTCAATTTAATGCTCAGAATAGCTTTTATTGTTTGAGAGACAATTACAGACAGGATGCTTCACTCTATAGAGTCATATTCTTTTCAATTAAGAATGTGTCCTCAGCTATATACTGTTGTCGCTCCATTCCGGTTTTAAGGATTTTATTTCGATATTTAGCGATCCTGATTTTAGTACAGTTCACTGCGGGCTGAAAATTTGCTGTGGTCCGACAAAATGGATGCATCGTACCTGTTGCTAGTCGTTCTGAAACAGATGTATTTTTTGGGCAATTAATAGGTCATTAGGCGTTGCCGTACGAGATTATTGGTGTCAATGGCTTCCTTTACTGGTCATTTTACCAGATTCGAAGTTTCGGCTCCCTATTTTGAGAAGATTACTTTCGAGCCAAGCGTCTTAAGATTGGCACGAAACAGTGACTTCCCTTGATATTATATATAGACAGTAAGAGTTCACTGCATTGAGTTTGGTCCAAATCTGCTGGCATGATCGTCATGACACGATAGATCTCTTCTCTGATTGCTGAATGAAATATCAGGTGAACACACGTGTGGTCAGCTGACCATTGTGCCCTGTCCACCAGTCATTGCACCGGACCCCTTGGTGTCACGTTTGGAGCAATTCACAATAAATATGGGCACTCACCTTCAACGGAGACCTGTGAATAGCCAACACCCATTGACAGAATACAATAAATAAAACAATTAAGCGGAAGAAGGCCGCTACACAAAGCAGGAGACGCAAAGGCACTTCCTCTCGAATGCATTCAGTGCAGAATGATTGCCGAAGTTTGCTTGCTCAGTTAAATGCCGAGGATATTGACAGAGGAGGGAGAGAAGAACACCAATGTCGATTCTACCATCAGAGAATTCGGTCGGTCGAGGGCAAATAGGTCACTGAGGGCGTTTTATTTGTGGCAATGAGCAGCGGCCAGAATGGACAATGACTTCCAGCAGCAATGATCGACTGATAAAAACAACGGTCTGATAAAGTGCTCATAATTTTCGGATTAGCATCTCCCTGATAACAGCAGTGTGCTTTTATGGCTGTTCGTTCAATTGTTTGTTTTTTGTTTTTTTTTTTTTTTTTTTTTTTTGTTTTTTTTTATGATTTGTGATCAAATGAAATGGACTGTCGTTTTGCTGTAATATGAGCTCATATTCATGACATATGCTCCCCTTTTTGTCTGTTTTCCATGCAGATTATCTGTTTATGGGCATCTAGGATTTCCTGGAATTACCCTGTTCCTTGTGGACACAACCACCTGATTCCGCACCACCCTCTCTGCACTGACGCTCTCATCCACAATCTTCAACCCAAATAGAAGTTCCCATCGGGTTAATTAAGGTAATCGTGTCTCACTTTTGTGATAATACGCAATTTGTATTACTATACAAATGTATACGATCGGGCTAATTAACTGCCATGTTCGTACCAGTGGTGAAACCATATGCAATGACATTGACCTCATATAAGTAAATCACGTTTCGAAAAGTTGAGTTATCCCCCTCCTGTATTTACAAATGATTAGTCGCTAAGTGTACAATTCGTGCGGTCTACTTTACTGACATAACATGATGTCCCAGAGCACAGGCCGGCTTAAAGCCTTATTAAACCAAGTTACAGCATGACATCGCAACGCATATGTCACCTCGCGACTGACTTGTTCCTCAGAATGATGACGTTGTCTTGGTCCAATATTTCTTCAAGGCAGATCATTGCATATCATCAGTCTCCAGTCAGTGAACTAGATGAACGATAATAGGTATCTGCGGATTATAAAAATGTACGGTGAATCAGTAAATTGTGAATGTCAGTTGACCTGAAATGGAATGTTTGATGTTGCGGCAATCCATCTTGCACTCGTCCATCCGTGCGATTTGTTCTCATTGGTGAGGAGAGGAGTGCCGGGTGGAAGATCAACTTACATCTATTCTCGCCTCGCATCACTGGAGCAGAAGTGGCTCAGAGAGATGGAAATGTTTATACTATCGTCTACAACAAGAGTATACAGCTCAGAGCACCCATCTATTATTGTGGAATGGCGCATGGAATTGTAAGTTGATAATCCAGTAGTGAGGTAGCACATTTTAGTGCATTTTGAATGCGAGGTTTGCTGACCATTATTTTCGGTGTGATCATTTGACAATGTTTAAATGGACTACATAGAGTGTCAACTGGTTTCTTGAAGTGCCAGTGACCGGAAATTCTTGAGGCAGACGGTGACCTGAGATATACGTATGTTGATTTAGATTGAATTGAGAGTGTATGAATAAACCAAGCATACCTCTGACGACCAAGAAAAAAAGCCCTTTAAGATCTACCACGATATGTCAAATACACCTCCGGGTGTCGGCATTATATATATTCTATTTGTGACTGCTATCTCTTGAATAAAAAAAATCCATCCATGTCACACTACGACCGACTTAGTAAACTTAGGATATCCTATAATTATAATAATTACGTCTATTTTAGGTTTTATACCTTGTTCCCTAACAATTGACGACTTTGTTGAAGGATCCGCCAAGTTCACAATATTCGCTGCTCTGTGTGTCCATTTCGACGGCTTCATCTCAAAGTGCTTCGATAAAACTCAGCTGAGCGCACACTCTAATGCTGATCGTCGACGCTTCTGAAGACGTTATAATATCCAGAGCAATATTAACACTCGTAAAGCATCTAATCGGGACGCTGATATGGAAGCGAGGCATGACATGATCCAAGGACAGTCAAGTGGTCACATGCAATGGTCTAAAAGCAAAAGCAAAGCAGGGTCCGTAGGGTCAATCACTGATCACTGACAATGCCCTTTACAGTGATGGTTCATACAAAAGTATAATGACCACAGAGTTGTGACATTAGTATATGCTACGAAGTCCAAATATCTGCGCACGTGCCCCACGACTGAGTCGTCGACATTGACTTACAAATCTCCCAGCAACTGACTACTTAGGCACTCTGCGCATGTAAACACTCGCCTCATCTCCAACGCGATTGACAGCCATCATTTGGAGCAACACTAACATCGACACTTTGTATAGCACGCGGGCATTTACAATAAATAAGCGCTTGCTTTCCTAGCTGGCGACGAGTATGAAGAGGCTGGGTGTTGGTCGACTCAAGGTGATTCAGTTGGCCATCCATCAATGGAGATAAATTCGTCTTATCGATGCGGGCATCGTGCAGGGGAACCAACCGAGCGCATTCGACCAAGTGCCTCCTGCACTCACATAAGCTGGCGGTGAAGCAGCAGAGCGAGCGATTTGCGTAAATAAGGCGTATATTGGTGATGTATGGATGACGTCACGGGCGGTGCGGGGTAATTCCCTCATTTGGCCGCTTTGCACGAGGTGAGAAAGCGGAGATAATTCCGATGTATGCGCTTGCATCAGAGAGGGATGCAGTGGGGGGTTTATTGTGAGGTGAGTGGGCGTGGATCATCCTGGAGGAAGGAGGGAGAGTAGGAAGAAGATTATTTTAGACCCCGACCAGTCATGCAATGCTGTGCAGAGATGTCGCGAATTAGACAAGTCGGTCGGATGTGTCAGGAGGTCAACCGGATTTGCACGGCACTGTTTGACAGGAAACAAATTATTTCGTTAAGGAAGAACGGAGGAGGAGAGCTCAAGGCTGAAGGGACCTTCATGCTGAGCAGCGGAAGTCCCGCTTCATGAATGGGTCAGCATGAACTTCGCCTAATGGCTCCAACAACATCCAACTGCAAAAAAAAAAATAATAATAAAAAAAATCACTGCAACATCGCAAGCACGCTGCACGTGCGATTGGGCCCAAATGTTCGGCCGTTCATTTCAGGGCACTGGCGACCCTGGAAATGTATTACATAGCCATATATTTAAAGGATGCAACCAAATCACAGTGCTTTGACTCATATATCTCCAAAGTCATAAAATTATAGAAGGTGAACATGAATTGATTCCATGCAGGAATCAATTAAATACCGATTGTCAACAACAAAAATATTAAATTAAAAAATATAAAAAAATCCCAGAACGCGGAATTAGGCATAGCACCAACAGCAGCATCTTAATTCTGCTCGGTTTACCGCAGTTTACAGCACCTTGAAGTGATATCGGATTCTGGAAGAGATAGAATCAGGGCAGCAGCAAAGTCCTTCTTTTGCTTATATGCAATCGAATTCGTTTGACGAATGAAGATGGATCGCAGGGTGCGCAGACTGCGAGATGAACGCGCCTTGGCTATCATCAAATGACGCTTCAATCAATACGTAAAAGAATACAAAATAACAGGTTCACAAGGTTCGATATCAGTATTCAATCAATCGATTCCAGATTGTTGTTATGCCATCAAACTATTACTTATATTTATTTTCAATGTACAAATTAAACGGATTCGCCCAGGTGCGATTATTGCACTGGCGGATCCATCGCTGATTGGAGCCTCTTGTGTTGTGGTAATTGAAAGTTACTTCGATTGGTATGTATGCAAACTGCTTAATTCGTGTGAAGTTAAAATGTCGCAAATCATAACGACGTCACTGGGCAGGTATCTTGGGTAGTGATATAGGAGATAACAATCTTACCATCGTACGACACTGCAATATGGCCACGCATAAGCGAAGAATCTGATGGAGTTGAAATGAATACTATTCATATAATATATTAGAGATTTCTTTCTATGAATCCCACTCTTTTAAATGTATAAATTTCTTGGGCTAATCATAGAAGATTACATGACATAGAAACCGTAAACCCATATTGGTTTTCAAATATTAATCGAGATTGGAGTTTAACATTTCCTTTTTCTTTGATAACGAGATCCGTGAACTCTTCTGTATGCATATACTGTCGAGCTCTTGCACACAACACAATGAAATTTGCCCCCAAGATCCTTTTTGAACATGAGACCTATAAGAGATGCCATTTTGATTGGTCTCTGAGATCCGAACTAGCAGAAGGAATCAACCCCTCCCCATCACTCATCGCACAAAGCTTTTCTTGACCATTATCCGTTTAAATTCGTCCTCTTGCATTTCCTGTGCTGTGAAGGGATGTATGGCTGCCGAGTGCGATGGAGGCGCAATCCTTCTCAGCGCTAACCATCTTTGAGGCAGCGTCATCGTTTTGGTGAAATCGACTACATCAGTTAGGTCAGCTCGACTGCTTCGTCTGTGGGGGCAGACGGAAACTGGCGTGTACATCAACGTGAACGCCAGCCTCAACATGAGTCAAATCCCCCTCAATTTCCCCTCAACGAAGATCATCTTTCTTGTTTGAGTCACGTGACACCAAATGGACTGAGAGCTAAAAAACCTTGAGAATGTCTAAATGTCTTAGCTGTAGACAAGGGACAGGATATGCCTAGCAACCGGATATCCGGTCTACTTCTCCTGATTCCAGTCCTTCGTTCACTCATTTTTCTGTTACCAAGATCCTTCGCCAAAAATTGCTAATTGTCGGCGGTGGTATTTTCTGGTGTCGTTTTTACCTGTGTTTATGTCTGACGGAGAGGGAGAATCTACATCATATCTCTTGCATCTGGACTCAGGCGTCTAATATATAATAAATGTGTCATAAATAATCAATCATTAATCATTTTCTTCAAATATTGTAAGTGTACAATCACCGCGGTTTCCGAAATCGCAGTGACTCCGTATACAGCAGCTGTATACGGAGCGCAGACAGCTGCATGGTGGTTTCAATCAGAATCTCATCTCATTGTTACTGTTAAACAGCGGAGACAGTTAAACTAATTAAAGACAATTGCAAAGAAAAACGTAAAGCCGCGATCTTTTTATACATAAATCATCAAAAAGAAATGAAATAGAATTCTGGGCGTCCGTTGAACGGTGTTAACTTCGCAGCGAGCGGAATTGGCGATGAATTGATGTCCTGTAGAAATCAACAGGTTTTACACGCAAAGTAGTGACGTCACATAATGAATATTCATTATTCAAATTACCTGCATATCAACTTCTGTTTTCCGCTGATTCAAAATTTTAGTTTGTGCTCACATCGGCGACTCTGACTTGGTTCTCCTACACTTCTTGTATTTTCTGATTTACTCCTTTTGGAAATCATCTATTCCTCTGGGAATCACCGATTCTTGAGAAATGGCTCTTATTCGACGCGCGAGAGAAAGCATCCGGAAGGTGGGCGAATTTATTTCATGTTATTTTTATTTATAATTATATACATATTTTTTTCATGATTGATTCATTTGCTTTCTTAATTATCTATGGAGGAGGGAGGGGTTTGGGGTGCTGAAACATAGGCACTATAATATTCCATGAATGATCATGAACTGAACTGAAGAATTACAATCAGTTTACTTATATATATATATATATTACTATCATTACTTAATAACATGAAAACTAATGAACTAATTTTATAAATAACAAATGCTAAAACTGTAATGTGAAACCTTTATTTCATGATTGATCACAGGATGCAGGAGTGGAGTTTGACGTCCATCCTTCAGCTCAGCCAACCGGAGGAAGAGACAGTGAAGCAAGTATTAACAGCGGTTGAGCCTTCGTCCCTCGCCCATTCACAAAAGCTGACGATCATTTGTGCAAATGGTCAGAGGAAAGACTCGATGAAGCAGGAGAATAGCAATTATTACCACTCGCATACATTGATCTCTCTCCCACTCGTTCAGGTAATCACTTGCATGCTGATGGGAACAGCAAAAGAAGCGTAAAAAGGAAAACACCGGTTCACCAGAGTAAAACAGAGATTAATTTCATTTCCACGAACGAACTTTGTGCTGATTTAACTTTTGTTTCTGGTTTATGTATGTTTGCAAGCACTATTAAACTTTAGTACGCTTTTATCTTGTAATTTTTTTTCTCAGCAATCAATGCAAGTCTATTCATTTTAATTGACATTGTGGGAAAAAAGCTATACATACACTAAATTTTGCTGTTTTGCAAAATTTTACAAATATACCATTTTCATGTTATTTCATTTGGTTTATTCCATTATAAAAATCCAAATAAAATTATACTACAGAAACATGATGAAATAGAATTAATATGTAAGGCTGGATTACATTTAATTTACTGAATAAATGGAAACAAGAGTGTTTATTATGTATTTAATTAAATGAGACAAGATTAAATCGATCACTCATGTGACGCAAATTTGTGGGTGATACTGTTTGCCTCTTATATATTAATGCGATCCCTCAAGGTGATGAGCATGTTTCTGAAAGAGATAGGAACATAATTTTAATACATGCTTCATTATTCTTCATACCTTGTGGCTTGGCAGTGAAGAGGATCAGCTGCAGGCAGCTCCAATGACAATGTTTCTCTCAACCACTCAAAGAGGTCATGCCCCATTTCTTGCAGTTTCTTAGTTGCCTTCGGCATTTTGATCTGTGAAAAATATCTCAATTATTATGAGATGTCCAAAAGCTCGCCACCAGGGAAGACTAGATACCAAGAGGCTATCAATGGTGACTAGATGCCCAGAGGCAATCAAGGATAATTAGATGTCCCAAAGCAATCAATGATGACTAGATGTCTAGAGGTAATAACTGATGACTAGATGCCCAGAGGCAATTAAAGACGACTAGATGTAGGCAATCAAGGATGGCTAGATGTCCAGAGGCAATCAAGAATGACTAGATGCCCAGAGGCAATCAAAAATGACTAGATGCCCAGAGACAATCAAGGATGACTAGATGCCCCGAGGCCATCAAGGAGGACTAGATGTCCATAGGCAATCAAGGATGACTAGATGCCCCGAGGCCATCAAGGATGACTAGATTTCCAGAGGCAATCGAGGATGACCAGATGCCTAGAGGCAATCAAAGATGACTAGATGCCCAGAGGCAATCAAGGAGGCACTCTTGGTGAGATTTTTCTGAGAACGCCTTTTGGTGTTTTCCTTTTAACGCTCCTTTTGTTCACATGATCAGCATACCTGATCACTCACCTGAATAAGAGGGAGAGGAATCAATGTATGCGAGTGGATATTAATTGCTGCTCACCTGCTTCATCATGTTTTTCCACTGCCCACTTGAGCAAATTACAGCTTTGGTGAAACTATTGTAGCCCCTCGTTCATGGAACCAACTGTCTTTTAAACTTTGATTCACCCAACCTTTGTCTAGTTTTAAATCTCAGCTTAAAACCTATCTTTTTACTAAGTGTTATGTTTAACCCGCTGAATTCGTTTTATCTTGTTCCCTTTCAAATGTTTTTACTCCTTCACACTTTTCTTTTTAACACGAGCGTTTTAGAGCACTATTGCTGTGGATTTTACGCTATACAAAATTTTTTTTTATTATTATTATTATTTTTTTTTTTTTTTTTTTATTATCAACTTGAGTAATTGTGGCACTGCACGTGTATGCGAAACGTCGTCACGACGTTAGTGTCGGGATATCTGGTTAATACGTTATGTGTGGTTGCAGCTGCCGTGCTATTTTGCTTGCAGCGTCGCACTGAAGCAGGAAAAGAACGTTATGGATGCGCTAAATCATTCCACTGACGATGTGAGGGTAAATAGACCAAGTACAAATGGAAATGCGTGCTATTGCTATGGATAGGTGAAGCTGACCTAAGCCGCGTCACCCGGTGAACTGCGCATAAAGCGTGAGTTCTCGAAAAGAAGGCTTTGTGTGATCATCAAGTGTTCCATGTTTCGTGTTCGAGGCACCAATTTACTGCGTTTTCTATTAGAAACACAGGCTGCCCCACATCTATGATTCTAATATATAAGACACGAATATTTTCCTTGAACACACTTCTTCACTCTCTCTTTCTCTCTCTCTCTCTCTCTCTCTCTCTCTCTCTCTCTCTCTCTCTCTAGGAAGATTTAATGCTTGCGACATAATCACCGATGATTATTTTCCAGCTGCACCCAAATAAGGTGGACTTTAGCATTAAAATAAAATGGTCATTTTTCTCCCACTGGGATGGCTTTTCATTCGTGTTAATGACTGACCGCTGCTCATGAAGATATTTGAAAGATGCCTCGCCAAAATTATTCTCCCGAAATCGAATTAGTGCTGTTGCTGCTAGCGATAGGGTGAATTATCACCTTTTACTTGATTAATCATTCACCCAGGGAACTGAGAAATTCACCTTTACAGTAAAAGTTTCTCAAGACTTTCTCCGGGGCTCATATCCTTTTGAGGAATAAAAAGGTTGGGGGTGTTATACATGTTCATCTGCATATTAGTTGCGATTGCTGGTGCATATCTGGGCTTCAATAACTGAGCATACGACTTTACAAAAACACGATTTTCTCGTCGGTGAGTCGACCAATAAACGTGCGGTCAAAAGGAGACGACTGTTTGTTGTCCTGGCTACTTATCTGACACTGTAAGTTGAAGAAAAGTGCTGAATTTTCTGTTCTGTAACTGTTTTCGCAATGGTGATCCAGTGGATCGTCGCATATGTCACAAACATCACTATGAAATTATTACACCTCTTAGCCCTTTCCTTTTCATCAAACGTGTTTAATTTGACTGTCGCATCTTTTTTAGTTGATTTTAGTCAATTGTAAAGCACATTTAGATACTGTCATCGATAGTAAGATGGTTATTTTACAAGAAAATTGTGGGTCCCAAACATCACACTAACTTTCTTCAAAAAGAGAGAATTAATGTAATTGATGGGTTTTCGGAAAAATATGCCGAACAAAATACATTTTTAGAATGGAAAAATGATTTTGCATCGACTGAAATGAACGAAGAAAGCATGTCGTATAAATTTTTTTTGACAAGCTCCCAAATCCTGTATTTTGAGAACAAAATGAAAAATCCATTATATTGTATTAGAAATAGGTATGGACTTTGAGACAAGGCCCACAGCACATCAAAAATATTCGTAAGAACAATTTTACAAGGCTTCTCCGAGTAGCGAAAGCCTTCAATGTTGGACTCTTTGTACATAACAAAATTGGTCAACACACCAAAACCTAGCTATTACAAGTTATTGT
>KB303899.1:38667-82172 GCA_000328365.1 Capitella teleta | reverse complement strand
CGGACATAATTGTTAAAACAAAGTGGGAATTAGGAATTAATCAATTCACATTCGAAAATACAGAAGTAAAAAAATCATTAAAAAGACATGCTTTCTCCTTAGAACAATCCGCGGAGGTTGAACCATGATACACTGTCAAAGGAATGCAAGAGTTTTTAGTTTTAGAGCGGAAAAATGACCAAAACCGCTTAGGATTTTGGGTACAGATATCACCCCGGGTATTGATAAATCTTATATGTTTTTCTCTAAGAATAGATCTCACATAATTATTATAATTTTTGTACCGACGCCACAAATATTCCGTATTATTATTTTTTGCTTTTCTGTATAAGGTTTTCTTTTTCTTAACTAAATTTCGCGCTTCTGAGTCGAACCACGCAGGGTCGTGGGATTCCCTCACTCTAAAAACAGGAACAAAAGATGAAACCATATCATTAACCTTATCGGAAAACGATTGCCACACATGATCAACATTCATATTCTTGCGATTCAGAGATACATTGCGAAGATTATCACACACTATATTCATATCAGCACTTTTGCAATTGAAGACCAGTCTCTGTCGACGCTGAGGTAGAGGGGTTTGAAGCAAAATATCGAAGAGAAGAATGCGATGGCGGGAGTCGAAATTGAACTCATCGTCCAGGTGTGTGATATTGCATACCAAAACACTGTCATTAGCGAATACAAGGTCGAGGACCGATCCATTGGCGTTAGATGGGTAAGTGTTCAATTGGTCCAAAGCGTGGGATTGTGTCGTACGAATTTAAAGAATTCGACATCAGTAGAATTTGCTGGAGAAGTATCGGGTGAGTTCCAGTCTATATTCGGCATATCGAAATCTCCAATTTAGCACACATAGCTCAATTCCTTCGATACTTTGATGAGAGTTTCATTCAACATGTTGATGAAGCTGACAATGTCACTGGATGGTGGTCGGTACACTAGAATTAGGCGAGAGGCTGAGCGTCCATTAATCTCACACACAAGCACTTCACAGCTACATTCAAGATCGGGGCGACGTTTAGACGGCAGGCGATTGTCTGTTCCAAAAAGAGTACGACCACCACGAACATTCGGTTGAGTTTCTGCACGGTGCTTCCGATAGCACTTAAGGTGATGAGGAATAATTTCATGGTCCATGACGTCACTGGTCAGCCATGTCTCAGTTATGGAGACAACATGGATATCATGCGATGCCAACATGTTCTGTAATTCAGCTGGTTTATTTATCTCGGCAGTTACTCGTTTGATGCTCCTTGCATTCATATACAAACAGTTGCCCATTACGTTGTTGACCCTCAGCGGTTTCCCGCTGGTGCAACAGCCGCATTTCCCTGGCTTGATGTTGATGGGGGATACGACCAGTCGGTTGCTCGTTCCCATCTACCCGAATCATCCTTCACATATTTCCATATCTTCCCGTTGTCACGAACACTGAAACTTGCAAGCCATCCTTCTTTGCGTCCAGGTTGAGTTTATGTGCATCAGCCTTCAAGCGTTTATAACGCACCTGACCTTCCTTACTCCTTCCTGACCGCATGCAAAGTTTCATCAAGGCATTGTTATCGGCTCCAGTCTTTCTCTTCTCAGCATGCCTTGCAAGGAACGAGCGAGCATCAAAGGAATTGGCAAAGGTAACTTTGAGCAACCTCTCTCGAGTCATTCAGTTTGCGGGCCATCCTCGTATTCCCGATCGGTTTGGATTCAAGGTCGAGTGTTTTGCAGAGATTCAGAATCAACTTCTCGTCTTCGCCATTTTCTTGGGCGTTGGTGATAATCACAACATTCTTGCAGTTTTCGTCATTTATGACTGACTGCATAGATTTGCGCACAACATGCACAAAGGTTCTGTGAACGGGGCCTGGAGCTTCAGCAGAGGCCACTGCGTTAGTTTTCGCGCTTTCGTGCAACTCGCGTACAGCCGCGAGTTCTTCTTTAAGAGATGATACTTCGCCCTTGAGTGACTTAATTTCATCAAGAAACATTTTGGAATTTTCATCAAGTAAGGCTTTGATAGCTTCGAGAGTTACTTTTTTAGCCATGTCTTTATTCTGTCGGCTCTCGTGTTTGTAAACACGGACTCCTCACGCACCCCCCCCCCCCCCACACACACACACAGGTCATGCACCTGTCACCAAGACATGCACAACACAGGTGAGCTAGGTATTGGCATATGCTATCGTCGAGTTCATGCCCCGCTTCCATCGTCAGTATTGAAGAGGACCTCTGATTGTTTTGAACAAGTAACATATGATAGAGGATGCATCCCAACAGACAAATTCGCCCTTTGGCTGACATATCTTTTTACAGTACGCTTGTTGTGGGATTATTCGCAGCTCCATCGAATTCGAGGTGTTTAAAATATCTTCTTCTTTTTTTTCTCTCACATCCGATATCTGAGTGTGGTGATGTGACAATAGTAATTATCCTTTTTTTAACGATTGAGCAGATCTTTCATCAGTTCTCTTAAAAAAGAAATCTCGCACTCACCTCGTTTCAAGGAATTCTGCCTGAGCAGGAAATTCTTATTTTTGTTTGTCTTGAGTATCATTCACAATTAATTGACCAAATATTTCAAAAATGGTCTCTCGTCACTCACAAAAGCCAATAGAGTCGTGTAATCTGGCCCTATATTCAGGTCAGTGGATACGCCATATGGATGAAGATGATTGTGATGTGAAGATTGTGATAATTTGCGACTCAAACGTTGCAAATTATCACAATTATTATTCAGTGCATGTTGTTTAATCGAGAATCGTCGTGAGATGACAAAACCAACGCCTCCTCCTCGCTGTCCTGTCTCATTTGGTCTATGTTGTCCCACGAAGAAGAAGTTATCTGGGCAAATATCCACGATTTCTGACCCATCTTCTTTCTTCAGCCAATTTTCTGTCAAAGCTAGAATGTCAATATTCTTATTCAAAATCAATTCAGAGATCTCAACAGCTTTGTTACACACAAATCTTGCATTGTACAGTGCTAATGTGACGCTCTTACTGCTATCAAAGCAGTTATTTGCTGGGTTGGTCTTGCCCTGTTTCCCGAGGGCTCATCTGTTATCGTCCAGCTCTTATCTCTCCTCCACTTTTCTCCTTCTGCTTTACTGAACTTCCAGATGCTTCCATTTTCTCTTATGCTGTAGCTGACAGCCTCTTTCTTCTCTTTGGTCTCCTCATTCAAACGGCTAATGATGACTTTATTCTTCTTGTACTTCTCTAATTCGCTCTTGGTTTTTCCCAGTCTCACTCTAAATTATATGACGTCATCTCCATTTTCTTTGTGAGCATTAACACTAGCACAAAACTTCCTGGCATCAAATGTTACTTTCAAGGGTCGATCCCGCCCGTCCACTTTCTTCCCTAATCTCACGACTTCACTGGGAGAACCATCAAATTCCACCTTGCTACAGATGTTGCGAAAGACTTCAGTTCCATTTTCAGTTTCCTTGATTCTCGAAACTATGACCTCATTTCTTGCCTTTTCATCTTGCAGTGCGCTTTTTACTGATGAACGTACAACATCAGTGTAGAGTTATGGTTGGGATGTTGGAGCAGCAGCGACTGAGTTTCTGGTATTTTTGCTCTTAATTACCTAAGTGAGCGCATTGATGTTCATTTGCAGATCATCGTTTTGTTTCCTAAGCAGCTAGACCGCATTCCTCGCTGAGCGTTTCGATGGCTGAGCTGCTGGTTGCTTTGTGGGCTGCGAAGTCAGCATGGAGAGATTTCACATCATCAATTGAAGTTCTAATCAACGATGGGAATTTTCTGCTTGTAAAACAATTCCAGATGCTTGCACTCACTTCTTCCTTAATACACGCTTCATGGAACCACACCATGCAGCAAGAGCATCGTCTCATGGTTCCCGTTGATTTCTTCTTCGTAAATTTGCATCCAGAAATGCAGGTAAAACCAGGTGCAGAGACAACTCCAGTCTTAACAAGCGTGGTTTCCGCCATTGTCACAATCAACTAGTCAATCAACCTACAAAAAGTAGGTGATTATCACTAGAAAACTCACCATTTACCGGTCAAGGAATCAAACCTCGGCCTCCTGAACCTGGATACCGAGCTCCATCGTGGCAAAACAGTTCGACGCTCTAAAACCACTAGATAGAGACTAGACCAACTGTGCAAGCATAGATATTGCTTGATTCAGTGACTGTGGGTTAGCCGCCCGATACACATCGCCTTATCCTATAAAGTGTGTGACGGGAGAGCGATTTATCAGGTATAGCATAGGGTCAGACGGTATCCCTTCGGGTATTTTAGTCAAACAGGATCCCTTCAAGTATTTGATAGTATGCGGATACCCTTCCCGTTGTATTCGACATTACACGTACACGAAAGGAAAGGAAAACGTTCCCCATAAATTGCTCTCCCGTCACATACTTCAATTATAGGATGAGGTGATGCGATGCGTATCGGATGTGTTAGCACTTGGTAATGCATGATATATTTCTTCCATGTCGATTACATTTACAATGAAAGGATAAACTTATAATAGGTAGGCAAAGGGAGAGTCCCAATTCCCTTGGACATCATCATCCATCTCTCAATTTGCAGCACTTCGATGTCCTTGGCTAGCTGCAATCACGCAATTCAGCAATCAAGGTGTTCAAAGTGGAAGCTTCATGCGTCACACAAGCGCACACTTGTTTCGTTTCTTATCCTACATATCACACAAATTGAACATGGGAGATTTCTGAAGTTAATCATCAAATATTTTTACAGTGAGTGAGTGATTGAGTGATGGGGTTTTACGGCTTCACCCAACCCATTCGGGTGATACGGGCGCCAGAACAGAAGGCCCGGACCCAGAGTTTCCCCCTACTCTTATCGATAAATCTCAAGGGTTCTTCAAATAATATTACAAACATAAATTTCCATATACTATATGTGGGATGAAAAGGAGAGACATTCTACACAAGCCAAAAGATAGCTATAGCTGAATTATGTGTGTGAGTATGTTAAAAAAAAGGAGAAGTGATAGAATTGGATTTTTGGAGATGAACCTAGACATGGTGGCTCCCTGCTAACGCGAACAGTAAAATCAAACTCTTAATTATGTTCTTCTCAGCTAGTAATTCAGTCAACTTGATCGGAAAATAACATCTCAAATGAATGTCAATCAAAGGAATATTAATAGTTTTGAATATTTGTTTAGAGAAAATCATTCATATTTGGAATGGGGATTTAACCTGTGAAAATAGAAGCACTATAATCAAGAGAAAAATAAACCTAAAGACAAATAGAGGTTCAGTACTCTCTTCCTGATGGTCATGGAAATTCATGGTTATGGAAATATTATATAGACGTATATATAATATTATATATATACATAAACCATAGTTCCAGGCTTCAAATGATTATATTATATATATCAAAAATTTTATTATATTATATTGGTATATCAGTTTACAAGCCTAACCATCAATCAGATTACGTTTAATTAAATATAATATTTCACTGAGGTCCACAATTTCCGTTGTTGATCTGAGAATGAGAAATGGATCTGACTTTCCATTTGTGGAAGGAATCAAGCCCCACAATGAGATAGACCAGGCATTGTAAGATAAGCACGGCTATTTTACCTTTTGCGGTCGACCTTGAAATGACTATCCAGCACGAAGAATACGTCCAAACAGACTGCAATTGGAGATTATCCCACGAAATTAACTTGGGATTCATTTTGGAGCAGCCCGTTTTCTTGGAAATGAACCCTGGTGGCGAGTTATTATAGAAACAAAATTCATTGTGAAGAGACGATTAGAGTGAAAAGGACATGACGTAACCATGCCTATATATATCCTGCAAAACTGTTCTTTCTGCATCCGGGGGAGGATCACAGGAAATTCGACTCCAGATGAAGTGACGCTCGCTATTCTTTATCTATCTTCATATAATAGTCTTCGTTAACTAATTGCGCCTCTTCAAGGAGACACACGGAAAACGTCTTAAATAAGGACTATGTTCCATCGTCAATCACTCAACGGCACCTTTCACAGCACGTGCAGGCAAAAAAAAAAAAAAAAAAAAAAGGATTGCAAGGTTCTTAAAAGGTCTCCCAGTGCTTCTCTTTTTTGCTGCTCGGAAGCAGATTGCCCTTGCTTCTTGAACGGTATTCCACGATGAGTAAATTATGGTTGTGATCGCATTAAAAGTAGGTAATAAGGATTACGTATACGCTAAATGCCAAGGCAATTCAGCCATCCGCACAAATGTTGCACCGTACTCGTACTGCTGCACCATTTTTACGTTATGCATGTAAAACAACCTCACTAATACAAGCATACAATCATCCTGTGTTCCGATTCGTGCATGAACTACCAATATATAGTACTGACCACTTGTAGGGGGTCAGTTTGGTAGCTCAATCGGAACTACAAACTTGATTTCTTTTATACAGGACTATTCGTTTAATAGGAGTGTTGCATTGGTTAGTACAGGGTGATTCTGAAGTAATTCAACTTACAAATAATGGGGATTTCTTAATTTTCTTAAAATTAAAAGAATTTTTGGTTCTCTAAAACAGTGCTATACATCCTAATAAGTATCACTTATAGTTGCAGAGACTTCTTATACATGTATTGATAAAAAAAGAGTCTTATCTTAATTTTCTTCGTTAAATAATGATATAATGAAGACACGACGACACGTACTGTCACTGCGTCGCAAACAGGCTTTACTTCTCACTCACTCTTCGTAATCACGCGAAACTCATTTGATGAGCGATAGACCCCGGAGCAGATTGTAATTAGCCAGAATCGGCTGGCTGCAATAAAAATGACCGGCTAGTTGTCTAAAGAAGACCTCTGGTTGATTTGAACCACTAACGGATGATAGAAAATGCATCCCAATAGACAAATACGCATTTTGATCGACATTTTTTTAGACAATACGCTTGCTGTGGGTTAATTCCTAGATACATCAAATTTGAGAGGTTTAAAATCTCGCGTTCTTCTCGCGTTCGATTTCATACCGTCGTGACGGCATAAAAGTATTTCTATTACAATAGAAGCCGTCGAGTGAGCAGATCTTTCAGCATTTCTCATAAAAGAAATCTCGCACTCATCTCGTTTCAAGCTATTCTGCCTGAGCAGGAAATTCGTATTTTAATTAATTTTGCCTTGAATGTTATTTACAGTTGGCCAAATTTTTCGAAAATGGTTTCTCGTCACCCAATAAAGCCAACAGAAACCGATCTAAAAAGGTTCCAAAATGAACAGAGGTCCTCTTTAAGCCGCTCCACCAATGAGAGATGTCAGCTCAATATAATTAAGATGGGCGCATAGCAACGGCTTGAAGTGGCTTGACAATGGTTGCTATGTCATCATATACGTATAATGATGCCATTAGTTCACACAAACATGCACATGAGTTGTTGCATCAGGATCTTGAATGAAAACTTCGCGGTTTTTTCTGTCTCGGTTTGCAATTGTTACATGTATATAGCTTAATTGCCGGAAAATTAAAAAAATTGACTAATTTTTAAGACCAACAAAAGCAATACATGTAGACAAACAGTGTAATGAACCAGATGTTATGAGAGGCCAATACAAATTCTGGCCTCTCACTTCTGAAATGAGGGTTCGGCAGTGTTATAAGTTATAATAGTTAAATAACAATCAACCAAAAGATGACTGGCCTAATGTCAGGCACATGCCAGTAATATACATGTAGCTAGTAACAGGTAAGTACTAGTACTCGTGAAGGAATATTTTACATTAATCCTATAACATACTAATATACTGAGCATCCTATATGTCAGTCCGATATATTTTAAGACAACCTTCGTATATGTATGGGCGTGCATACGGTATGGCATGAATCCTTAAATTAATTTTAATGAAAACCCTCTCCCTCTCCATCCCACATTTAAAAAATCATAAATTCACAATGCCAACCCACATGATATGATAATAACAACGCCAACATCGATTTGCGTTGCATTTTCTTGGCTGCTGGCCACTCAAACTGACCAATCAGCGATCGACCTGACTGTCATGCTCTGCTGGTTCATTTTACATGTCCCTGATTTTTATCACCAAACTGCGTTACAGATTTGTTCACAAGGGCGCTTTTCAGTGATGCATTGCATAGGATCAGGTGGAAATTGACTGTTTTGCCTAAAAACCGATTAACTCAGGGTGAACTTTTGTTTTTCATGTTAGCCTATTCATGTGTTTGTGATCTCAGACAATAGCCTTCCAAAGTATTCATGATAATTTGACCAATAATTATGATTAATCCCCAAAATGACCACGGGTACATTCTTTTGGCTTTCAGTTAATTTATATGCTTGTATCCACGAGTTTATTAATGAGTCGATCGCATATAGTGACTCTGTTCAACGAGTTCCTTCATGAATATTTGTCTTTTGGTTGAGTTGAGTTATGTTGCTTATCAATTCTGAGTCACGTCTGTTTCATTCACAGAGCCGTACCTAATGACTGTTAATTAATTGATGAGTACTGAAGAACTGTTAGTCCAGTGAATGCTGATAAAACCACATCCTCTGAAAGTGAAGTGTGAGACTAAATTCGGGGTCCTTCCATCTAGGGTGTTGAACTGCTTACGACAGAGAGATTCGGGACCCATCCGCAACAATTCATCATCCCAGAATGCAACGCGCCGCTTATTCAAGAATGTAATCAATGATTGCTTCACAAAAACGTGAACAACGAGCAAAGAAATAAATTATTTTTATTTACAAAGCATTTAGCTAAATTTAATTAGCCTGCTTAAAAGTACCCATATGGCGAATGATTAGATATAGCCAAGAACTTTTGGTGAGCTGCATTACACATGACATACGAAACAAATAACAGCCCAAAACTAAGACGAACATGCATAGACCGAAAAAGAAACATAGATTGCGATACGTCATACTAGAATGGATTCTGAATACGCTCTGTCGTTACTCGCTGTAGGGCCGGCTGAGTCAGAATCTGACGAGGCAAGGTCTGCTGGGATAGCATCTGCTGAGGCTGGACCTTTTTCAACGAACACGGCGTTGTGATGATCTCGCCCGAACGCCGGGTGTCCAGCTCGTCCGACTCGAAGTAGGTGCGAGCCTTTGAGCTTCCACAACACGACCGTTTAAAAAGACAGGTAAGCGAGGAAAGCGCCCAGAAGACATTTGCCAAGGCCACGCAATCCCCGATGACGAACATGATGACACTGGCAGACATCAGCTGAACAGAGAAGTTCGTGTTGGTCATGGTATCTGCAGAATAGAATAAAAGGTCAATGTCATAAGTGTTTAACCATGAGATGAAACTTACAATTCTCATCAATTGTGACGATGTTATCGTACATGCCGTACGTCATCAATGCAATGGCGATGATGGACACGATGGCATTGATGATCTGCAGTATGATAGCTGCGATGGCCTGGAAAGCAGTCATGAAACGCATGATTCCATTTAGAATTCAATGTCAGCGCTTACCCATACTCGGGCTCCCTTGTGGGTTCGTTTGTAGGCAACAGCAGAAACAAAACCACAGATGATCGCCTTGAAAATAAAAATCAACCAGAATTATAGACAGAGCAAATTTGCACACTTTTAAGAATTCCACCTTGCTTATTATGTTATGATAATTATGAGTATTGCAATGTATTCCTCACCGGAATTCCGGCCCAAACAAGAGGCATGTAGTCTTGGTAATTAATGACGTTACTTCCGAAGACAGCGTCACTGATGATGAACCCGAAAAAGACCATCACCTGACCAAGCGAAATCTGCCCGTATGGATTCCACAACATTGGCTCACAGAAAGGCTCAACCTGCAACAACGAAATTGTGTTCATTAAAATACATAAAATATATTTCCAACCCCACCTGTCGGATGTAAATGAAGTTATTGTTGTAGAAATTGTCGAACACGATGATGACCGAAGTCAAGACGAGGAAGCTGACCAAACAGAAGGCCACGGTGATACCGTCCATTGCGTAACAGATCCAAATGTGTCCCTCCCAGCTGCTGATGTTTACTCGGACCCTAGAAAGAATAAAAATATATAGATTTTGACTAAGAGTAAAACTGGATGTCTCACTGTTCCGAGTTTATCTTGATTCGAGTAATCGTAATATCAATGAAATCGTCGTCCCCGTACTGCGTGATGTCGATTGTTTCATGAACAAAAGTGAGGAGAACTTGACCAAGACATAAAAAGACGAGAGCCATTGTGATGATACCGACGATCATGTAAATAACCGTCTGAAATTGAGAAACATTGTCACAATGATAAACACGGAGGTTCCCCAACACACCATAGCTCTCCATCCTTTGGTGCGCATTGTGCCGTTATGGATGAGGCCGATGATGCCCAAGATGACCAGCTGTGAAGGAATTACGTAATTGGATGGTCAGCTGGGGTCAATAAACTAACCAGGAGACCAGAGTAGAACCGTGAATACCAATGGTGATCCAAACAGAAAAGCAGATTTACGACTCCAAGAATCAACAAGAGAATGCCAAGGATGACGAACAGCCACCAGAAGCGAGGCTTCTCTTTGTAAACCAGTCTATCCTCCACCATGACGCCATCCGTGTGTCTCTTCTCGACGATCATCTCCTCACCACCAATGCGTTGTTCCTCTGTCGATCTAGCCTCCGACCGCCAGTCGTATCTTTGGTCGTATGCCGTTACCGGATCCTCGCGTCCTCGGCCAAAAAAGCGTCTCCAGTTTCCTGATAACGTGTCTTTCGGTTCGACGTTCTCTGTGAGCGTCCTGTTGATCTGAGGTCGTGATGCTGGTTGCCAAAGAACTCGCCCTTGGTCATCGTAACCCGTGGCTGGATTACCGCCTTTGAAACGGTCCATTCCAAATCTGCAATGGACAATGGTCACTGATTGGGCTGTGTCTCTATCGATTGATCTTTAAAATAATCAAGGGTGGTTTTTAGGGGTTTGAAGGTGGACGGTTGTCTCAACAAGACGTATAATTCAAGTTAAGGAATTTATAGCATCCATTGTCATCAAAGAGTGCTTCGCATAAACAATAGTAGTAAACTACAGATACACACCCATTAGGTAACAATAGTATCAGTATAAAAAGTATATGCTTCTCAAATTGTGGTTCATGCATTTCTAATTCGAGATAAAATAAGATTCGTACCTAAATCTCAATTGTTACCGGGAAGAAAAAAAAAAAGATAGAAAGAAGTAAATCTATACTTAAAGCACACACACAAACAAAAGTCATAACAAGTATTTTGTGTCTTCATATTTTGCGTTAAGTTCCACAAATCTGCGCAGAAGGTAAGAAGGGATGGTTTGATTGACAATTAGTTCACTCACCGAAACGACATGATTTTCAATTTAATGCAGAATGTGTTAAATTTTGCTCGTGGAATATTCCTTCTGGTTGAAAGTTTTGGTTCGTTATGCGCTTCTTCTACTTGATGATTACGAATGTCACTCGACGGAAACAAAATTCACAATAATTCTTCCTCGCGAATGTACTGACGTCACAAAAAGGCCAGACAAAATTAAATTTTAGTTTCGTAAAGTCGGCAGTATCCTATATTGCCGGACTCTAATGTTCCGGACGATATAAATAAACCCAAAATAAGGAAGTATAAAAACGCAAAAGAATTTGTTTTGGAATTCTAGTTTGCGAAGTATTGATAATCCGTGTATTTCGATCGCGTGAAACACCGATTTAGTATGTTTGGCCTCAAATTATAAAGTTCCTCTGTGAGTATTGGAGCATGACAGCTATGCTGGCTCACGCTTCTATAACTTTCGGCACACCCTATTTGCGTGCAACCCATAAGTCGTGAACTCAAGAAACTCTAAATTCTCTCGACTTCAATTCATAATTCTTTCCATAACATAGCATTTCCTAACCAAGTCAATCTAAGTTGGTGACATTTATAACGTGATTGTACATCTCATAGGCTGCGCCATTGATCACGAAATCAACGGACGTGGTTCGGGTTTGGAGCCAAAGCCAGTCACGCGAAGCGAACAGAGAAAAACTTCCACCGTTTGAAAGGAAGTTTAGTTGCGTTCGGTGCAGAAGTAGCGACGTAATGCCGTGAATGGAATCGCGGTGTGATCATTCGAGTGTGTCCTTGGGGGGTATATAAGCTCGAGTGCTGTTTATAGACGGGCAGACGGGGTCGTAGGAGAACAAGGCAACATGGCCCCGCGTTTCACTTGGCGAAATCATTCATTCAGTTAAACACTTATAATGCGCCTATAGTTCAATTAAGAGGTCTGTTTGCTCAATTCACCGTGGACTTAATGATGATAAATTTAATCCCTGTCGATGCAAGCTTTTTGTTTGTGGTTGTTTTAATTATACATTCCAGTTGTTAATTTCGTGGGTTGCACCTTTGTTGTTTATTATACATCCATTCCTCCAACTCCATTTTCTTATTTTCAGAGATTGTGCCATAAAGTTCATTTATGTGCACATGCTAAACACTTCCATAAATTCATACATGTACTGTGCTATTTGCTACAATGTTTGACTCGACGCATATTTACAAATGTAAACACAATGGTATCCATAACGCTCCGAGTTCATAACGATCTGATAGTATGCAATATTATAACACCCCCCACCCCCCACACCCATCCACCCCGACCATGCAGACCTGTTTTGGTTATGCTGTGGCTGTATTGAGGCTCGACTGTACACATAATAAACACGCCAGCAATCTTGTGCGTGCAGACGGCTCCTATCTTGTATCCCATTCTTTGACACTGCATTCTCATATGAATAATATGAACATGAAATGTCATTGAAACCTTCACGTGGATTTGATTTTGATAGATATCATGTTGAGGATCTATTGTATTATGGTATTATCTAAATGTGTACCATTAAATAATAATGCAAATAGTGAAAACATGTTTTATGTATCACAAGGAAATCATTTTTACACTAAACGCCATTTGGACGTCATTATTTCTCAGATATCTTTTATGCCTATTCGCGTTAATATTGTCTTTTGTTTCATCTCTAGTATATTCTATTACAATATAATAATATGAAATTAATTACCAGCATTATTATCATTATTAAGTTTTCAGCTAAATTGGTTAATAAAAGTTCCTTCTAAACAGGTCCTTCTAATGAGATTGCCGTTATATACGTTCATGGACTACACTGAATATAATTAATTTCCCTATAACGTTCTAGCTCAAGGCTAGATTTGCAATAGCGCAGAATGTGGTCATGCACAAGAAATTCGCGTTAAATAAAAGAGGGTTACGCGGTGCTCAATGAGTCAGCATCTGTGTTTTAGCGTGGGTGTCTTCTGCCCCGTGTGGTAAACAACCACCATTTCATTTTACATCCATCGAAGACGCTTCATAACGCACCTTCTGCTTTCAACGAAAGGAATAGGGCACGTTATGCATTTGCAGTTTAGCCATGGTTGTGGACAAACATAACGCACTATCAATTATCATAACGTACTCATTAGGAATACTAAGGCGATGTTCTTGGCGATTCGGTAGTCGTCCCTTTCTGGCATTTGTCTTAATTTTGTCAACCATTTTGCTCCAGTCATCAATTGGAGCCTCACGAGGAGTGCTTGCTGCGTAGATTACGGTCAGACTCAGACCATAAACTGTAACCTATGCCCCAATAATATGCTACTGCTGAAAATGAAGTAGCAAAACAAAGTCAAGGGTCGATAAGATGTCTCTTCTGAGTGCCAAATTAATCCATGTCTTGAATTATTTCATAAAAGGATGTCACTCTTTTGAGCCTCTTCTGGATGTCTGTCTCTCTGTTCTCATACAGAAAGACGAACAAGATTCTCGTTTGATATAACGTCAATTGGCACTCAATTGGAAACCGGGTGATGAAAGCACTTGTATGAAGCACTCCGATAATTATAAGAGGGATAAAAAATTAAAACTTTTCAGTGATGTATTTCGTAAGAGGGACATTGAATGAATCCGTTTTAGCGACGAAAAAGTGACAATAACTTATTATCTTTTTTACTGGTGTAAGAAGGGCAAAAACTAAAACTCTCTTACAGATGTAAAGATCGAGTGACGCAAACCTAATCTTTTAAGAAACCCTTCCAATTTTATTATTGTACTGAATGGCCGATGTTTAAATCCGAAGCATGTGGAACATATTACACGGATGTGTTTCCTGTTAACTCTGATTAGGAAGGTCAACGACCTACGAGTCAAAGTAAGTAAAATAACTGCATAAATGATATTTCATGCCTCATTAATTTCGATACCTGATTATAATTAACGCACTTGCACAATTAACTCTTAAATGAAGCAATATAACCGAACACATTTCACATTCAAAGGGTAGGCAGAAATGGAAGACACACAGACCCAAGAACACCCGATATAAGTAGTGAATTACTTCCCCGGAAATCGTTTGGTGTTTCCCTATAATGCCACTTTTAAGACATCAGAAGGAAATGACGGTCGGATATGACTTACAGGAGATTAAATGGAGAAGAACTGGTTTGACCTCTTCATCAAGAACCCTTAAGCAGTTTACTGCTACAGGTAAGTGTTAAGCCGAGAGTGCTGGCTGTTTATCATGAGTGATGGAGCTGTCAACTCTCTGGCTATTCAGTGCAGCCTCCACGAAGACCGAAATGAAATGAAATGAAATGAAATGAAATGAAATGAAATGAAACTAAATTTAATTTAATTTAATTAAATTAAATTAAATTAAATTAAATTAAATTAAATTAAATTAAATTTATATCACATTTGTCCGGAGGAAGAGTATCTGCTGTCTAATATACGTAAAGGTGTGCTGAACAAACAGGAAATTGAAACATATATTTGAAACACGAGATGACAGACTAATGAAGAACTGCAATCGATTGGCGCTTGGTGTAGCAGTGTTATAGGATACAGTGTGTTGGCCTTGAGTTGGTAAACATTGCTGATATCTAAATAGCACATGTGGCTTCATCACTATAGAGACAACTTTGACCTATTTCTGCGGCACCACTCAGCTATTAACTGCTTGCTCAGTCCGCCGAGGTGAAATGAACGAATAATGACGTCATATCACCCCCAAGACCAAGGACAAACACAGACATACCCTCATGATTCTATTATAATCAGGGGATGAATAATCGGGAGCCGGGCACACCCATCCCCCTCCTCGTATTCATTTGTATGCTGCCCTACATATGCGAGGAGCAACACGCAGCTGGACCGACGTGAACTCGGTGCGAGGTGAGTTCACCCAATCGGGGCAACGGCGGCGAATTACGGAGGCTCAGCGCTGCTCTCACCTCGGAGGCTGCGACCTCCGCTCTGGCTTCATAAGAGCGGCAGCGCACGCTGAGACCTCAACACATACGAGTGGAGCATCGTACTGGAGACATCATGGGACAAAGTTCAAGCAGTCGGACTAAACATTACAAGAACCGCTTAGTGAAGGCAGTTCGCAAAGGAGACGCTAAGCAACTACAGCGGCTCCTGGCGAAGGGTCAAGTCAGCGTCAACCAGGTGTTTGACCCTCGAGGTTGTCCCTTGTTATGCTTAGCAGTGCGCAAGAACGACCTTGCCCTGGTTGAGGCCATCCTGGATGAAGGTATCCCAGAAAGAGATTCCAATGGTCATCACAAAGGCTGGAGGTTCCATGTTGCTGACCAATCGCAGGACGCTGTGCTGACCAAGGTGTACTTCAGCTTGGATATGCCAAGCAACGATACCGACCTGGACGATGATGACGAGGATGACGATGAAGACTGCCATAAATGCAAACGAAGGAAGCATGACGTCGTCGTCGATGGGGTCGATGTGGATGTGACCGACCGCAAAGGACTGAGTGCCGTGCATATCACTGCCATCAACGGAGCTACAGAGATCGCCCGTGCGTTGATCGACAGGCAAGCTGACGTGAACAAAGCCGACTCACTCAAGGCCAGTCCACTCCACGCCGCGGCTGCCTATGGTCACGTCGAGATGTGTGAACTACTCCTGGACAATGGAGCTGTGGTCAACACCAGTGAGAAGAGCGGGCTGACCCCCCTGCACCTGGCAGTGATGACCGGTGGTACGGACGTCGCTCGGACGCTGCTTCATCACTCTGCCTGGGCGGACGTTCCTGACATGGAAGGCCGCAGCCCCATTCATTTCGCCTCTGTTCTGTCGACATTCCGTGGCTTGGACGACATCGTCCGTACGAACCGCTCTCTCCTCCTCAACCTCCTCCTTCTCCGATACGGTGGAGCCCTGAGTTACCAAGACGACAGTAAATGCTCCCCGATGTCATACGCTCTCATTAAAGGTCACTGGCGTTTGGTCAGGATGTACATCGACTGTGGAGTTCGTCTTGAGAAGGACGATCGTCGGCGCTTGGAGGAGAAGCACGCTGAAGCACTCAATGTGTATGATGGCGAATTAGAAGAACCGGACACCAAAGTTCCGTCTCTGTTGCGTTGCTGTCGACAATCTGTGATGTCACGCATCGCTGATATGCCCCAAAACAACAACGACTCAAAACTGTACATCGCCGTGAACCAACTAGAAATCCCTTGCCTGTTGCAGGATTTCCTCAAGTACAAATGTTGACTCTCCCCGTGACTCGAACCCTGGTGCTGTTCTATACGTGAACTTCGGCGTTCTTTAGATGCCTTAATTAATCTCACCATTTCGACGTATGATATTTAGCCATATTTGTTGTTTCATTTCTATGTTCTATGTATCCTACCACGTGGTCCACAACAACGGTATTTCGCTGCCATGTTTTTATATATGACACAACTTTACTGATGTCGTCTAGTCGTAATTGCTAAGTTGTTTTATATATATATATATATTTTTTTTTTTTTTTTTTTTTTTGCTTTTATTTACAAAAAAAGCCTTTCGTGTCTGCCATATATACTATATTGGAAAGAAGCTCAGGTCATTCATATAATCCTGCATCAATTGTTACGTTTGATCATATGTATCAATTCCACTTTAGTATGAATTTTGTTTTGTACAAAATATATGAATAATTTAAAAGTATATACACGGAAATCTTGTTCTTTATCCATATACAGACAGAATAGTTATTTGAAATTATAAGCATGGCTGCATGGGAATTCGTGGCTGCTTGCACGTACTCATCCAGGATCCAATTTCTCTTGGTTCTTCGGTTAATACCCTTGAGAAGAAGGTCGTCGACTCGTCGAATTCCCTGGATGAGCATTGGTCAGTAAAATGACGTAACAGTAAATGAAACGACACCCGTACGCGTGACTATCATTGCAGGTACGGTATATTACTTATACCTGCTATTCAGTTTTGCCATAACGGTACATTATATAATAAAAAGCTGGCGATTACATAAGACATTTACGGTGCTGTACGTGGGCCGAAGGAACCGCATGTGAAGTAATCATTGTTTGATGGTTAGACGATAATAATCCATTCTATTAATTTCTGGTATTATAAAGGGAATAAAATGCTAAAGTCCTTGTATTGGGACACATTCATGCATACTGCATTACTTATAATGGCATGTCATATGCTTTTCTTTTGACCCAACACGCCACACCAAGAGGATGAATAAATAAGCACACTTATTTGGCCTTATGTAATCCACGATTAATGACCATGGTTGATTGTCATTGGTTGTTTATTCACAGGAGAGAGGTCAGTGATTTATTTTATGAACAGTCTACTTCCCATCATATCATAACGCGACCTCGAATTCTCAGTGCAAGATCAATAAATATCATATTTGATGGGAATTGGTTGTCCCCGTGATAATTATGGCGTCACCTCGCTCTCGGGCCATCTCTTTATCCCAAAACTCACTCGCAGCTCACTTCATCAATCTGCGAACTCATTCGAACCCGAAATCGACCCGAGCTGCACCGATCCGCCATATTTGTTATGACGTCACGTTCAATAGACGCCTGAGCAGACCGGGAGACTGGGGATTCAGCTAATTGAACACATTGGCGTATTCGGCTTCTCACTCATTGCCGAGACACAGATATTCCGGTCAGTTAAGGTCATTGATCGGCTCGTAGATCTCACGTGACCTGAATATTCTATTGATGAAGTGGCGCTTGCTGTGTTGATGGCGAAACCCTCGGGGAAGCAGTCCAAATTAAAGGCCCTTCCTATCGTGTTGTGGTGGTCTACGCTCGACCTAAAATATGTCCTTTCATTGTTTCCCTGCGGGCATTGAGCGGGTCATGAATCGCGGGACAAGCAAGCATCTGATATATTGAGGTGCGTGCGATTGCATATAATTGCAACACTGATAGTGAAGCGTTTAGCGAAAGCAGTGTATGAATATAAATGAATATAAGATCGAAGGACACATATTGAAACAGTATATAATTATTTGAAAATTAAAATTGCGGCTCTAATGATAGGTAGTATGACGTATATATTGTGAAAATAGTGATATATATATATATATAAGGTAGAGCAAGGGATCTTATCAAACAGATGGATCATGGCTAAGTGTAGCACAGATAAATCGGAACCACTGGGTCTCGCTGTAGTATGTCAGCTAGGCGAGGTGATAATTGTATGTGGTGAACATGTCATGGTTATATAATACTAAAGTAACAAGAACGATTGTGAAAATATAAAATATACATGAAAAAAAAAAAAAAAAAAAAAAAAAAAAAAGGCTAGAGCTTGATGAGGATGAAGTCGATGTCGATGCCATGATATGTTCTTAAACCAAGTGAATATGAAATGTCAACGGTTCTGTCACTCTGAAATCTAACGACAAGGATCCTAACAAAGGAATCATGGAACACGCAAACAACAGCACACATCAATCATGCAGTGATGTACGGCCATATATTTTTACCCCAAAGAGCGAGAGCTTAAAAATTTACAATGTATAGAGACGCAACCAACATGAGTATGTTGTGACAATCAATCAAATCAATATCACGTATAATTGCAGAGTTATTCGACTTTTGTCATGACATGATCAAAAACGTAATTAATACACAAAAAATGGTGATAATGTTTGAAAAAGTAGAATAACTCTGAAATTATCTGCAATATTGTAAATATTTAAATCAGGAAATAATGTGATGTAAATTTAGTAAGTTTCAATAGATTTATTATTTATAAATTTATCGACAGCGCACGGTTTACTCTACTGAGCTACTCTACTGAAAAAAAAAAATGTCAAAATCAAAAAATCTATTCAAAAAATCAAAAAATCAATAATTTATGCAATTAATTGCATTAGTTACCATCAAGACCTAGAAATTGAAGATAATTAAAACTCCGGATTCAGTCAGATGTATATGCTAGGAGTATACTCTATAAATGTCAATGCAACAATTTGAGCTTCCGAACATGTACTTTGAAGCAACGACGATAATGCATAACAACTGAGATATATTGAGATAACTATACCATAAACAAATTATGTAATAACATGAATCGATTCCCGATTCGTAAAACAGTAAAACGTCACCAATTGAAGTAAATTTTGGTTTGAAGAGTAAATATATCCTCATTTTTGATACTAATAGTCATAACGTGTTATGAAATGATTTGCAGGTCTGTGTTTGGTATACAAATTTATTTATTTATTTATTTATTTATTTATTTATTTATTTATTTATTTATTTATTTATTTATTTATTTATTTATTTATTTATTTATTTATTTATTTATTTATTTATTTATTTATTTATTTATTTATTTGTTCAACCGATTGGCTAAAAAGAGATAGACATACCACGACCAATGACGTGTCAATGATTCTCCAAGTGGCTCATACTTCGACGTGGAAAAAAACAAAACTACACGTCCTTATGTAATCTCGAGTTAAACCAAAATGGTCTCAAGGCGACTCTTTAGGCTCAAGAAGCGCTCTTTCAGATTGGGTTTACATTGATCTCAAGACTAGCATGAAATGCGTGTGTACACACATGATTATATTCCTCTGGGCGTATACTTTCATTAATTGCAGCTTTTAATCTTAATTGCTCTTTGAGTACTATTATAACGATATGTACACATGGTTCAATCAATGCTTCCTTCATTGTGAGATGTCCTGAAATCTTATGCAGTGTATCGAAACTCCAAAGGATAAAATATTTAAATAGCAATGAATAATTTCACTGTCAACAGACCGAGTAATGAGTTCAATGTACCACACTTTTGCATGGCTTACTGCCTCTCAAGAATTTTGATACGCGAACACAGTTATACTAGCCATAAGAAATAACAGAAGAATTCGCAAATACAGAGAACTAGAATACGTGATTAAAAGTTCTTCCCATATTGTCTCAACCAGAAGGCTGGCGTTAATGGTGGACTGCCAGAAAGGGTGAATTAGCAAATGGGCTTCAGTGTAGTTATTATTGAAGGAAATATATTCCCGCAAATATCATGCGTTTCAGAATAAGGTTCCGGTGAGATCCGGTGTCTGTCCCCTGGCTAACTGGACTCTTTACTGGGTTTTCTCTCAGGATGTAACAATGTAAGGATCTGGGTTGAGGTCTTTTATATGAGTGGCGAGGAGACAGACTGGCCAAAAATGGCGAACACTCAAAAATTAAACTAATCAACAGGCTTGTTATCGAAGTCAATGACCAGGACTAATATTCATTAGTTTAGTACTGGGGCGTTAATTAGTATTTGTAAATGACAATGGGCCCAAAGCCGCCGTATGGCCTGACCTGAAGCAGCTCAGACGGGGTCATGAATGCTGGAATTGAAGTTAAGAATTGCATAAAATCATACCGCCAGAGCGAGAACTGCCTCAGGCTATATGATGTAAATGGGAACTGTTAGTAAAAAGGCTGCTTATTACTGACACTATAAACCGCAAATGAAAAAATCTCAGTTAAAATACCAAATTATAAAATTAATAATATATTTCATTCATTCTGATTTTTCGGCGGTTTGTTCTTCTTCGACTTGAACGACACTCAGCTTGTGGTCTTCGTCCGCATAGCCATCGGACCACTCTTGCTTCTCACTTGGTCCGAAGATTGCGAAAGGAATCGGTCCAGCCATGACGAGGTCAGTTGCCGTGCAGAATACTTGGTTCCACATACTTCGACTTGAATAAAAAAGAAAAAAAAAAAAAAAAAAAGAAAAAAAAAAATAAAAAAAAAATGATCGTATACGAACAGTTGCCATATAGATACCTGCGTATTTGGGCAACAATTCCCCCAGAAGAACCAAACCCATGCAAATTGTTCACTGTTAGAATCAGAGCGATCGCGGCATATTGTGATTGCAACTCACATAACTGAGACCGAGGAACGCTGCCGCCAGAGTGCTATCACCTAAGAGAGCGCCAGTGTTATGCAATACTATGCTAAGTATAGATTCCTACCAATTAAGGTGAATTATTCCCTCCTTTGTAGGCGACAACAAACGACGACAAATTATAAAATCCGCCAATGGACTGGCTAGCATTTGTACAATGAAACCACCAATGTATGGAGAAGCACAAATCACAACCTCCTGTTCAAAAATGAATTACAAATTCTACAACTTAATTCTCAATGTCTAATTCGGAGATTTTGTAATGCAATACAGTGGACAGGTAGACTGAGACATCACTAAAAAGGACGTAAAATCCTAATTGAATTTGAAGACTTGAATACAAACCACTTGTGAAGTAAATATCGCCTTCCAATGGGACGGGGCCTGTCGGCATGACGACATATTACATTATCCCTTTCCATGATGAATCAGTTAATGACTGACTTTAATGTCCGCATTGGTTGCTGAATTAATTGACCTGATAATGTGATTTCGTTCCTTCTGGGAAATATACGAATGGTTTGACTCTAACTACTCAGTACCACCCAGAATACAAACCAAACGCAGCTCATTCCATCTGTCAAGAAAGAGAAGCATGTTACCTGGAGTGTTATCGCGTGTCATACCTGTAATATACAGAGGTGAAGGCCATCCGCCCAAGAAATTGCTCTCAGCGAGATGTCCTGACACAATATAACAGAAGAAACATGCCACGCTACTTCCTGGTGAGTTTAAACAGTTATTTATCAATGCATAACACTCGAACAATATACGCCGCGAGATTATATTAAAACGATCGCTCCGTTTTAACTAGGAACCCACTTACTCATTATTGTGTGGTCTGCAGTAAAAATAAATCTGAGGATGAAGTGCGGACAACAATCAGCAGCTCTGCAACCAAACACTCATCGCTGAATCCAATACCCACTTGGTTACTCAAGCAGTGTATTGAGCCGCTTGTATCATTGATCACCTTAATCATCAACCAATCACTGTCAAAATCACTGATGTGCCAAAAACATTCAAAATAACTCATATATCACCACTTTTGAAAAAGCTATCATTGGACACTGCAGTTTTGTCAAATTTTAGACCTGTATCTAATCTACCTTTTCTTTCGAAGGTCCTGGAGAAAGTTGTGAGTCGGAGACTTAACGACTACATCAATGAACATGGCCTCCAAGAAGTGTACCAGTCAGCATACAGGAAAAGCCATAGTACAGAGACTGCTCCCATCCGAGTGCATAGCGACATCCTCTTGGCTCTGAGCGAGAGGAAAGCCTGTCTAGGACCTCTCGGCAGCCTTTGATACAGTCGACCATAATGCCCTAATCAACACCTTAGTTGGTTTCGGACTGAAAGACACTGCTCTCGCCTGGTTCTGATCATATCTCAACGATCGCTACCAGTGTGTACAAATTGGCAACCACTGCTCAGCACCAAAAGTCCTGAAATCGGGAATGCCTCAGAGATCTGTACTTGGACCTGTGTTGTTCTCCCTTTATACAGCGTCGCTTGGAACACTCATTCAGTCTCACTCCCTAGAATATCACTTTTACGCCGACGACACGTCCCTTTACATCACCTTTGAGACGTCAGAGCGTGCAAATGCCATAACTCGAATGCAATGTTGTGCAGAGGATGTACGCCAATGGATGTGTAAGAAAAAAACTGAAAAGGAACAAAGACAAAACAGAGCTTCTCCTCGTTGCCTCAAAGAGTGTTGCGCGTACAGAGCATATGATATATGTATATTCGCATTATAAAAACAAAATTTATTATTATTATTATTATTATTTATTATAAGTGGGACCCTACATGTTAATTTAGACGTCAAATTTTGGGGTTATGAAAGAGTTGGCAGAACAACTCACTTAAATAAGACAAAGCACCACTCTACCTATAACGAACAGAGTCAAATTCAGCCTCACTATCATGGGAGTTAAGAGCGTAAGGACTCCGGATATCAGGACGACCAACCTGAACACAGATCTCCCTCCGACTCTCTCCGCAAGATATCCACCAGGAAATTAACAGTGTGACCACGTACCCGTAGAACATGGCGCCCATGAGGAGGCTTGGGGTTGAGGGATCCCAATGGAATTCACCTGTCTGGTAGTCATAATCAAGAGTGCAGGGTAATCATGCATGCATTGGGCTTATTATAACTCACTGGAGACTGAGAGAAGGAGTTCATGGGTCGTTCGGGCAATGCGTATTCTAGTTCAATGGAGTTATTGGTGACAGCACTCACAGCAGGGTTTGTTGTTGTGTTTGTCATGGCAACGACGGCGATGTTAAAAACGACACGTTGACCGAAGGCGGATAAGAAACCGAAGAAGGCTAAGAGGGACATCACGTGTCTCCACCCGAACCATGGCGCACATGGAGGCAGCAGTATGACCAGGTAACGCGATGAGAAGGTGTAGCAGGGGTGTCTCATGTTATAGTGCACCGTAAAACTTAGCCAACTATATGCATGTAATCATGTAATCATGTAATCATGCAGCTGATTGAGAACAGAGTGGCATCGAATAGCTCAGTCGGTTTGGCCGGCTGACTGCAATCCTATGCCGACCGTGAGGGTCGAGGTCCCGGGTTCGAGACCCGATCAGGCCACGGGCGTTATGATTGTGAAGTATAATTGTAATTCGTTATAATTGTAATTCCTCGGTGACTCTTCAGTGCTGCCCAACTGCGTAACAAGGCCGGGCGCTGTGTACTACTGTATATGGTGGTATGCAGGATAAAGAACCTCTGTTATCGATAAGACTCATAAGAGTAGGGGGAAACCCCGATCCCGGGTCTTCTGTCCTGGCGCCCGTATCATCCGATTAGTTTGGGTGGAGTCGTAAAACCTCATCATTTCACGTCTAATTGTGCAAAGAGAAAACATGAGAACAGCGCATTTATAAATATAGGCGATGTTATAAATCATAACGGACCAAATGTGTGTCTTGTGTGCGGATACATTGTGTAATCATAGCGCTCTAATCTTCCGCCACTCTCACGCGCGGCGTTAAATTATCAACTTTGAGTCTTGCTGAACATTTTGAACTAGCATCACCATGGACACGCGATGGTATAATAATAGGTCTAACAGAGCAGTTCCATACAAGAAATATTTATTCGTTCTATCTATGCCAGACTGATCTGAATACGCGAGCATTTATATTACTCCAGAAACACAAGATCGTTCGTTCCGCTAAAAGAAGCCTTGGTGTAACAAAAACGTGAGAAAGCGTCGTCGCCATAGCAATCGCAATTCCGTTGAAAGTGCTCGATCGATTTCAAAATCACGAAATGCGATTTTCTTCTTTTGAGTTGTGCATCGCGTCCTGAATGTGACTGTGACCTCGGGAATAACGGATAAAATTATTTTGATAAAATTGACATCGTTCAGAAAACATTGTTCGTGATTATTTCTGTGATAATTATTAATTAATAAGTCAATAGCTAAGAACAGCCCAGAGATAAGAGATATCTTCATCTCTATCACTGGATCACATCTGCCAAGTTTGGCAAGATGAAATGAGGAAGATTTTGTGCGGTTGTCAGTACCAATAACAAGCAATAATTACATAATACTTTCCACCCCCCCCCCTCCCCCCAGAAGGGGCATGCGCGGTATCAATCTATACATTGTATTCACGAGTCAGAACTTCATGTTGCATCCTTATAGATCTCATGTTTTTTTGTTTTGTTTTTTTTTTTGTTTTTTTTTGTATTATGTTGCATAGACCTCCGGAAGAGACATCAGCGTATTTAGACATCAATAATCGAAATACAAATGAAACACAACATTTATGAAATGAACATTGAAGAAATACTAGTGTATTTCAATAAAAACATGTACATGTATAGTATTCTATATACTATTATTAGCAATACATGTATTCATAAATTTGAAATGGTAGCTAAACTTCCCTTTAAAACAATTGTTATCATTCTTGTTTATACATGTAATTACACATTCAATCATTTAGTCATATTTCTGGTGTGCTCAGTGCTTTGATAAAAGCCGCATCCCGTGCGATCCAGTTGCTCCCTTGACGCTGGTCCCTTGACGGGAAAGCTGACGGCTGCGTTTGTCTGCCTTTCATAACTTACGCAGATTTTCTGGGGGAAAAAATGATACAATTATGAAAATGTTTAAATTGAAAGAGCCATATTCGATTGCAAATTTATTTATAGTTGTAAGCATCGCCTGACTTCTCAAAGTATGAATGTTTGTTTGAAAAGAAACATTAGAATTATTGATTTCTACTGGGGTCGGGATGTTAATGTTAATGTGGTCCTTATAACCAAGGACATTGTATTGTACAAGGTTGATAACTGGCTTCCACTGGTCAGTGCAAATTGACCACTTGACCACCACCATAATTATAATTCTAAGGGGTCATCATTAAACCTTTAAACCTCGAGATGCTTGTTTAACAGTAATTACTTTTCTTGCAGACTCATCAAATAAGTTAACGTGAATCTTACCCAAGTCATTCAATAATGATTAGTACCGACATGAATTGTCTCCTGTGGAACAAAGATGAAAGTCAGTTCACACGTGATGCGTTCACTTTTGGTTCAGCTTCGACCAGGACGTAGGTCTCTCCGCATTCCAAATGTTGATCGGCGTAGTCCGTCTGGTGATGGTGCAGATGACTGACCTTGCCGTCCGAGCCCAGAAGTTCCATTGAGCCTATAATTATGAGAAAGAAAATGATGTTATGTAGGCCTAGTTCCCACAATAGGCAAACAAACAAATAAAAGCAACTGGTAATGGTAGCCACTCGAATTATATCGATTGCCGCTGAGGTTTTTTGGTTTAATAGGACCGAAACATGTTGAAGTGGATTATATGAACTGCCATGCATTCAATTTCAAACAATTCGACACTTTACAGCGTAAAACAAATTGCAACTGATCACTACAATATTCAATGTTTCCAGATGAAAGGTGATTGATGTTAATTACTAGTATGTAGATACCACACCTGATTGTGAACATTTTTCTTTGGGGTGATCGAGCAGATGAATTACTCTGCATGCCGGATTGAAGAACTCTTGCTGGTTGTCTGAAAACAGTGTCATGAGATGCAACAGCAAGACAATCCAGGCATGCAGTTTTTAATGGAACATACAGGTACGTAGGTATTACGATTGCTAGAAACAAGACGACCAGTATACGCCATTTGTTTGTTTGTTTTTGTTTGTTTTTTGGGGGGATTTTTTTTTTTTTTTTTTTTTTTTTTGGAGGAAGGGGGTTTCAGCGTAAGCTGAGTACACCCTCCCGCGTGCGCATCCATTGAGCAGGATTAGCATGACATAATCTCCTGTCTATACAATGGGGGGGGGGTTATATACTAGAATATCAAGTGCATTATACATAAACCAGGGGGTATACATGTCATGATCAAGGGCAGAAACAGGCAGTGTAGATTACAACAATTACCAGGAAATGCTTTATGACATGTTCCCCAATTAAGTACTCTTCGGGTTGATCGGGGCCTGCATATGAATTAATAACTCAGCCTGCATGCGTGCAGGAATACCGGAAATCAAAAATAAATTATATGTATAATTATATGATCGACCATTCACTTACGTTAGGGGCCTATACATAACACTTTTAAAACACTAAACCATAGGCAAACACTAAAACACTAAATGTAAATAATAAAACACCGACCTCCATATTTGACGTACGGTGATGAAACTGCGATGGCTGGCAACTGAATCCTGATCGTCAGTTCGAGATTTAGTTTGCCGTTAAGACGTTGGAGTCCTCGTTCCCATGGTGACGAGATTCAAACCGTCCAATCAGCGAATCACCACAGATTAAGCGCGTTTGTACCAGTATACAATAGCCAAGCATAATTTGATTTAATTTCCCATGTCTCGGACCATTAGGAGAGAATTGGAATAAATATTTCAGCAACGCACTCCTATTGTAGCAATATTCCGCTTTGTGTATGCACGAGGTGTGAATCGGCGCAGGTCTGAACGAAACGCCACCAGTCTAAAGCAGTCATTTCGATATTATAAAAGAAACTGTCAAAGAATATCTATTGAAGTCAACAAGAACAGAAGCTAAAAAGGAATCGTCATTTGTTGTGATAACCCAATTCAATATTATAAAAGGTTAGGGAGCAAAATAGCTAGAAATATGCGTCATGGTTTAATTAATCATATTCATTATGTGATATTGAGTGTTCATACAGTTCGATCTACTCATAATGAAAGGATTGATTACTTCATCCGAATGGAAAATGTTGACGACTGAGATCAAAAGAGCTGCATTAATTGTAGAGAAATAAATGACAAAAGACATTCAGTTATAAGGAAGAAGGCGGCTTTTATTCATTGATTAATTCCCACTTTGTGGTTCAAAATTTACTGTAAATATAGCACAGCGTGCATTCCCCCAGAATGATGGCGCTTGCCACCATTCTTGCTTGCTTATTATATGGATAGAAATCTGGAATGTTGCGACTCTAGCGTGGACACATGGCGTGTCGGCCTCCGTCAATCGGGATGGACACTCCTGTGATGTAGGTGGAGGCGTCCGAGGCCAGATGGACGATGGTCTGCGTGACCTCTTTGACCTCTCCTGGCCGACCGAGGGCATGCGTGAATGAGCAGCGCTCAATAAACTGAAAGAGAAAACTTCAATTCATGCAGAGATCTATGTTGGAATAATTCAAAATTTCAACAAATGTTAAAAATGCAAAATAATTGGGTGCACATCTAATAAATTAAATAAGATTATCATGGAGCGATAAACATGCGCAAGTGGGATACCTTTTTGTAGGCCTCATCGTCCATGCCCCCTCGTTTGTGGATCTCCGTGAGAATCACACCAGGACTGAAAACAAATGACAAATAGTGATTATAATTAAAAACGAAAATTTTGAAAATGCTCTGAACCATGATCATTTAATTGAACTGATCTTATTATGATTCTTATAATAATAATGATCTTATGATTTTTATAATAATAATAATAATAATAATTTATTTCGTACAAAAACATGTACAGGAAAAATCTTATCTTGATTGATTTGACATCTAATTTCTAGTTTAAATATAAGGTGAAGATCCGTGTCTATATGAAAAGCAAACATTGTTTGTGATTCGTGTCAAGCTAACAGAGAGTGCACAAAACTGTTAAAGATCAGCCCATAGCCAGCAGGATCAATGATAAATGCATTCTCACTTGACAGCATTCACTCTGATGCCATACGGGGCCAAGTCTGTTGGGAGGAAAAAAGATTCCTTAGTGCAAATTCAGACGTACGTGATTCAATTCTCACCCAAAGCACTGCATCGCGTCAGCTGATCAACGCCAGCCTTAGAAACGCAGTAAGCGTTGACTCCAGAAAACTAAAAATAACAACATTCAGATGTCTCTTATGACCCCTAATTGAACTCACAGAGCGAAGACCATTCACGCTAGACACATTCACAATGACTCCTAAAAAAGGAAAGAGCAATGAAGCCTATAGGTCAAAGGAGGTCAACACACCCTTTGTTTTCTTCAAGTGAGGGACTGACAGATGGGTGAGGTGGTAATACACGCGGCAGTTGATGTTCATCTGCTCATCGTAAGCGGCGATACCAACCGTCTCCACTGTGCCAGGGATCACGATTCCTGCGTTGTTGATCTGTGCAGCATAAATGTTGATGAGATGATAATGAATACACCCAAGGGCTACCCACCAGAACATCTAGTTGACCAAATTTCTCCACAGTCTTTGCCATCACACCCTTTGTGAATTCGTCGTCTGTCAGATCTCCAACCAACTGCAAAATCTGCTCAAGACAGAGTCTACATTTTAACATCTATTGTCGTGGAGATTATCTCGTTGAATACCGAATCCTTTGGAACTCCGGCCTCCATGCACTTCTCAGCTGTCTTGTTGAGGTTTTCTGCATTTCTGCCAACAAGTGCTAATTTAGCTCCGAGTGCAGCAAAATCCAGAGCTGTGCCGGCACCAATGCCAGAGCTGGCCCCTGGAATGTTCCATCATAAGGATTAGACAGAGGAGAAGATTTAAAGAAAAAGAAAAGGAAAATCTAAATCAAACATTAAAATATTGCAAATTCACAATGGCCTGATCACTTGATTATTATTTTATGTGACGCCACACACAAAAATGAGTGGCTTGTCGCAGATTCTGAAGCTTGCATAACAAGGATGAGGTCAAATTTTGTGGGGTTTTTTTTTTTTTTGCTGGACTGAGATTCATGAAGATTTGAGCTCTGATTAAACCAGTCATTAAATATAACATTAATAATATTTTACTACAAAAGAGGTGGTTGCCAACAACAACCAATGTTAATCAATAGGAGATTTAGACCACTATAATGACCATATTTCATAACTTTCAATTTCTTGATGAGTGTTCACTTCCAATGGCTGCAACTTCGCCATGCACCTTTTCAGATATCAATTGTTTTGCATCAGAGTGTTAGCAATTGAATCTGGGGACAGAGCTTTCTGTTAACAGTTTTCACTAGATTCTGTGTTTACAAGTGTAGCCAATGGAAGCCATTTACAACGGGTCATAATTCGGGTTATGATGTGAACTCTGAAAAACGCTCCATTACCATGGTAACGCACGTGAGTGATAAAATTCTCAGCAATATTCAATCGCATTATCCTACATTTATACATTGCGACAGTTGTATGGTTCAAATGCTCATAACTTCTTAACAAGAAGAGGTATTTCTTTTTTACATCATATTAAACGTAATTGCCAGCTCTTTATAAATATACTGAAAAGTCCAAAATTTCATTTTGCAACTTCAAGACTGATTTTGTCGTGGAGGGTCACATATGTACATGCATAAAGAAATGAACACATGAATGCACAGGTCAGTTAGCATTCACACATCGAATATATATATAGCTATAGCGATAAGTCAAGGGAGTTATCTACGTGTGTTATTGTCTCCATTAAAGATCTCATTTAAAACAAGAAATTTATTGCAAATTTTGTTAATTTGCATCATCATGAAGCATCATAATGTCATGATTTAATCAATTTTATTTTCATTCAAAAAAATCATCAGGATCTCGCTTAAGATGGAGGCCATCAACACGTGCACAGTTCCAATAATTCTGCTTTACTGTAGTAGAAATTTTTCCTGTAGTAGAAATGCGCCACAATATCTTAATTTCAAGTAATGAGCTGCAAATCTTGGGACTTTTCGCTTCACAAATTCAACTTCTCTATTAGACACCATGATAGAAAATTATTTTTTTTTGTCCCATCTGTGAAACTAGGTCAACTCTGCGCCGCTTAAAATCTGTTTGACTGCTAACTCAGTGGTAAGACTTCATTGGTCGGCGGGGCTAACTCTGAACTCAGTAACCATGCAGTTGGTAACCAGGTAACAACTAATTACTAAACTAGTAACTGTTAGTGTTACTATAATTAGCACAGATAAATCGGGCGAAGTCGTAGACCCCTATCCCTGTCTCGCTATTAAGTATTATTAATATTATTTATTTATTAAATTATGTTAATTGAACCAGACAAAAACTCAATATAAATGAATAAATATAACCACAAATATAGATGACACAATTCAGTTGTAATCACCTGTAATAAGCGCAACCTTTCCCTTCAACGATGACGTCATTTTCTTAAGGTGTCAATGTTCAGGAACACAGTTAAACTGAAATGAAAAGATTAATTTCGACCCAGTGTGACTGTGAGTGTCCAACTCGACAGAAATGACAGCTGCAAAACATATCCGGTTGAAAGTCTTTATACGTTATGATGAGGATAAGGGCGGTGCTTACAAAGTGCCGGCCTCATACGCTGCTTCAATGCATTTATGTTTATATAAAAATATATTTATCCAGGCACACTGCATGTGCAGCCAAGGGGTCACAATATGCGTTGTAAACGTACATTTGCAGCTGTATTAAGGATATAAACAAATAATTTCATGAAGAAGCTCCAACACCGTTCGATTGTTCCTTATTTGATTAATGTCGTTTTGTGAACTTAATCAACAATTAAAGGAAAGAATTGAAAGGAATATAATATTATCAGATCAAATGTAAATATTTTAATATAACAAAGAAGGGAAAGAAATAAACATAAAATAAATTAGCCTGATGTTGGAGAGTTTTGACCGAATGAAATTTTGAGTACGAAAGCCCCCAGAACACTCAATGCCATCAAACGCACATTTCGCCACCTAGACAATGACACCTTTCTCACCCTCTACAAGGCCAAAATTCGCCCCATTCTTGAATATGCCTCCTCTGTCTGGACACCCCATCTAAAAAACACATCAATAATATCGAAGGAATACAAATGAGAGCCACAAAAACACTACCCACATTACGTCACCTACCCTACCCACAACGACTAAAAAAACTCGGACTGCCAACCCTGACCTACAGGCGACTTGATTGAGACCTACAAAATCATCAACAGACTGACCACCATCAAATATTACAGACGTACTACCCCCATTCAGACTACATTGATCCGAGGACACAGACACAAATTGAGCAGAGGGCAACTTAATAGACTGCCTTATGACACCGCATTATAACAGCATGGAACTCCCTTCCAGCAGACACCGTCAACTCTTCCACCATTATAACATCTTCAAATCTCGCTTTAACAAACTTTCAAACACCACCCCCTAAATTCAACCACACCAACTTCTAAAACTCACACTCCATCTAATCCAATAACAAAATAACAACAACTAAACAAGGGTCAAAAAGAGATTTGCTCACTATTTCAACCCATCAAGTCAAGTCAAGTCATTTTGACTAGTCAAGTCGAGTCAAGAAAGGAAATTATTAACATGAGGTGAGGCGATCAGTGAATTAAAAGAGAGAGAGAACAAGGATCGAAATGAAATATATCGAAATGAACGTGAATGAATGAATATATACACACCATTACACAGTATATACATATAATATACATGTATATACATATGTACACAGTGTACTAGTTTATACCAATAAATAAATTGAATATAAAACAATTATAAACACCGTAAAACAGTATACAAAAAAAAAAAATATAATAAACACGTTTATTACAATAATATCAGTTACAGTTACAGTAAAGCAGGTTTTGGCTTAGTATATTTCTGATTTCCTCTTTTGTGTGTGACCACTCAAAGCAAACAGCAGAACTAATTATAGCTCCAAGAGATGACCATCATCAGGAATCTTCGCATTCTTTCGGATATCGGCGGATTTAGATGGCTTACAACTGAATGCCCCTGTTTAGTGTGGTTTATTGCCGTGTGTCGTCATAGCAAACCGAGCAATGACTATAGAAAGTGAGAAAAGAAAAACATATTGTAGACTCTACAATGCAAATGAAGAGATAACTCTCGTTAAGAATAGATATCGCTCGATATACTTTGAGACGTACCGGAAATGGAAATCCAATTCGTTTTATGCAAGCATAAAACGAATAAAATGCACTGTAATTCTATATAAAAGCTTTATTGAGATTCAAGTCACACAAACATAGATAAGATACCTATGTAAAAACTCTGTGAAATATGAAATGTGATCCAATTGTCTCATTGTAAATCGAAGTATAAAAATACTGGTAATAACATATAGCCTGTATCATTCCTCATCAAAATAATAATTTCATTTTCTCATTAAATTATATATCATTTGTTGCACATGTATATTGTGGACCACTAATTCATCTAGCATCATATTCAGTTCAAAACCAACGAAAACACGCATGGTTGGAGTACAAGTTGACTCAAATCTTAATTACGATACATGACCACATATCAACCATGCACTGTACAAGGGACCAACAGCCATGTTGCTCATTACTATTGACTCTGTTTGAGTGCCTTCGAATGGAATTAGTACGATGCTGAATAATTCATCATGATACATATGATTGGTATATGATCGTAGTTGTGTTTTTGTGACTCTGCGTCGCTTCAGGCTGAAGCGACGCAGGAGCCAGCCGAAAAGAGTGGCACGGCTAATCAAGCTCAAACCTTCTTTTTTATGTATATTTTTATAATCGTTCTTGTTACCTTGGTATTATATAACCATGACATGTTCACCACATACATTTATGTTATCACCTCGCCAAGCTGACATACTACAGCGAGACACAGGGGTTCGGATTTATCTGTGCTATACCTAGCCATGATCCATCTGTTTGATAAAATCTCTTCCTCTACTTCATAAATCACTATTTTCACAATATATACGTCATACAACCTATCATTAGTGCTGCAATTTTAACTTTCAACTATATCATTTTTTATTATGTGTCCTTCGATCTTGAACTGTTTATATATTATTCATGGTTTAACTGTTTGATATTCATTTCTGGGAGTATGGTCAAACGCCGAAGCTGATTGGCTAAATGTGAACCTCATTAATATGCATGTGTCAAAAGTTCGTACATGACTACATCTAAAAAAAATCAAGGCGAGGCGAGTGAAAATGAATTCACAGTATTTGCTGAATATCATCAGTTGGTTAAATTTTACTATAAATAGCAGCCAATGAGATACCACCTATCATCGGTGTGTGCCTGTGTCATATATATGACCAGGGAACCAGTGAAACATATATGACCGTGGATAGAAAGTACGTTATGATTCAGAGATGACTGCGGGAAAAGTGCGTTATGATTCACGAATGACCGCAAATGAAAATTGCGTTATGATTCAGAAATGACCGCCAACAAGGATTTCCACTACTATACTTCATCATACCGTCATGTAATCCGCCCTTTTCGTAATCCGCCCTAAATCTAAGAGACGAATGTTTGTAATATTAATTGTGTCATGTAATCCGTCCTTTTTGTTAATCCGACTCCGACCACGATTCTAGGGAACGAATCTACATTATACCATTGTAAATAACACATGTAATCCGCCTCCCAAATAGCGTGTGGAAAACAAACATCAGCCAAGACACATCAATTGTCAGCGGTTTCTTTGAAGTCGGGTCAGTTTAACAACAAATGGCGCCTCCCCGTTCGCTTAACAAGTTAATTAAACAAAGCGAATCAATCGTAGGCGAAAATTCTCTTAAGTTTAATTTAATTGGTCGCTGGGTTAAGCGATGTTCAGGAGTGGAACGAACGAGATGACGAAGTTGTGAGTGGAGATCAATCGAGTGGAGAAGCGAGTGGATCTGAGCCCGAAGGAAGTATTGGCGGGGAAGCGAGGCAGCACGTGCGCGCATTAATGCTATATATTTTGAGAGATTCGAGGAGTTGGAGGCAGCGAAGCAAGAAAATAAAGATAAACTACACAGATTGGGCTTGATGGGCTTATCACAAGCAGTTTGAATAATGCCGCTAAGCAGGCTGATTTTTTTATTTATTTTTGATTGACCTCATGTGATCGTTTGTGAGATCTTTTTTTACCTCCAGCTTCAAACCTAATGGTATATGCTACTACGTTAATGCATTACATGAGTTTTTGGGGTTTTAGAATGACACACAATTTTCATCAATTTGTGATCTGAAATGTAATCCGCTCTTTTCGTTAATCCGTCAGTTTCCTTGGGAACGGAGGAGGGCGGATTAACGGGGTCTGACTGTATTAACATCCTTGACCGCCAATGAAATGTGCGTTATGATTTTGACTGCCTATTCAGTCTACTGCCTCATCACATGTATAATAATTGTTGAAACATAAATAAGCCAAGTGCACAAAAATACATTGCTGGAACGACACAAAAACGATACCCCCGAAAACCGCACAAATTTATATCATACAGTTTGGTAATAAGTGACATGTGCACATGGGAGGAAGCAGAATTCTGAGATTGGGTTTTCAGATTTAACATTTTCCATGCAACTTCAATGATTATAGACAGAAAATAATCTTTTAAGAAAATCATATTTATTCAATTATTGATGAACAAACATTAAATCATGTCAATATCACCATACACTGTCTAAACAACAGATGTGTATCAAAAATATTAAAAGATAAAAACCAAAACAATATCTGCAAGAAGTTATAATATCTTATTATTTGTAAACCACTGTTATATTCATTTAATTCAAATAGATAAAAGAAATGAAATTTGGTCAATTGTGAAAAATAATTTTAAAATGGGTAAAAGATAAAATTTCAAGTACACCGGGAGACGAACAACAAATATTCATAACATCAATTCATACCTTGGATAGCAGCAAAATAGTAATGGGGACCAATTATTACGATAAAACAGAACCATCATACAGATAATGTAAAAAAACATACAAAAACAGACAGCATTGCAATTTGACCTTTGACCTTCCATGCAGGTTCAGTGTTCATGACTGACAGGATGGTGTAATAAAACCATGAAAATAAAGAATAAAATAAAACAACATTTGATATGCGATGGAAAGTAATAGAAGGAACATTGAGCAGAGCGTATCACAGTGTTCAAGCAGTTCTCAAACTGCAACATAAAGAAATAACTCCGGTTTCTGTCAACAGCGCAAAAACCAAAAAAATTGCGTAAATGCCAAACATGAGAAACCCGTAATATTTGTTGAGCTTGAACCGCATGAGTGGAGCAACAACGAGAGAAGTGCAGAGACTGAGGAAAACGCCGCTGATCAGCACGAACAGCATGGGCGACCGATCAATCTGAACATAAAAGATACATCAGAAAAAGAACATAGAATGATGGCAGTGAAACGAAAATAAATTTGGATGAAATGGTGAAGCTAAATACCATGACTCTGGCATTGGTTGTATGGTACGTAGCCAATGTGAATGGAATCCCCACTCCAATTAGTGAATCTGATTGTTGTTAAAGATTATTAAAATGAAATGTGTTATAGTGATTTCCACAAGAAGAAGAGATTTTGAGGAGTTGAAATAATTGAAAAGAGGATACTGAAGAGAGGTCCTCCAAAACAAGCTGACATGCCAATGCGGGCACGATTCTGTCTCGCCATCACAATGTCCGAGACAAAATCTAAACATAGTAGAAGAAAGATACGATCAGTTGGTAGCTAATTGTGGACTCACCTCCAATGCTGTTACCCCACGCTAAGAGTGTGAGGCCAAGGATGGCGTCTGATATGCTCATGACCAAACCAAACGTCTGGAATTGAATTCAATGGGTGAGGATAGAGTTGAAGGTGCAGGGTTAAATTACCCGTAAAATATTGACGATTTCATTTGCTATAGCTTGTATCCATATCACAGCAAGTAAAAAACCCAGGTAAGCGAAAGCCTGAAAACAGGTGAAAGTAATTAGAATTAAAGTAACGTAGGAATATGCTTATCATCATAAGTTGAAACTAGCCTTGCTTTTGAAGTTTATAGCGAGATAAGAATTATTTCTGATTTCTATCTTGAGGACGAATGAAGCAGCGCTTACCCAATGGTACTTTGGAGGATCCTCATTGGTTGAAGTGAAAAATACAACAATTCCCAACACACATCCAATGACCATGACCAAAGCCCACACAGGAAACATGCCTCCAATATAATATAAAGCCGCTGAAGATAATTCAACATTGAATCATTAAACATGCCTGAAATAGGAGACTAACCACTTGGGTTTGCAAGAAAGATTGCAATTATTGGTGAAATGAGGCACTGAAGGGAATTGAGAGGTCGCGACCAATTGAAATTAGGTCGGTCCTCATCGACCACAGGGATCGCCAGGCGTAGAATTATCACGCCCGGGGTCTGAACAAAACAATAAAATTAATAAGAAATGAATAAGAAAATTATCTGCACTGACTTTATAAATAACTAGACCTTTGGTCAGACAGCTCATGTCCGTCCACCGAGCGGTCAACGGTGACAGAGCGGAAGCGGTCTCTCTGATCTGAAGGCAGAGCGATGACCACACCCATGGACAGGAAGAAGGAGGCGCTGACCCAAGAATCGCAGTGCTCTCATCGTAGTGTTCTGCAAAAAGTTTCACCCAAATGATAATCAGAACAATCAGGAATTGAAGGTGCTTAAACAAAAAAGAGTTAAACAAAAGAAGATCCAAATCACACAAAATGAAAGCCATGTTCCGATTGCTTGAACAAAACTCATCCCTTATCACTCACTCTTCTTGAAGTTGGATTTTCCGCGACTGCAAGCTAATATACCGTATTTGTACGTTGATTTTCAGGTCATTGTAATAGAATGGATGCAAATGCAATAATAGATGACTGACTCACCAATGTCAGACGTATCCTCGCTTGAATCCGTGGGAGACGGAGGCACTTCTTCGCCAGCTGAGGGTTACGTGTACTTCACAAGAGGAAGCATATGAGACCAACTGACCTTCGTTATCATTTTGGCCGACCTCTTGCAGCTGTTGTTGCCTTTTCCGCTTCTCGCTTTGGTAGACGCATCTCCCCACTAACACAACTATCACATACACAGCGTATACCACTAAAAACACTACACACAACTTAATCGTATAGCAAAACAAGTAATACATTCAGCATACTTGTAGCTTGCAGTAACGAAATGGTGCCGTAATATATCACATAGAACGTGAAATAAATTGTTCCCAGGTAGAAAATAATGTCCCTCAAAAATGGTCGCTCGGCAGCGTGAAATGGCTTCACACAAGCCACAGAACCAGCAACCACGGAGGTGAGAAATACACCGGCACCTGAGAGAAGTCAACAAGTGATGAGGAAAGTGAAATTTTAGTGAATAAATGACAGGCACACTGACCTAAGAGAGCGCCAAATGCCATGCCCATGTCTCCTCCTTTCGATCCCTTCACGGCTGAAATCGCAGAAAAGACATCCGGAGCTCCGTTGCCAAACGCCAGTAATGTGACACCCTGCGCTGAACGCTAAGGAATTTGCACGCAAAAAAAAATTTAAAAAGAGAGTTAAAAATGAGAGAAGGATACGGCAATATTGTCACTCAGTCTCAGCGTATCCTTGATGACAACGAGAGATGGACAGAAGCTGAAAGAAACGAGATGAGAGATAAAAAGAGATGAGACAAACTCACAAATCGTCAGCTGTGATCGCCAGCAACATAAAGAGAAACGTCAACCATAAAATCTGAAGAGAAACATGTCATCACTCATCAGATAGGTGCAGTGACTGCCCAAGACCCCATATTATTCTCCCTAATGACTGACTTTATAAATAAAAATATGAAAAAAAGATAAAAAAATAAATTCCTCTTTGTATAGCGCAATATCCACCAAAGTGCTCAAAGCACTGCCCATAAATCACGAATATTTATTTCATTGGTTATAACTATATAAGGTCCCCATTTTAGGTCCCAACTTAAGAGACTGTACTTTGGTATGTAGTCACCTAGGGGAATCGAACCCCTTACCCTCGGATTGAAAGTCCAACGTTCTACCACTAAGCCACATAGGTAACTATGGCTGTGTATGAACCCTCATATACAAGTAATCGTTTTAATGCCATCATGTGCAAACAATACAAAAACAGTGCATACAATTGAGGGTCACGAGCCAAGAATAATGAGAATTTAAGTGTCAATTGTAAAGAAGCCATTAATTGCAATTGGATCTGTTCAAAATTCGACATGCGAGTAAGCAGCTGACAGGAAACTAATTGAAAACAGACGCCACACACATCCTCAGTTTGACTGCATGCAATTGGTAATTAATAACTTCATCAACATTTAAATCCTTCCTTTCTTGAATTAATCCTCATTGGATTCAATATAATGCTTCAGTCATATTGACCCACAGAATAGCTAGCGTCACTTATGCCGAATAACAAAAAAACGCCAACATACAGTTGACGCCAAATGACGCCAATTCTTACCATAACAGTGAGTGCTAGAGGAAGGAGCTGATAACTCAGCGTGCAGTAAACTATCTGGATGTAATCAAGGAATCCTTCGTTAAACTGGCAGTCGACAGTACGGCGCACAAAAGTGCATTGATACGATGCATTGAAATGGTGCACGTCTCGACACTGAAAGGAGAAACAAAAAAGTGAAAATCAAAACAAAGAACCAGTTGTGAAGTAAATATTTGCACGGGAACAATTATACAATTGAGGTATGATGTAATAACTCACATCGATGTCAGCACAGTGATCCACAGTGATCCAAGCCATGGCTCCCTCATACATTAAATGCCACAAAAATAAGCCACAACAGAAGATATATAATAATAACGACTCTCGCCAGCCAGCTGTGCAGATCTAGTGCCCTTATCCGATGGTTGCTTGTGCGTAATATGCAAACCACTTGGTTATTGGCTTATTACTAAATTGCTAGGGGTTATTTGTCTACGATTGACTTGACTTTGACATGAGAACTAAATCACATCACTCGACTACTGTCATTGTAAAGTGTAAACCAGCAGTCTTATATAAAGAGGCGCAATTGCTTTGAGATTTAAATGATGATGACCACAATTCAACAAGGAATAGTAATTTAGGTTCTAAATATCAGACACTATTATATAAGCCACTGGACTACTTCAGTCTTATCAGTTATGTGAAGAGCGTGTGTCAACCGCTGTACTGACTGAGGACTAGCGCCGAAGCATGGAGAGATCTGTGGGTGATGAATGCTCACCATGCTTCACATGAGCAATGAATCTTTTTTGAATTAGCAATTGTTTGATGAATCTAAAATACCGAGTAATCATAATCAAATTTGTTGAAAAACATATAACCGTAATAACGCATAGTGACATACTAATAACATGCACCAATCCCTTTTGCTCTGAGAAACCCAAAATTAACGACCTTGACCAATGCAGATGACCTTTGGCCTCAATACAACCTCCGACCTACATGGCAGAGAAAGCAAGAAAGTGCCATGAGTAGGGCAATTACCAAACTTGTGTAATTGGAAACCGACGAAAAAAACCCCGGAGTGGGTCACAAGACTGCAAAAAATCACATGCCCCCGTTGACATGTGACTTCACTCACAAAACTTCCCATCAATGTCATCATTAATCTATGATGAGCACTCAAAACAATAAAGGGAAGTCACCTCCCATTTATTGCTAACATACAATCATTATAAATTATAAATGTACGCCCAAGAATGACCTTGAACTTACCTCAGGACCAGAGCTATCAGCTCCTGAGGGAGAGGAGCTGTTAAGGGGAGGAGGGTGATCTCCGAGTCTGTCCCATCCGGGGAAGAGTTGCCATGAATGGGTGCAGGACAGGGAGGCAAAGAGGATGATGAGCGACTTCAACATGACACCTCACTTAGGCAGCTGCCATTGCTGTGAATGTAAAGAAGGAAAAATGAATATGGTAATATTAGCACAAATTAGATAACAAAAGGTCCAAAAAGGGCTATTGCAACAGACAGAAGAGGCCAGTCAATTCGAATCCAGGGACGCTGCGTAGGCCAAAATCTGATTGGTCAAAAATTTATCAGGATTTATGAATTCAGTCGTCAAACGAAGGAAATTGGAATAGAAAAGGTGAGAAAACTTTCTTACGCTCAAAAAGGTTGAAATTGAAAGGAATAGAATAGTCTGATGCTGAAGTAGTGCTTAAAAACTGGATTTGTGTATTATTGGGACATATGACCTTTAATTGAGATTCATTAACTTTATTTCCAAATCATCCGTTCACAAAAAGTCTTATCCTAGCTCCCCAAGCCGTAGCATAGTGTATGTGTAGGAACTGCTCCGCTACACTTGGTGAGCTACTAGTACTGTAGTAGTCTTATCCTTGCAACCGCTTCATAAGAGTAAAGCAATAAAATATCATCAGTCAAGGCAAAAATAGACACAGTATGCAAAACAATGAGAATTTGCACTGAAACAAATCATTTCGGCAATATATTGTGAGTAAACCATTCCGATTTAAAGGGATGGGGAACTAAATTTTAAGTGATGTTCTATTGACTCATAGCACCAATTGATAGCATTCCGTGCCAAGAACACCATACCTGGATGCAAGCGTAAGGAAATAATGCATACCAAATATCGGGGTTAGCATTGCGCCTATGGGAGAATGGCTTCCATTGCGAAGTATAGGAGGCAAACGTCAGCTGATGGCTTGGTTTGGCTGATGGCTGATTGGTCCCGTTCCGCTCATGAAGCTATCGATTTCAGCCAATCAGAGCAGAGCATCTTCACTCTGGCTGACCTTTTTACTGTTTCAGGATGAGAAACGTGGTAGGTGTCCTAGAAAATCGCTTGTTAAAATAAGAAAAATAGCGAAAAATATTTTTTGTTTGCGCCTGACTGGTGGCAAAATGATTATTCTATCTATTTCCGAAAAGAAAATAAAAAAATATCAAGGGGTTTAGTCGCAGGACACGCTGATATGACGAGGCCCATTGTAAAAGATGGGGAACTCGGTGTTTCATCACAGCGACTGACGTCACGCCTAATTAGCATTATATCTCCCGCGAAATCGTTAGCGATGATATTCCTTGTGTGGGCCAGGCATAGGAATCATTTTTGGTGCATCAAATAACGACTCAAAGTCCATTTTCAACCAGTTCTCCCTCCCTTTAAGGGTAATTTCATCCGTTGCAGAAGCTGGAAGGACCGTTATGATTCGACATCATAACGTACCTTCTAAACAGATTCGAAATACTCGACACCCAGTAAGCTTATTAAGTTGTGATCACCCCGGAATGAAACTTATCAAAGAAATTAATATATCAGAGTTACGTGTACTGTTAAACGGGCCTTCTGCAACCGAGAAACAGCGAAACTAATTCGGAATTTCGTAATCGAGTAGCAGACGACGTTTTCTTTATCACCTGAGCACTCGAACTGTTAGCTGTTGAGCAAACCTTATTCGGTTAAGTTATTCAACGTTATAATTCTATTTCTTGATATTACATTTCTCTCGCAATCGACACTCACCCGATATGAACTCCATTCTGATGAGGAAAATTAACTTTCAAAACTAACACCCCACCACAATAGTGTGGAGTACACCGATCATGTGACTTGTAAAGTAACACGCTGGCCGTCTGACACTGACTCAACAAGCTCCGCCTCCTCTAATATTCGAGCGAGAAACAAGTATTTGAACTAACGTGAAAGCATTTTACGAATATAAATGAACATAGGATCGAAGGACACACAGTGAAACATCATATAGTTGAAAGTTAAAATTGCAGCAATAATGATAGGTATGTATGACGTATATATTGTGAAAATAGTGATTTATGAGGTAGAGGAAGTGATTTTATCAAACAGATGGATCATGGCTAGGTGCATTGTGTAACACCCAGTGAGCCGCTCCGAACGACTGGTTGTAAAGATCATGTCAGATCACGTATTGTTTTAATCCTTATATCACTTGATCACTGCTTCGTTTTTCTGCTCAAGGTGCATCATTTATCATTTCTATCCTTTCTATCACCTATAAGACCTTCTTCGTTAATCCTGTTTTTCTCAAATTCTAATCTTATTGTGTAACTTGTTTTGGTACGATCACGAGTGACCTCGATGTACACAGGGCTAGCGTTTGGAATAAATACCGGCTGCAGCTAGCAGTCGGGGTAGTATATCTTTGGAATCCGTCTCCAGTTGTTCATCGGTTGTTTTTCTAGTCTCCATATTAGCGCGCCTTTGTCCACGCGACTCAGAGCTAATATATTCAGGGCTAGAAGGAAGCGAACTTAACATGGTGGTGTGGCCATCGTCTGCTCGTTAGACAATGGGAACAAGCAAACAACAACACATGTACTGGTGTGATGTACTGGAATGCTGTCAGCGCTCGAAATCCGCACTTCGTATGGCTCCGCATTTTATTCACAATCCGTATTTTACAAGGAGTTTTAATAACTTTAATAATTATTAATAAAGCTCCTTGGTATTTTACCATGACGCCATCCGCGTTCAGTAAATAACAAACATTTTATATGAAACGTTTTGATTAAATGGTTGATTAGGAATAAAATGCAAATTCAAATGTTTTAAAGAGGTTCTTACGATCAATGTTCGCCAGATTTTGGTGGAAGACGATAACATTGTGAGATTGTGACCTCAATTGTGACTTTCAATGTCACCTCCAAGTCTAATTGGTGCATGAGGCTGGTGCCTCTCACCACATCTTGTATCACTATATGATCTCAAGTATTGATTGGGGTTGATGAGGCGGGTGCCTCTCATTGTATCTTTTATCTTCAATCTAAAATGATAGACTGTTGATATCGTTCGCCTAAAATTATTAACATAGAGGAAGGATTAATGAGATTGGACATGTCGCGTAAATGCCGGTCTTTCGCCCAGCGAGCGAATTTCCCTAATTGTAGACGGCCAGGCTCGAAAAAATTACTAACAAAATTACTGAAAAATGCTGTTAACACGGCCATAACTTTTTACCTCAA